>CAJQZJ010001511.1:18589926-18691074 GCA_907164525.1 Lophiomys imhausi
GTGCACACACAGGGGAGCACAGGAGCACACACATGTACACACAGGTGCACTCTGGTCTATCTGAGGCCAAATTCCTACAAGCTATGTCTCCGTATCTTCTTCTGAAATAAACCCACATAGTTGCACTTGACTTGTGGGGATTCAACTAAGATACTGGGCTTAGTAAGGGGCTCACTCTGTAGACCAGGTTGGCCTTGAACTCACAGAGATCTGCTTGCCTCTGCCTCCCTGGTGCTAAGATTAAAGGCGTTCACCACCTTGCCTGGCCTATGGTTAGTTTTAAATGTCAATTTGCCATCTGGGAAGAGGGTCTCAGTTGAGCAGTTTGTCTTTATCATCTGGTCTGTGGGGGTGTCTATGAGGGATTGTCTTGATTATTAACTGATGTATGAAGGACCAGCCTGTTGTGGACAGCACCATTTTGTAGGAAAGGGATCCTGAACTATGTAGAACAGGAGGAACGTAGATGAGAGCAGAGTGAGCAGCAGGCAGCATGGGGTATTTGTTTCTTGCTGCTCATGACTGTGGATGTGGGGTGACAGCTGCTTAGCTCCTGGCTTGACTTCCCTTCAGTGATGGCTGTTAGCCTGGAATCATAAGCTGCATAAACCTGTCTTCTTCCCTAAGTTGCAGAATTTTGTCAGAGCAATAGAAATGAAACGAGAACTTGACTCCCAGTCTAGGGGACAGAAAAAAATGTCCAGCGTACATTGGGTGTCAGGAAGCCTGTGTGGCCTGCCCTGTGGCTCTTCTTTGTTGCCACCTTGGGCTTTAGTCAGGGTCCTCTCCTGTTCAGGCTGGTTGCTACCAGTCATCCCACTTCCTAGTCCAGAAAGGGGCCCAGGCCTGCCCAAGGTCAGAAGGAAAGGTGGAGGTACTCTGCAAGCTAAGCTTTGCTTAGCAGGGCCCTTTGACTACGAGGTGTCCAGTGCTCATGAGGTCCTTAGGGGCAGGTGCCTGTTTGACGGCTATGTGAGCACCAGTGTGCATGTGAATAGAGACAGTACCAGGCTTGCCTGGAAGACCCTGTCTTGGTGAGGAAGCTGGGGCATGGTCCCCTGTGGCACGGTTAATCATCATGACCCAAGGTCAGGAGATGGGCAGAGGCTCTGTCCCAGGGGCCTCTAATTGTACAAGGTGGAGACAGAGAAATCCTGGTCAATTTATCCCTGACTCCATACCTGCCCCTGAGACTTGTCAGCACTGGCCTGGATGCCTCAGCCTTTCTGTATCCCTAGGGCAGCTCAGCCTCTTGGAGCTGGGCCAGCATCAGCTTGAGGCACTTAGTGGACAGGGAGATGGCGCCCAAGTCTTGCCCCATCTGAGATGCCCTGCTGAGACCTCCTCCACCCTCTGTGCTGTAAGCAGGGGTCTGACCCCTGCCGAGCATTCACCCAGTCGGCATCGCAGCTTTGGGTGCTAACACATGGGGTGTGAATGCCAGAGCTACACAGGGCAGCTAGACTTGCAAATGAGCCCAGGGCTGATGGAGGGCTGCCTAGCGTGGGATGCCTTCCCAGGCTCGCAGAGTGTCAGCAGTGTACCATGGAACCACTAGCCTGGTACTGCCCTCCCTGTCTCTGAGGATAAGATCTCTGCAGCCACTCAGGGAGGGTGACCCCTGGGTGTCTTTCTTAAGCATCTGCTCTTTCCCCCTTGTTCCTTTTCCTGACATTTCAAAAGTCTCCTGGGTGTCCATTTGGTGGCCTTCAGTTTGGCTCTTTTCCCTCTACACTACTTGTATAGGCACCATGGCTCAGTATCTAGAACCTTCTCCCTAAACCCCAGATCTGTGATTCCATAAGCTTCTTGGTGTCTGGTCCTCTGTCCCTTGGACTCTCTGGACGTCTAACCTGCCTCCCACCCATGTGCCATGCCCTAGGATCTGGGCGTCTGCTAGGGCTTCCCACCTTCATCTCTGGGGTGCCCAACCCCACTGGTTCAGTGAGGTCACGACCCCTGGGGCTAAGTCCAGGAAGAACCCATACATATGTGCACATGATGGCCAGATTCAGTCCCCTACTGCAGATGCCAGGGGAGAGGGAAGCAGTGGGTTGATTGGCATAGGGTGGTAGGATTTCTTCCAAGGAAACCCTCAGTCCAAAGGTCCCTCTTTGCTTAAAACCCAGTTTTCCACTCAGAAAGACACAGTTGTTGATTTATCTTGAAATCACATGTGACCCACATCAGTCCACTTCTGATTATGCCTGGTCTATATGCTCCAAAAGCTTCCACTCTCAGAACAGCTTGGTTGTCTTACCTGGGAGGGAGAGGGACGGTCACAGTCAGGCTGACTTAGGCCTATTGTGGGCATACAAAGGCTGTTTTTTTAAAAATGTACTACGTGTGTATGTGACCATGTACACATATGTATGTGATCAGGTGCACATATGTATGTGACCATGTGTGTGGTCATGTGTACTTGTGAATGTAATCATGCAGTCATATGTATGTGATCATGTGTACATGTGAGTGTGATCATGTATATAAAATGACCATGTGTAATGTATATGTGACCACGTGTGCATATGTGTGATTATGTGTACTTGTGAATTTGATCATGTGATCATGCATACATGTGAGAGTCAAAGGAAAACTTGAGGGAGCTCATTCTCTTCTCCACCATGTGAGTCCTGAGAATGGATCTCAGGTCGTCAGGATTCATAGTAAGCACCTTTAGCTGTTAAGCCATGTTGTCAGCTCTACAAGGACATTCTTTTCTTTTAAGTAAACAAATATCTGCTCAGAAGTCAGCTATGCCAGGGTGGCTTCTGGCCAAGGACAGTTATCGGGGCAGGAGGTAGGGGACCGAGTCTGGCCATCATGGAACAACAACGAGCCCTCAGGTAGAAACAAGGCCATGCTGTCCTGGAGCGAATGCCTGTCTCACTGCTCACTGCTGTTCTGGAGGAGTGCATCATGGGGGCTGGGTAGTGGGGCGCTAGTACCAGTGCTGCCCCGCATATGACGACAGTGTGCGTTCAGGGGTAGGTTGGGGTGAAGCAGGGTAATGCCAGTTATGTGTGAGAATGAAGGAGGCTGTGGGTCCTATGATGCCACAGTGTTTCTAGGTTAGTGGTCAAGGTGTGAGACTGGGGCCTGCAAGAGAGCCTGCTCAGCCTGAGATCTCTTCAGTAGTTGGAGGCAGTGTTTTGTGCTGAGAGGGACTTTTTTTAATCCTCTGTCCCTCCACCCATATATTTATCTCCCCATCCCTCCCACCACCCACCCACTCATCCATCTAATTACCCATCCACATACCCAGACATCTATCTATATACCCATGTATTCACATCTCTCTTTCTACCCATCTATCTATCCACCCACCGACCCATCCTGTCCACCTAGCCATTCACTCATGGTGGCAAACAGGTATTGTAGAGGAGCCAACAAGACACTGGCTCCTTCTGCTGCCAAAATGCAGTGGCTAAATTTTTGGAGGGTGCATGAGCCAGTTGCCAAACATTTGCCAGTAAATATTGTAGAATAGTTCGTGTCCTGATCTTGCCCTATAACAGAGTCACAAACTTTGTGGAGTTGACATTGTACGGCTGGTAGTTTTTGTTGAATGAATTAAATCTGTGGGAGGGGAGGGCAGTTGAACAGGAGATCACATGTTACACCTAATAACTGATTTTATTGGGGAAAGACACTTGGCTTTATTTCTCAGGTCATGTGAAGGGTGGGCATAGGGCTGGCTGTGTGTGGATGGAGGCCAGGTGCAATTTGCAGTCTGTGTGGTTCCCATCCCTCGTGATGAGTGTGCACTTCATATGGTAGTGTGCACACAGCTTCCATGGCAGGGACATTTATAAAAGGCTTTCTGTGTCATATACTTTTTCACAAAGAGCCAGTTGTGGACTCTCCACTGGTCCTCCTGGGAAAGATTCAGGGAGTGGGTGGGACAAATGGGAAGGTCAGTACCTTTGATGCTTATGGGCAGCAGAGATGGTGGGGGCAGGAGAGTGTAGGCTGTAGAGAGACAGCACTTACCAAGGCAAGAGACCAGGCAGGGGAGAGGAAGGAATAGACAGTGGGTGCAGCTGGCTAGAGAGGAGGGGCAGAGGAGGCAAGGCCAGGGGTTTGATCATAAGGGTACCTCAGGCAAGAGGATCTGTTTAGATTTTATTTCCTTTTTGAAACAGAGGCCAGCTCATTCCTGCAGACTGTTCTCTCTAGTCTTTGGCCCTTTCTATTTGTTTCCATCCTTTGTGGCAGGTGGCAGTGGCTTTTATTATTAGCGCCTGCCTGGCCTCACATGCATTTACCTGACCCCTGCTGACAGGCGCCCCGCTGAGAACCAAGCTTGGGTAGGACGTCAGTGTGAGGAACCTCACTGTGCATGTCAGTCCACAGGACAGCTGCTGCACTCCACAACAGCCATTTCCAGTTTCCTCCTAGGCTGCAGAGAGCCCTAGAGAAGCAGAGTGTCCGGGTCCTGGGCATCTGCTGTCAGTCAGGAGGATGGTGGGAGGGGCAAGGGGTGGAGACTGCTGCTTCGGTTCCCTAATTCTTCTTCCCTCTTCTTCCCTCCCCGCCTCCATTTTTGTTTCTGAAGATTGAACCCAAGACCTTGTGCATGCTAAAGTTTGTATTTTACAACTAAGCAGTACTCACACATCCATTTGACAAACATCCATTACTTTCTGAAAGTAGAACAACGGCGGTCTTTGGCCTTTTGAGGACCAAATCTCAGGAACTATCTATGCACCTCACCTATCTAGGCATCCTTCCTCCTTCCCGTCCTGTCAATCACTTGCCAACCTATTTTCTATACCCTTATTAAGCCTTCTGTTATTGGGTAGAGGTTTTAATTCAGCTGAGAAGCATAGTCTGAGCAGTTTATTTAGCAAAGAAAAATAGACTAGCGCACACCAGGGAAAGACTGTGCTGGACTGACCAAAGGATGCTGGGTAACAATGCAGTGGGCTCTGTGTGGTGGATTTCAGGGAAATTTTATGAGTATTTGTGAGGTGGTGATAATTTGCGAGGACATAAGATGACCCTTTTTCCTCTTCCAAATCATGGTATATCAGACCTCCCTTTCAGAGTCTTTCTTCCTTCCCAATAGCACAATGTAAAAGATGTTATAAGGAAGGGTTTTATGAGAACTCAGGCCCTACATGTATAAACTGGGGAAGTCCCTGTTGGCTGAGGTTCTGATCTAATGTGAAGAATCTATCTGCCACTGAGCCCACCCTACACCATGTCAGCAGCCCCACTATTTTGACAATAAATTGTCCACTTTGGCCTTGAACATAGGACCCTCCAATTAGCCTCTAGAGTAGATGGGGTTCCAGCTGAGCTCTACCAGGCCTGGACAAGAATGGCTCTCTTGGAGTCTACATTAAAAAATCTCAGTTTCCTGGTGCTGACTGACCATAGCGGGCAAGGAAAGGCTTCCTGGAGGTTTCAAGATACTTTTGATGCCAGGGTGTAGGAAGCTGGGGACATGGGCTCATCAAGGCACTCTCAGGGACCCTGGACAGTCTGTTGTTCCCCAGACCTTCAAGGCCAGAGCCAGCATCCTTCTATGTAGGTGTGTTCACAGATGTCAATGGGAGTGTCTTTAGCAGAAGGCACCAGACAAGGAGTCTTTGAGAGCAGAGTACAAAGCTCAGGGACCTTCAGCAGTACCTATGGGCTCTGTTTCTCTAGGGATACACTGTGACAAGGGAGGTGACTGATTTTACAAGCAGAATTGTTGTGCCTAGGGCCACACTCAGAGGATGGCTGTGTGTGTCTCATGCCTGGAACCTGCCGTTCAGTGCTCTGTTGGGGTAAGGGGTGCAGGGATGGATGTGGCTTGAGCTGTGAGAGCACTGGGAACCCAGACTGCACAGAAGGCAGGCTACATGACTCCCAGACACAGGGACTTTGGAAAAGAGCCGAGTTTCACTTCATCTATCTCGGTGATTTGTGGGGACCCTGTGTGAAGCCACGTCCTGAATCATGTTGGGCACGTTGAACACGCATCACCAGCAGACTCATTCCTAAATTACCTTTTACGATCATCAACAAATCTGTGGGTAGTGGGGCATCTGTACCCAAACCCAGGCGTTATTTGTGGCAGCAGACGAAGCATTAATTATTGATGTGTCCAGCCACCTCCTCACCACCTCCAGTTAAAATTCATTGTTCAGACACTCTGCAAATATTGATTCTGACCCAAGTTGATGTTTTCCCTTTAACATTATTATAATGAGGGATAAAAATCAAATTGCCTTCACTGACACTCAATCATTCCTCTGTGCCATTCCTCATCGATCTTCTTTTCCTCAGGTTTTACCATAAATTATTCTATTCAATTAAGTAAACTCACACATAATGGCATTTTGCAAACTGAATAATTTATTGGCTATTTGGCAAAAGCCAGGTTTGGATAGTATGTTGGATAGTTTTATGTCAACTTGACACAAGCTAGAGTCATTTGGGAAGAGGGGAACTCAATTGAGAAAATGCCTCCATCAGAGTGGCCTGTGGTGCGTTTTCTTAAAAAGTAATTGATTGCTGTGGGAGGGCCCAACCCATTTCGGGTAGTGCCATTCCTGGGCTGGTGGCCCTGGGTGTTATAGGAAAGCAGGATGAGCAAGGCATGGGGAGCATTTTTCTTGGGCAGTCCCAGGGACTAAGTAGGATTTTCGTTCCCAGAGGTGAGGCTGAAGCCAAAGCCAGCTGGTGGGCAGAGAGACAGGATGATGACGCTCCATTCCTCACTCTGGCTGAAGATCTAGAGACCCTCCTGACTGGCCTCCTCTCTTTTTCTCCCATCGTGATGTCAATCAAGCCAACCCTTGCTCCCCCTGGTCCACATTCACCCCCATAGTTTCCCCGTGCTCCCCTCAGCTCCAGAGTGTCTGAAGCTCCCCTACCCACTCAGGCCTTCATGCCTAGCCCTATCAGCCTATCTCCCCAGCTTACCTGTCTTAGGGTTTCTGTTGCTGGGCTAAACACCATGAAAGAAGCAACTTAACTGTTACCTACACTTCCAGGTAACAGTCCATCACTGAGGAAGTCAGGGAAGGAACTCAAAACAGGAACCTGGAAGCAGGAACTGACCCAGAGTCCTGGAGGAGTGCCGCTTGGTGGTCACTGCAGTTGCCAGGCTGACTGCTGAAGTCTCAGTACTCTCTCTGTCCCCACTGAGTTGTCCTTCCGTGTGCATCTGTGTCTCCTTTTCTCACGAGGACACAGACTAGGTTACTTCTGCCCTTGTGACCTTACTATGTCAGTCACTTCTTTAAGGGTTCCATCTCTCAATACACTCCCATGCTGAGGTCCTGAGGACAGAGCCTCAACACGGAGAGTCTGGAAGGGGTTGCCATTAGACCAGAACACCCCTCAATCATCATTTATCTCTCTGACTGACACTTAGTGCTCGTGTCCAGCTGGCCTTCTCAGTGGCCTCTACACTGGAGACTGTGGGAATACACCACACGCATATGGTGTCCAGTTGCTCCCCACCTCACCCCTGCTAACCAAGCTTGTGCACCCTGCTCTCTCAGGACCTCTGTAGAAGCAGATGCTGAACCCAGAACAGCATCAGAACCACCAGTGAGAAGCTTCCCTCCTGTCAAGCATGGGTCTCAAAGTTCTGATCCAGGGACTCAATGAGTCTCCATTCTGTTCCTGGTCCTCCACATGTGATCTCAACCACAAGGCATAGTAAACAGGACCCATAGCTGTCCCATCCTGCCCTCTGGAATGGAGAGCCTCTATGCCCATGTCCCCTGCTGCTCGCTCTGGTAGTCTAGGGCCCCAGTTACCAGTGCTTCATTTCCTGGGCCTCTGTTGGAATTGTCTCCAGGGCCTGACAGCAGAGTAGCAATGCTGTGGGGGTGTTCATATGGGTGTGGATGGAAGGTCTCTGCTCACTGAAGAGGCCAGTTGTCAGAGGCCCAGTCTAAGGTTACTTTCCCCAAGAGCGGGGGTAATCATATTTTAAAAATATGTATTTATTTATTTATTTATTTTATATGTATCTCTATGTGAGGGTGCCAGATCCCCTGGAACTGGAGTTACAGACAGTTGTGAGTGAGTTGCCATGTGGTTGCTGGGAATTGAATCTGGTTCCTCTGGAAGAACAGCCAGTGCTCTTAACCACTGAGCCATCTCTCCAGCCCTAACAACCCCAGCTTCTATGTCTCCAGTTATACATATCCAAGGCCAGAGAGATGATCCCCAGGATGCAAAATGAAGGTGGATATAAGGATGGTGTGCTCATTAGTTTTATGTCAACTTGACGCAAACTAGAGTCATCAGAAAGGAAGGAACCTCAACTGAGAAAATGCCTCCATGAGCTCAGGCTGTAGGCAAACCTATAGGGCATTTTCTTTTCTTTTTTTTTTTTTTTTTAAACATTATTTATTTATTTATTATGTATACAGTACTTGCTCTACATATATGCCCAGGCAGATCTCAATGTAGATGGCTGTGAGCCACCATGTGGTTGCTGGGAATTGAACTCAGGACCTTGGGAAGAACAGCCAGTGCTCTTAACCTCTGAGCCACCTCTCCAGCCCTAGGGCATTTTCTTAATTAGTGATTGATTGGGATTGATTGGGGAGGGTCCAGCCCATTGTGGGTGGTGCCACTCCTGGGCTGATTGTCCTGGATTCTATAGGAAAGCAGGCTGAGCAAGCCTTGAGGAACAAACCAGGAAGCAGCACCCCTCTGTGGCCTCTGCATCAGCCCCTGCCTCCAGGATCCTGCCATGACTGCCTTCAGTGATGGACGGTGATAAGCAAGTGTAAGCCACATAAGTTCTTTCCTCCCCAACTTGCTTTTGGTTATGATGTTTCATCACAGCAACATTAACCCTAACTAAGACAGATGGGGTGCCATGGGCAAAGGGCAGCTCTTTAACATGAGGACCTGGGTGACAGGGATCATAGAGGTACACAGAGCAGTAGGGGCCAACTGACCTAGGTTCTTAAGGAACATATCCTCCTGGCCCTTCTTGAGTATTTCGTGCGCCCAGAAAGACTATCAACACTCAAGAATGTAAGAGAGGGCTGGCCTGGTGCTCTATTTTGGGCAAGCCCAGGTTCTTGTGACAATCCTGAGGGTATCTGGACCACTCTGAAGCTTCTTTTTGGTGACCCAGGGGTGGACTAAGCAGTGCAGGCTCTGTAATTGTGAGTAATTAGTGTTAATTTCTCTTGGAGCCATCAAGCTCCAGCTAAAAGCTGTTGGTGCTAATAGCTTCCGTAATGAGCCTAACTTGGCAGGGCTCTGCTGGCACTGGCTGGGGTGGGGCTGTGTGGCCTTTCCTGGGGACCTTCCCTAGACCTCTCTGTGGCAGTCTTAGGCCTGAAGGGTGGGTGTGAGGTGCTGAGGACCCACCCATAGCTCACCTGATGGCCTCCTGGACAAGTCCTCAGAGGTAGTAGTACTGGGGTCTCAGAGGCCCTGCCAAGGATCCACCCCTTGGCCTCCTGTAGTGCTGGACAAAAGATAATACTTGCAGGGAAGGGAGGCTGAGGCAAGGCCCCACAGGGAGGGGTGCCCTCACAGGGCTGTCACTGAGTGGTGAAGCTCTGAGTGGATGAGTGAATGCACGGTGCAGGTGAACATTGGGGAAACTGAGTTGGGGGTCAGATGGTAGGGCCCATTCTCTATCCTCCCCATTTTTCTCAGGAGCTCATGGATACCAGGAACCCTGAACTTAGGTACAGATCCAGGGTCCCAGATTGTGGGAGGCCACATGGATGTGGTTGTTTGCTTTAAGTCTGGCCTTTCAGAGACAGCCAACAAGCTTGTGGACAGCAGTCTGAGCTCACTTCCTCCCTCCCACAGGACAGGGTGTTGGTTTGCTGTGAGGGGCCCCTCTGCAGCCCTCTCCACTCTGGGCCTCTCAACCCTCTGGGGTGCTCATGGGTGGGATGTCCCAGGGAGGGTGCACATTGTGTGCACATGTGTGTAGACTCAGGCTGAGATGTTTGTGAAGTGTTAATTATATAAACATCGTGCTGCCTTGAGGCTACAGCACAGCAAACAGTGGGCCACATGTTGGGCAGGAAGCTGCTATCCATCCCCCTTTTGCCCTGCCAGGCCCAAGAGGTGGAGTTTCTGCAGGCAGCTTTTTTGGTTGTGAGCCTAGCCTTTAACGGCTGAGCCATCTCTCCAGCCCAGACCAGGCAGCTTTAAGCAGTTCTGGACTCCTGTTCCTGCTCTAGCCTCAGGAGCTGTACCTGGACCCTATCCCAACCAGGGGCAGGCTGCTTCACTTGAGTACTGGTACACTGAGTACGAGGAGACATGTGAAAGTGGCCATTTTGGGGGTGTGATAGAATATACGACTTCCTTGCTGTTCTTGCCCTTGATACTCATGTGGCCCCCATTGTCTTGATCCTTCCAGCTTCACTGTTGGGTTAGAGGTGTCTGTGCTCTCATGAGTTATGGCAAAGGCAATAAGTGCTTGCCTTTTGCCCCAGACAGACAGACACCTGGGAGTTGGCCAGGGCCTCAGGCATACTTGGGCCCTTTGCCACCAGGGGCAGGCTTTCTTGGAACTGTTTCCCATGCTGTGGTGGGCGTAGCCCAAGGAGACACAGCAGCATCCTGATGTGCTGGAGAGAAGCTCCATGCAGAACCTTCAGGGGTCATTTGCTGACCTCAGTGGGTCTTGGGCATAGCAGCTATTTGTGAATCCAGGGCACTGTGGGCTGTGAAACTGTACATTGCTCTGAACCAGGGGCAGGCTACTCTCTCTGGATTTTCTACTATCTGTGGAGCAGCTTTGAAACAGGGAAAACAAAGCAAAATGCTGCAAAAGGCTAAGGGTGAGAGATTTCCCTGAGTAGTTGATTTAGGAACAAAAATGCCTCCTTTCTAGTGCTGAGTAACACCCTGCTTAGCAGTAGACACTTACTTAGCCTGTGTTTACCTTCCATGTAACCCCAACTTTGGAACTGAGGACGATGTGTGGCCGGAGGGGCCAGGTAGCTAACATATCAGTGATCAGCAAGGGGCAGGCGGATCGTGGGTGCCTCTTACCCCACTTCCAGCACCCTTCAGGTTAATACAAGACTTTACTTATGGTGGAACATAGTTATAAAACCTTATTTCCAATCCCAAATGCCCAAACCTCCCCGGAACTGGGCCTTGGCACCTAACTGGAAAATTGGCACCTGGACTGCAGCTCTGGTGAGGATGCCAGAGGCATCTGGGGGTGTGTGCTGGAGGTGTTGCTCCTTCAGTCTCATTACCTCTGCTGCTTAGTAGATGTCCACTCACTGTGAGGGTGCAGCCCATGCTGGGACCATCCTGACAGCTCTGAGAGAGCCAACATGCCCATGTGCACAAAAGTTTGCCATCTAGGCTCAGGCTACTCCTTAGCAGGGCTGATCTGTCCATCAGTGCTCTGGCCACACAACTACTGCCTCTTGAATGTTTTCTGGGGAGATGAGTGCTCAGAGGAGCGTCTTACTCTAGGTGTAAGATGGCCACCTATGCTAGACACTTCCTGATGTCCAGGAGGGCTGGTAGCTAGCAAAGCCATCCCATCCTGTTGCCTCTGTGTGTATATGTAGCTGTATGTGGTCTGGAGGAGTGTCCACAAGCTGGAAGGGGGTGGCCATGGGGTGCACAGCTTAGCAGAGCTCCCAGAGGGCAGTGGGCTGCCAGGCAGAGTTGTGGGTATGGGGCAAGGGTGCCCTTCCCCTAATGTACAGTCTGGCCTGCACTGCGGCTTTCTATCACTCTGATAAAACACCGTGACCAAACCAAATTAGAGAGGAAAGGGCTTATTTGGTTTATACATTCCTATCATGATCCTTCATTAAAGGAAACCAAGGGGAGAACCCAAGCAAGACAATAACCTAGAGGCAGGAACTGAAGCAGAGGCCGTGGAGGAAGGTTGGTTCTTAGTTTAGCTACTTTTCTTATACCATTCAGGTCTACCTGTTCAGGAGTGGCACCACCCACGGCAGGCTGGACCCTCCCACGTCAATCATTAATCAAGAAAATGCTCCAGATGTGCCCACAGGCCATTCTGAGGGAGGCATTTTCTCAATTGACATTTCCTCTTCCTAGGTGACTCTAACTTGTGTCAAAATGACAAAAAACAAATAAACAAACAATAACAACCAAAAAAACCCCAAAACTAATAATAGACACAATTCCATGGCCTTTCTAATCATAGTCCTTCTGTGGCTTCCCACTATGACCAAATTCCTAGGATTTCCCAACATTCCCTTCCCTCTCACACTTTATGTACATTTTGTTAGGGTCACTCTAACAAGCCTTACCATCTGGGCTTCCTTCTGAAATCAAGGGTTGACAGAGGCCCCCTCCTTAAAAAGGTATTTATTATTTGTGTGTGTGTCTGTGTGTATGTTTGTGTCTGTGTATATACATATGGCACCCATTGTGTGCATTGTTCACAAAGGCCAGAAGATCACCCTTCAACTGAATCTACAGGCAAGTGTGAGCCCCCTGACCTATGTGCTGGGAGCTGAAGCCCAGTCTGGGAGAGCAGTAATTCTCCTAGCTGCTGAGCCATCTCTCTAGATCTCTAGAGCTGATCTCTCATGAGACCTCTCTCTCAGGTTCATAGATGGCTACCTTCTCCCCATGCCTTACTGTATTGTCCCTCTGCGTCTTGGTTGCTAGTCTCACTGGGTTAGGGCCACTCTAGTAATCCATTTAAACTTACTAATCTGTAATCTCATCTCCACAAATATAGGCAATGCTGAGGTGCCAGGAGGAGGTCACTGTACAATGCTTGGATCTGGTCATGTGTGTGAACCCATCTTCCCACCTTTTGCCTCTGTGATCCTATGATACTCCCTTCCTTCCCAGCTTCATCCTTACCTGCAGAGACCACATCCTTTGCTGGGGTACCATCCTACTCCTTCACAGTTGTCTGTTCCTTGCTAGGTCATAGAGGACCTTCCCATTGAGATAACAGAGAAGAATATCCAAATTGTGTCCCTCCCAAAGAGATCTGGGCTTGTGACTTATGAACTCAGGCCTCAGTATAAGTTAGATCAGCAGCAAACACCCAAGACCTTGGCCCTGCCCACGTCTCTGAAGTTCTTCCTGGTAGAGTTCTGAGGCAACCTGTGGGAAAATGGATGGTGCCCACCTGCCTGAGAAATCCTAATTTTGGAAAAAATGGGATTCCTATGTGGCCCTGTCTCTGGTTGGTGTCCACTGACATTTTTTTTTCCTCCACAAACTCTGCTCCTCCCCTGGGCCACCCTGTCAGGTTTGTCATTGCTGCAGTAGCCACTCTCCACCCCCTTTGCCTGCCTCATGGGATGTCCGCCACTGGAGAGCACCTGGCACCATGTGTCATCCAGGAAAGGGTCCTACAAGTGCTGCTGGGATATGAGAGGGAGGAGAGTGGAAGAGGCTGAGGAGAAGGGCTTTCTCAAGTGACAAAGGACAGAAGCCAGGAGCATGTGTGTGGAGCTGATCTCCTGGTGGGCCTCTGGGCGGGAGACTGCTCAGCAGGTGAGAGAGCCTACGGCACAGAAGATCTGGACTCACCCTCATGGGGCTCAGGTAGGTATCCAGAAGCAAGAGAAGAGGTGAGGTGCTCGGAGGCAGGTCCGAGCCAGGGCTGGGTCTCATGGCATGATGGGCCTCCCAGCATATCTTCTTATTCCTGTTCCCAGCTCCCTGTACCGTGAGGTCTGTGGCCAGGTGGACTGTCTTAGTTAGGGTGTATATTGCTGTGAAGAGACACCATGACCACAGCAACTCTCATAAAGAAAAATATTTATGGGACTGGCTTACAGTTCAGAGGTTTAGTCCATTATCATCATGGCGGGAAGCATGATGACACACAGACAGACATGGTGTTGGAAAGGAGCTGAGAGTTCATCTGAATCAGCAGGCAGCAGGAAGAGAGTGAGATACTGGGCCTGACTTGAGCATTTAAAACCTCAAAGCCCACCTCCAGTAGTGACATATTTCTTCCAATGAGTTCACACCTCCTAATACTAACACACCCTATGAACCTATGGGGGTCATTTTCATTCAAACTACCATAAGGACCATGGTGTGGTGGGTTCTAGGACACCAGAGAATCAAGTGAGGGACTTCCCTCAGGGTTGTACAGGAAGCCTGCCTGAAGGAGTTGACAGCAAGGTGTGGTTTTACTAAGTTCAGGCCCCCTATGAGGAGGACCACTGGGCAGGAGGCAAGAGGCAGGTGAGAGCTGATACACTGGGGGGGTGGGGCTGTGCTGGGTGCTGAAGATGAGGATGGGTGAAGATGGATGGTGAAGAGATGAAGATGTTGAGGATGAGGAGGATGGCTACATCTGGTTCTATAGGCCTCAACGTATATGGTGTTCAAACATGCCAGTTCTGGCCTCGTACTGAGAAGGGTAGCCTAGACGAGTGTAGGAAGGTGATGTGGTATGAGAACCTGAGGCCACTGAAAAGAAAAGAGGGTGACTGAGGAGGCTTTTGGGGTTTGCTAAGCTGGCCAGGGCTTGGGAAAAAGAGCACTTTGGACTACTGCTGGCTAAGGGCATGCAGGAGCTCTGCAAGGCATGGGATAAGGTGGTGTGACCCCCTGGTGAAAGTACTCCTCCACACACATACATGGTGGGAACTGAGGCCTGAGAGCCAGCTAGGAACTAGGGTGTGGCTAGCCCGGCTGTGGGTAGATTGAGGCCTGGGGCTCCCTGGACTTGCAGAAAAGGGCTCAAGGAATCTCTGTCTGCCTTGCAATGGCAATTAGGGACAGAGACTAGGACCGGTAGACCTGATGGGTCACTGGATATCCCCAGGGATGGCCCCTGTATCCTGACTGTGTGGCTGGCCTATAGCAGTGTCTACATTCCATCTGGTGGCTCAAGTGTGCCCAGCTGGGTTATTCCAGCACCCACGCTGGAGTGCTGTCCCCCTGGACCCAGGATGGACTTCCAGAGTGAAGGATTAAGTTGTTGATGGTAATCAAGCTCCCAGCAAAGCCAGTAAGTGAATTGTATTGATGGATCAATTGTGTAATTGGCAGCTAGCCCTTCTCCTCTCACCTCTGTCTCCCCTTTTATTGGGGTCCCAGTGCTCTTCTAGCTTGTGTCTTGAGGGGGGGGGCTGTTGTCTGGGGGGTGAATCTTGGGAGGCTGTTCAGCAGAGCCTCATGGCCAGAAGAGCCATCAAGGCAAATGGGTCTTGGACCATCTTTTAGTTTTTCCATTACATACTATTTGCTTCCATTTCATGAAATGGTTTCCTAATCCTATTTGTGACAAGCCTGTAAGCCATAGATAAAAACAGGGCATTTGCACTGAAGAAGTGAGTGGTATCAAGCCTTCTGTCCCTACAATAATATTAGTTCCTCCATGGGCCGCGCTCCTGGGGTTTGAAATTTTTACATGGAGGTTTAAATATTCAAAGACTATGTAGGGCTCCTCCTTCCTTCTGCTAACTATTAGAGACAGATTATATTTAAAAGAGACTTAATTTGTCAGTTGTCTTGAACATTAACGGAGGATAAATTATGCCTGAGAAGGGGAATGTGTAGCCTTTGTCTTACCTTGCAAGGCTGGACAGGCTAGCAACTGGAAAAATTAAGAGGTCAATGCTCACACTCTGCCAGGCCTCTCCCTGGAAGCCCGAGACCATAAATTACCTCTGTGGACGTCTCCGAGCAGTGCAGGGATACTGCCCACTGAATCTCCTGTCGAGACAGCGAGTGGTCAGATGTTCAGCCACTGTTCCACATAGAGACCCTGGAGGAACTGTCTGGGTCCTCAGTGAGGGAGCCGGCCTGAGGACCTTGCCAGGGCTCTGTCCCTTCTCTGTCTGGTGGGAAGGCATCTGAATTCATGTGTGCATGTGTGTGAGGGTGTGTGCATGCGTGTACTGAGTATCAGCCCTGGAAGAGCTCTGCTCTTGATGGATCTTGTAGGAGTGTGCCCTCCCCACCTCCAGCTCTGTCACCACTGGCAAAAGTGGTCTGGTGTTTTTTCCTTGGGGCTTGGAGGGGCACACTCTCCAGTGTGGTCCCGGGTGTGAGGGAGTGAAGGATTTGGGGTGGTCTTCTGTGTTTTGCTCAGACTCACTTTTTAGAATGTTAGTTCTGGCTTCCAGGGGTAGGGCTGGGGAGAGACTCAGGGTACAGAGACCAGAAGGGAGGAGTGGGTCCAGGAGAAGAGATGGACCAAGGCCTTTGTAGAGAGATCGCTGGACCCTATAGGAAAAGGACAGAATGTGGCCGCTGGTATTAGTGTCAACAGACTAGGGCCTCTCTTCATGGTGTCCTTCAACATGTCCTCTCTGGCTCCCCTAAAGTGGAGTGTAGGGTTTTGTGGTGAAATAGGCATATCCCCTTGCCAGGTGGTAGGCCAGGTGTGCCGCAGGCCAGAATTGGGGGCAAAGCTGGGTTCTCTCTGCGCATGGCTCTGGTGTGCTGTAGTCCCACCACACTATGGTGATTCTGGGTTAAGAGCCCCCAGGGCATTAATGAGGCACACCTTGGGTATACTTGATGGCATCTCCAGAAAAGGTTAACCAAGGAAGAAAGACCTGCCCTGTGGGTAGCAGCACTCCATGGGCTGGAAGCTACAGTGAGCTGCCCGTTGCCCTGCTTCCTGGTGGCAAAAACAAAACCAACCAACCAACCAACCAACCAAACAAACAAACAAAAACAGTGGGATGTGACTGGGTACCTCAAGCTCCCGCCACCATGTTTTCCAATCACAATAGCCTTTAACTCTTCAAAGTGTGAGTCCAACTCCTTCCTTAAGTTGCTATTGTTGGTTATTTTGTCACAGCTATGAGACAAGAGACCGATACACACCCCTAGAGCTACCTCCTCATGGCTGGGCAGGGCAAGCAAAGCTCAGTCCATTAGCTCCTGACCTTTCTGTCACTGGCTCCATGGTGACGTTGGCCCTCATTTCTGAAACAGAAGGCAAGACTCAAGGGTGAGCTCAGGTGCATGCAGGATCCTAGACTCTGAGAACCCCATACTCCGAGTTACGGGTGACGGCCCCCTCAATCCCACCTCTCTCCCACCTGCGCTCCAGTCTTCAACACCTTAGGGAGAGCTTCTGGGGGCCTGCCCCATGCAGACATTCCAATTATAGTCCGTTAGTGAGGCCCAGCCCAGCCCAGACACCTGGGCACTCCCGAGGGACAGGGGTATGGATTAGAAGGCCACATTTAGCTTCATCTTTGTTGGGGGATTAGCTGGTGGGTGCTTTGGGCCCCCACGGTCTCCAATTACAGCCCCTTAGAAGGAGGCAGCAGGGCTGGTTGGGGGCTTGGATGAGCCCCCAAGCCCTCCGCTTATACCCCAGCTTGCATCTGAGTCCCACTTTTGACGGTCTCAGTCCAGCCACAGTGCAGAGGAGAATGTGGCAGGCTTAGGGTGACTCCAGACACATGGCCCTGGTGGCTTATGGTCCCTGTTGTAGGAAGGTCTGGGAAGTCACGGATCATCCCTCAGACTGGCACACCTGAGGACCTGACCTTGCACTTCAACACAGTGGCCTCCCTCTGGAATGCTGAGCTGGCCTCACATGGTGGAATTTGAGGATGTGTGTGGCTCACTGGGCAGCTACTGATGATGTATGTTGGCTCAGAAGGCAAGATGGGTTGCCTGGACCAGTCCCATGTTCATCCCTCATACTGTACAGACCAGTATCTAGAAAGAGGGGACAGGTAATAGGAACCTAGACAAGGGGCAGAGAGGGTCCCTTTCTGGCCATAGGGGCTTGCCATGACACCTACCCGTGGGTGAAACCACTTCAGACATGGTGTGAGAGCAGCTGCTGCATTGTTTCTCAGCTTGGACCCTCATCTCTTGTCCTGTTGGCCCAAAGCTCTACTGGACAGGTGTGTCCTGGGAAATGCAGGGAAGAAGTGCACAGCACTGCTGGAAGCTCCAGGAAGGAGGCCCGGGAGGGTTTGTGTGATCTCTGTCTGAGGTGCCAGCAGTTTCTCCCCAGGTATATCAGAAAGCAATGTTACTGTTGCTCCTCTGAACATGTTTCTTCTGCTTTTTCCTCCCTGCACCCCAGCTTTCTCTATGGCTGTTAAGTGGACAGTGATTTTTGGTAGATGAGGGTAGCAGGAAGGCTGGGAAGAGGTGGGCCCTGGTCTGAAGGCTCCTGGCTGGGAGGTTCCTCTGGTCCCCCAAGGCCAGTGTGTGAACTCACCCAGCTAGCACACAGTGATCCTAAGTGGAGCAGTGCGTATAGGGCTTCATGCAGCAGTAGGGCAGGTGTGACTTTTACGGGGGTCTGATTCTGCATTCTCCTATTGAGCAGGCCAGGGAAAGGGGAAGCTGGCTGCTGGCCATTCACAGGGCTCCTGGCCAAGGCAGGCAGTTCCTACCACCGCATGACTTCATGTTCATGGGTACCTGATGAATGCCAAGAAGTCTGGTGGTCCAGCCCAACCGTCAAGGGCCTGA
The DNA here is from genome assembly GCA_907164525.1 of Lophiomys imhausi. Lineage (NCBI taxonomy): Eukaryota > Metazoa > Chordata > Mammalia > Rodentia > Muridae > Lophiomys > Lophiomys imhausi. Next base: position 18,608,311 of record CAJQZJ010001511.1, read on the forward strand.
TTTGCATCGGGTATGGTCCAGAACTGGTTTGTCTGCACCTCGTGGTGGTTCAACCGGAGGCAGGTTGAGCTGCTTTGGGATTGCTCCCTAGACTGTCAGAGGCTTTTTATCAGGGCCAGGGACATGTGTGAGAGTGCTTACGTAGGCTAAATAAGACAGGCAGGTGGATGGCAGCCAGAAGATGAGGCAGATCACCTCTCAGTTTGGGATCCCCTTAATGGTATTCCACCCAAGACAAAAGATGGGCAAGAGGATATGAGCTCATTGCTGGATGAGGTGCAGGCTGGGCCAGAAAACCAGGGATACCTAGGCCTCAGGGCCTCGTGCAGTATGGGTAGGTGTAGGAGGTACTGGCACACACTCTGCTAGCAAAGAGAGAGGGACCAGAGAAAGTCCTAGAACCAGGACAGAGATATCATTTTCACCTAGGAGAACCAGAAAGGCCCAGAGAAGCAGGGCCAGAGATCCTCCTTGCCAGGAAGAGTCATCCTTGGCCTCTCTCACACTCTGGATTTCCAGGAGGGTCAGCCATTGGGAAGAGCTCATAGGAGTAAGAGGTTAGAGGAGTAAGAGGCTAGAGGAAAAGATGGGTGTTGTCCTCAGTGCCCATCCTCCCCCCACCTCCTTGGCCAGGCTCCATTACCCCTACAGTCCTTGTCTACAGGACCCATACTCATCGTCCTCTGAGCACTCCTGGTCTTTCAGCCAGCCATATAGCTCTCAGTGCTAGTTCCAAACCATCGGAGGGAGTTGGGCTGTGGGGATATACAGTTGCTTAGGAGAGTCCTCTGGCTTTTGCTTAGTAGTGGGCACTATTAACATTGCCCCCTTCTGGTGAGAGTGTGGGGGTGTTCCCTGGTCCTCTGTTCCATTCTATGGGGCTCTAGGAGCCAGGACCTTGTATCCAAGGACAGATGGGATAACGGACGCAGAGCATCTTGCAGGGTCCCTCTTATGAAGGTGAGGACAGTGAGAAAGTCATGAAGGAAAGCCTTCCCCGGTCACTGGTGGCTAGTCTCTTTCCTCATATCCATTTTTCTTCCTTCCCTCCCTCCCTCTCTCCCTCCCTTTCACATAGTCATCAACTCATCCACCCACCCATCTACCAACCTGCTATGCTGGGATATGGCTTGAGTATTTCTCCTAAGGCCTTGTGCATTGACATTTAATCTCCATCATGGAGTGTTAAGGGAGTGGAAACTTAATCCAACTACATTGTTTACAGGTAGGGCTGTGGGAGGTGATAGAATTAAGCTCTTCAGGGCAGAATCCCTGTGATTGGATCCTGGTACCTTCATAATAAGAGGAGAAAGAACAGGAGACACATGCCGAATGATGCCTTGGGATGCTACAGGCAAAAAGGCCATAACCAGATGTGGCCCCCAAACCTGCTTTTTGTCAAAGCTTACCCATCCTCTGGGCCTGTGCTGACAACAAGAATAGACCAACACTCTTGTTTCCTTTCCTCCATCACCTCTCCTTCCCTTCCTCCTTCCTTCTACCTTTCACCTTTGCCCAGATTTGACCAAAGCTTTTATGGTGTCACAACCAAGTCATTAAAGCCTGGAGCTCTGGACCATTAAAGAGAGAGAGGCCAGGGGCCAGAAGGATCCAGAGAAGACCCCGGTGCAGGCAGGACACAGCAAAGGGGAGTAATGGGTACCTGGGGACAAGAACTGGGGACAATGGGGAATGACTTGGTGGGATGGTGTTGAGGAGAAGACAGCTAGTGTAGGGACAATGGAGGGATATGTGATACCTCCTTCAGAAGGGAAGGACAGGCCACATGCACTTGCTTTGCTTCAGACTGCTAGTTCCATCGCTATTCATGTCTGGCCATGGGACTCACAAGATGCCAACCCATCCCAGGTGTCATAGATCCATCCATCCTGTGTGTGTTTTGTGCCAATATCCATCTTTTGCGAAAACTAGATCCAGGCACGTGTCCCTTGCAGACTTTGTGGGCAGCTTCCAGCTCTGCTGGAGCAGGTAGACCCAGCTGGGCAACAGTTACATGTCCTAAGCTGGTATCCCTGGGAGTTCCCAGGAGCTGAAGCCTTCTACATGGACAGTGCCTCCTATGGTCATTCTCCCAGGCTCCAGCACTACTTCCCTAGCTGATTCTCCTATTTCTGTCTCCTGTTCTGTCACTGGTGAATTCTCAGGGATGGAGGTGGACAGGGCTCATAGTGGCTGTCCAGCAAGGTCACAGCCTAGGCGAGGGTCCTATGCCAGGGCAGAGGAAGATTCAGAAGGAACAAGATGCTCTGTGTTGCTCTTCCTCTCTCTACCTGGAATCACCTGCTTCTTGACTTGATATGGCTAGGACCACAGCCATGAGCTTAGCAGGCAGGAGCCTTCCTGTCTTTGTTGTCCTGGAGCCATTTCTCTGCTCAGGCTCCTGCTGAGCTAGGTCTTGATCTGGGAGTCCTCACTCTTCTCTTAGACTTGGACTGGGAGCCGAGGGCAGGTATTTGACTCAAGGTCCTGGATCTTAGGGACACGTGGGTCCCCAGAACATCTAGGCCCCATCTGTGCAGACCTGAGATTTGGTTTTCTGGGGGAGGGAGTAGAATCTGGGGACATGAGTAGACACTGGGCTGAGTTGAGGCACTGTCTCAGGGCCACAAAGGACTAGCAGGTGACCAGAGACTGGGCTTGTGATTGGTCAGCAGGCCCTGACCTTGCTGCACAGTGGTTTGGGGTAGCCTGGGAGAAGCCAGCAGCCCTGGTTTGCGCTAGCTCTGGGCTTTGTTTATCATCTATTCAATGGGGGTTACTCTTTCAGTTGTTGGGCACACTCAGTGTTATTCTGGGCTTCAAGGAAACTCTTGTGACAGGAACAGACTGATTCAAATCCATGGGAGGGACAATCAGTCGGTTGAGGGCTGGTCAGTAAATTAGAAAGGAGGTAGCCTGCTCTGCTCAGGGTTGGGGCCCCAAGGCTCAACACTATGGAGTGAGACAGCAGGGCAGGGAGGGGACAGCTGAGTTACTGCTCATGGCTGCCAGGCCTGGGAGGAGAGATGAGAGCCTGCAGCCCCGCCTGTCCTCTAGATGAAAGCTAGCCCAGCAGGCTGAGGGCAAGGGAGGAGACGCCAATTACAGATGAGCGCACACTCCCCAGGCAGCCACCCGCCCCTCCAGGATCAAACACTGCCTTCCTCTCTAACTGCCCCAGCGGCAGCACCATGTCCAATTATGAGTCTAACAGGGCGGGTGATGGCCTAATGTGAATTCAGCCATTACCCTGTCCCCAGCAGTTCCTAATGAGCACTGCTTTATATGCTCATGTGTGTCCATGTACCAGTGCATGTAGGTATAAATGTGTGTGTGTGTGTGTGTGTGTGAACATAGAACAACGCATATGCCTGTGTGTGTTTATATGTGCCAGTGCACACATGTGTAAATCAATCCATCAATCACTCTATCCATCCATCCATCCATTCATCCATCTATCTATCTGAGAGTACAGTGCAATGCACATACATGTCTGTATGTGTATGTGTGTTCATGTGCTCAGGTAAAGCCAGCTGTGATACCTGTTACACCCTTAGTCATAGAGGATAAGCTTGTTGCCTGATGCATGAACAAAGAAGCTAAGCCTCCTCTTCTCATCTGTTCCACCCGTACCTCATCTCATTTCCACATGCTGTCACATACCACCTGCCCCCACACATCACACCCCACCCCACCCCACACACCATACCCCCATCTCACCCCACTTATTCCTGACATACCACACCCCACATCATATCCCATGCTCTACCTACCCCATACCCCACCTCACACCATACACATCCCATATTATACCCAACATATACCCAAACCTATACCATACCCTATGCCCCACCCCACACCACATCCCAACATATACCACATGTGTCCCACCCGCTACCCCCTACCTCTAACCTCCATATTACACCCTAACCCACACTATCTACCTATGCCCCACTTTTCTAACCTACATGGACTATATACCTGTGCCCCGACCCTCTATTTTGTGTTGTTATTGTTGTTCTTGTTTTGGTTTTTTTAGAGACAGGGTTTCTCTGTGTAGCCCTGGCTTTCCTGGAACTCATTCAGGCTGGCCTTGAACTCACAAAGATCAACCTGCCTCTGCCTCCCCAGTGCTGGGATTCAAGGTGTGCACCATCATGCCTGGCTTCAAATCTTCTATTTCTACACCCCATATCACACCCCAGTTCTTACCATCACACCCCATATTCTATCTGACCCAAGCCCCATCCACACTCCACTGCCATATTCCACCACACCCCAGCACCATACACACCCAACCCTTGGATGGCTCTGAATCTGCTGCTTGCTTGCCTTATACTTGAGAGGTAGCCCTAGCAGAAGCTGGACATAGAAGAATAAAGCCTCTTCTTCAGTTGGGGAAACTGAGGCCAAGAGAAGCAAAATGAGCCAACTAGAATCACAGAACTAGTCCTTTTCAAAGCAGGTGGACTCCAGGCCTAGCTGGAAGGCCACCTCCTGGGATAACCGTCCTTTTCCTGGCTGCATCTCTCCTTGCCTAGACTTTGTTTCCCCTGAAAAATCAACAGCTGACCCTAGACATCCTGTTCCTTAGAAAAAAACCAAAGCCCTTGGGCAGCTGGACATGCTGAAGGCAAACGGAAGAACCTGTGGACACAGATATGGGGTGGCTAGCTGCCTGCTCATCCTGGGTTCAGGCCAGCGAGACCCTGTCTGTCTCTTGTTTGTGCCAAGTGAATGGGCAGGGCCTGTCTTCAAGATACATACTTCTTACATACTGCAAGAATTACCATTTAAGCCTACAAAGGGTACTCGATTTCTTTACTTTAGATCATCTCTGAGTACCTTCCTGTTGAGCCAACTTTCTGAGCTTCCCTGGGGATCTGGTGGTTCATTCTGTGCACTAAGGGTTGTGGAGGAGTTAGATACCTGCAGGAGAGGGGCCTTGTAGCTGGTGCAGTAGGCCAAATCAGGAGGCCATGTAACCGCCGCCCCAACCCTGCCCAACTCCACCTGCCCCAAGAGATGTTGCCAGACACTTCCCTACTGAAGCCCACACCTGCCTAGGCTCACACTTCAGAGTCAGCAATGTGGTGTTGGGGAACCTCAGTACCCCATTCTGGTGTCTAGTTTTGACTGGGACTCCTTGTGCCCCTCACCCCTGCATGCCTTGTTATTCCCTCCCATGGCGGCTTGCTTCGACTAGCTGACCTCTCTTCAGCCCCACCCCCCAGATATGGGGTGGCTAGTTGCCTGCTCCTCCTGGTTTCAGAACTGGGAGACCTTAGTTCTGTCCTGAGATTTTGCCATTTCTAGAGTCCTGATGTCTACCTCAGGCCTGTCCTCTACATATGTACTCCCTGGGGTTTAGGCTCTTCACTCCGCATGTCCTAGGCCTGTATCATTGCTTCCCGAGCTCTGATGCGACCACCCCTCTGTTCCTTGATGCCAAGTCCTGCTGGGTTCTGACATAACACGGTACAGAGACCGCTGTGTGCTGGCAAGGGGGAGGCGCCCATTCATTTCAGACACACAGCAATCGGATCCTCAGGCTGAGGAAGATTTCAGCAAAGCTGTAATTAAAATGCACTTGGGAAGCACTTACTTGTGTCTAATTAGACCTTGGGTTTCTATGGAGATCCCTTTAGTTGTAATAGGAACATCCTCTTTTACAATTGCAAACCACAGGCCATGGGGCCAAGTACAGACAGCTCTGAGCCTTGGCTGACCAGCCCCCCTTCCTTCTACCCTTAAGGAACCCAGAATGGCATCCTCCTCCTACACTACTGGGAGACCCAGGAGGATCCAAGCTAACAAAATTGGCTCTTGGAGTTGGTTGGCTGCCCAGGACATATCCCGGGCTCTAGGCTCCCCAAGACTGTATCCAATCCGCCTCAGAGAGGGAGGCATCCAGACTGAGGAGGTGTTGAGACCTCAGAGGGCCCATTTTCCCAGGCAGGAAGAAGTACCACCAAGCCCGCCCTGGCGTCCAGCCAAGCCCAGGCTCTCCCTAGGAGAGGCAGCCGTGTGCAGCTTGCTCACCCTTCCATGAAGAGTGATGAGACGATGGGACAGAGCTCTGGGAATCCTCCAAGGAAGCAATGACCCAACTTTGAGGTCCATGGCCTGTCCTGATTAAGCCCCACAGCACGGTGTCACACCGATTCAAGCTTCATGGCAATCAGGTCCTGCCAGGGACCCTCAAAGCAAAGGCTGACAGCACCAAAAGGGGCCATCCAAGTGATCACCCTATTTTTACTGATGAGGAAACTGAGGCAGAACAGTTCTGGCCAGGAAGGACTTAAGTGGAGGCTCAGAGATTGGACTTTCCAGGTGGGGCAGGACATAGCGATTGAGAGGGAGATACAGTGGGAACTGTGGGGAGGGGTGTACGTAAACATTCATTAAGGAACAGGGAGGGGAGGGCGGGTGATGATTCTATGTGCTCAGGTGGAGACTTGGCCTGCTGAGGGGGAGGGAGGCAGAGAGGAAGGAAAGTGTCCACTAGAAAGTATCCCTGTGACCGACTAAGGCTAGGACTAGGGTGTCCTGAGGGCCCTTAAGAACAAAAGGATTTCTCTAGTTCTAGGCCACACCACCCAGGTGCATAAGCGGAATCTTCCAGGTTACAGAGTGTATTAAGGTGGCAAAGAGTCAAATGGTGTGGGACAGTGTGACATCTGCCCTATGATACTGCTGATGTGACAGAACCCTATTCAATAAATAAAATAAAGAGTCAAATGGTGTGGGACAGTGTGACATCTGCCCTATGATACTGCTGATGTGACAGAACCCTATTCAATAAATAAAATAGAAGGATTAGAGAGAGACCAGTGGCTATAATACTAGGAAGAAAGTGGACATAGGAGCTGGGTGGTCCTCAGAGCCCAGGAAGGCATAGTACAGGCTGGCATCCAGAGTATGCCCATGAAAGAGTTCCCTGCCAGACCTAGACCTGAGCTCATGCCCCAAGCCCCTGTCCTGCTCTGATGGAGGATGATACAAACCTCCAAGACCAGCATTCAAACTTGCCTTTAGGATTAGCCCCAGGAGGACCTAGACATGAGAGAAAGAGAGGAAGAGTATGTGCACACAGAGAGATGCGGGGGAGGGGGCAAGAGAGAGAGAGAGAGAGAGAGAGAGAGAGAGAGCCCAAAATGTCTGGATTATATAGGAAAGGCCTTCTAGGGGAGGGGAGTTCATCACAGAGGGTGTGTCACCATGCCTTGTAACAGGTAGGGACTGAGGCATGCTGGGAGAACCTGGAGGTCAGGTCCTAGGTCTGAAGCCCAATACTATTGCCTCAGCCTCCCAGGGTCTGGGAGGGAATTCTCATTGATTGTCTCTTCTCTTGCTGACACTGTCTGGATGTCTGAGAAGCTGGAGGTAGGCTGCTGTGGTGACCCTAAACTGGTAAGATGTTTACAAGTTACATGGAGTTATGACCCCGCCTCACCAGCGTGTTGACTGCTAGTAGCTGTGTTTTGTGTTAACCTTCAGAGTTCTGGACAAAGGGCAGATTCTGGCATGGAGGAATCAGGTTGGCTGCAGGGGCGGCTGAGTGAAACAGCACTCTCGGCTCTCTACACCTCCTGCCTGCTGCTTTCTGCTGGGATGCCCCTTAGCACCCTGGAATGAATTGTAAGCAGTGACTGGGTGAGGCCACTAGGACACTGAAGGCAAGGACAGGGATTTTACATCTGTAGGGCGAGTAAACCTACAAACTTGCAAAGACATTGTCCTCAACTGGGGAAACCAGGCCCATAAGGTAGAGAGGTGTGAAGAAGCCAGTGTTTCTTTCTTTTTTTTTTTTCTTCTTTTTTATTTTTTTGGTTTGGTTTGGCTTGGTTTTTTGAGGCAGAGTTTCTCTGTGTAGTCTTGGTTGTCCTGGAACTCACTCTGCAGACCAGGCTGGGGTCTTGAACTCAGAGATTCACCTGCCTCTGCACCTGAAGTGTTGGGATGAAAGGTGTGTACCGGGCTGGATTGGAGAGATGGCTCAGCGGTTAAGAGCACTGGCTGCTCTTCCAGAGGTCATGAATTCAATTCCCAGCAACCACATGGTGGCTCACAACCATCCATAATGAAATCTGGTGCCCTCTTCTGGCCTGCAGATATACCTGCAGACAGAACACTGTATACATAATAAATATATCTTTAAAAAAAAAAAAAGAAAGAAAGGTGTGTACCACCATGCCGGCACAGATGGTTTTGAACTGTCATGTGGGTGCTGGGATTTGAACCCGTGTCCAGTGTTCTTAACCACTGAGCCATCTCTCTGGCCCCAAAGCCAGTGTTTCTTGATGGACATTGGACACCCTCAGTGACAGTCCCCAGCAGCCAGGACACACATGGCTCTGGAGCACAGCACGGGTGGAAGCAGGGGCTATCAGCAGACCCCTCTTATGCTCCCTCTGGAGTTCTAGTGTGTACTCCAGGAGTCCCAACTGGATTCCCAATTGCTCTTGCTATATGGCTGTTAGTGCCCTGAACACACACAGCCCAAGCTCCCTGATGCCAGGGGCCTTGTTGGGAGCCAGAAACAGGCAAGAGATCCTTTATCTGGTTCCAAGAAGGCACTGCCATTTCTTATTCCCAAGCAGGAGGAAGACTTAGAAAGCTTGATAGGGCGTAGGGTCTCAGTAACTCTACCTGGTTGGAGACCAATCTCTACCGACCTAACCTCATGACTAAGTGGGGCTGGGGCTGGAACCCAGACTTTTGGAGCTGAATTCTCTGTGACTGGAGGGATGGTGAGGATGAGAATATGAGTCCATATGTGCGGTTGGTGGAGAGGTCAGCTGCCTGCACTCTGGCCTCTGACTTGAGAGGGGCTTTCTCTCCACCCTGTAGGAAGCAGAAGATGGGAAGCTGGGGTTCTATGTGCTGCCAATGCATAGATGGACTGGTGAGGGTCAGTGCCTATGTGGCTATGCTGGGTCACTGTGCTTGGCCAGTTCCTGACCTCCAAGAATATCTTGGATTTGCCTGAGACATAAGCCATTTTCAGCTCAAGGCCTGGGGCCCTTTCACTAGTTTCTCCTTAGCCTAGGAGGCCAGACTGGGCCTCTTTGTATAAGCTCCCTGGAGCCTGGGGATAGAAGGTGGTGCAGAGGTGTGTCCAGGTCAGCAGAGAAGTGTGGAGGCCACACCTCTGCTGCTGGTCCAGAAGTGCAGCTCTGTCCCCACATCTCTTTTCTGGGACCTCAGTAGCCCCAGCCTAGACAGTGGGAATTAGGCTGGGAAGTGTTGCCCGAAAGAATGCCTGCCTTGGTGTCTCCGGGGGCTGCGAGTTTATGTGTGTGGGTAGACCAGGTTAGGGAGCCATGTCTTCAGTGTGGCTGGAGTTATGCCAGAACATGTGTGTATGGGCATGTATATGGAGGTCGAGGCCAGTCTGCCGGGGTCAGTTCTTGGTGTCGACAGTGTGGGTCCAGGACTGTGAGCCAGGCTGTCAGGCTTGGTGACAAGTGCTTTTACCTGACAAGCCATCTTGATGGAGCCAAGAAGTTGCTTCCTAAGGAACTCCAGACAAATTCATTTTTTCCTTCTTTGAGACAGAGTCTTGCTCTGTAGCCTAAGTTGCTCTTGAAGTGTCAATTCTCCTGTCTCTGGTTCTTGAGTGTCGAGATTACAAGCATGTACTGTCAAATCCAACATGGACCTCACTTTTGAGAGAGTGAAGGGTTTATTGCTGTCCCTTAGACAGCTGGAGGACCTGCCTCAATGCAGCAGATGCGGGTATGCAGAGGAGCTCAACCCCAGCCCAGCTTCCAGAAGGAGACAACAGGGTGGGCACAGGCTGCATTTAGGACAAAGTAAGACAGTGTAGGAGCCTCAAGTACTGCTGAAACATGGCAAGTACATGGCAAGGCTGCTGATAGGTCGGAACGTACTGGAAGTCCCTCTACCCTCAAAAGGTAGGAAATCTTCTAGAAGGTTCTAGCTTCATGTACCTCTTTCTCACCCCCACCCCCTGTTCTCTATTGCCTCTGGTGGCTTCAGTCCGTACACCCAGGCCGGGCTGCCTTGGGAGCCTGTCATTCAGGCCAGCCACCTTTCCACCTGAAGAGACAGGTGACCCCTGTCTCTGGCCTTGTCTAGTGGCTCTGGCCTTGAACGCCCATGTGGAACTTGCCTCTGTGAATGGATTGTTTTTAAGTAAGAATAAACCCCAGAGCCCCTGTTTAAAACCAACAGTAAGCCCACTGTGCGGAGGCTGCTGTGGGCATCTGTGTGGTCTGCTGTAGCCCCTCCCTGACTCCAAGGCCCTAGAGCCAGGCCTGGCCATTGATAAGCCATTTGCATAGTCTTCTCCCCTCTGCCTTTTATCAATATTTGATGACAGGCTTCAGGATGCTTTTGGTGGCAAGTCTTCTGGAGCCCCTTCTCATGTGACAATGATGGAACAGCGGTCTCAGCAGGAGCTCACATCACAGGTCGCCTCCTTCCTGAGGCCAAGGTGGCCAGTGATTGGCTGGGCAGCTGTGTCCAGAGCCAGGGGAGCGTGGTGATGAATCTTAATGATCTGGGAAGGCCCTGGCAAGCCACCATGCAATTAGCAGCCTTTGAATGTCTGGGTGGGTTCCAGACAGAGGCAGGGCTGAGGTCAGGCGGTAGCTGGAGCAGTGAGGGGCTGCTTTGCAGGTGGGTTGGATGGGGTTGTACATAGGAGAGACCCATGAGGGGCATTTAATTAAGCCCAGCAGCTGCTCAGAAACCATAGTCACGCCAGGGCTGTGCATGATGTCTCTTTACAGGTTACAAGGAGGAGGGCCCTCCCCAACACAACAGCACATGTGGCTGCCCACCCCCTCAGAACACCAGCCTCTGCAAAGTTCATCTTTATCTGCATCCATTAAACTGTGTCTTTGGCAGTGAAGCAGCTCTGTCTGGTGACAGGGGCTGTCGGTAAATAAGGGCGCAGTGACAGGTTCTAGGGGCTGGGATGAATATACAATGCCATTTCTCACCTCACCCTGGGTAAATAGGAGGGGGCAGCAAGGCAGGAGGGCAGGAGGGTCAATTTGCGCCTGCTTGGCGTCTCTGGTCTGGATTCCTAGACCATAAATAACTCAGTGCCTTCAGGAGACCTGGACACGCTGGCGGCAACAGGAGGGCCAGAGCTGACTGTGGAGCAGGCGCTGTTGGGCTTGGCAGCGGGTTTCCCTGATATACAGATGTTCCCTGGGATTGTTCCGAACATGGATTTATTGTTCTACACGAAAGAGGCCTGACAATCTGTTGACTCAGCCCAAAGTACTTGGTTTTGGGGCCAGAGGCCTGGGCTTACATCTCTGGAGGTTGGTAGCCAGAGCTGGATCACTCACACACATGCTCCAAGACCTCCTTGGAACGCAGGGAGACCCTACAAGAGTCCCTGAAAGGGTCCCCCAAAGGGAGTCCATTTCACGCTCATCATCCTGGACTGGCCAGAGCGTTCACAGGTGGCTTGATCTAGTGTCCCTATCTCTACCTATGGTAGGTTCAGCTGATGGAGAACTGGAGTTCCTTATCCTAGGCTGTGTGCTCAGCAGGAGGGGCAGATGGGGGCCCAGAGAGGGAGCTGGCAAAAAGCCTGGAGTCAGCTGCCCTTCTCTGAGTCCCCTTGTGACATTGTGTCATCTTGAGACACTGTGGCTCACTTCATGCTCTGTACTTGATGTTTCTATCTGTATTTATAACTGAGGTAGCCACATCTTGGTAAGAGTCAGAACATAAGGTGTCTAGGAACTCCCAAACACCTCTCTCTGCATGATGTGGTTCAGCTGTCACACCCCTGCGACCTTTTCCTCAAGTCTCTGGAGCTGTGGTCCAGGGCACAAGGCACCTACCAGGCCCTTCCCCACTCAGGCCCACTCCTGTCCCCTGCCCAGCCACCCATCAGGGCATGCGGGCCCCTCCACACCTGCCCAGGGCATCCTTCCCTGTCTTCCCCAAGCTCCTGCTCTGTATGTTGGGCAGCATGGAGCTGGTCAGCATGCACCTGTGTGTGAATGGCTGCACCAGGGCCACACAGCAGAATGTCCAAAGCTCCTTGTATGCCCTTTAAGGAGTCTGGGTCCTTGAAGTTCTCATTGCTATTCAAGGGTCTCATGTTCTCCAAGTCACAATGGAGTGCCAGGCTCTGGGAGCAGGAGGTGGTACCAGGAGCTGAAACCAATGGAAGCTGGCTTCAGCCACAGGGGAGTTTAGGGTACAGCCAGTGAAGGAAGGGCCAGGACAAAGAGACAGAGGTTCCAGGTGTGCAGGTCAACATCCAGGGTGGATGAGCAGAGCCACAAAAGAGTGTTGAGACACCCAGGGGCACCAGGAGCAGCGTGGCAGGCAGGGCAGGCTTTGAAAGGTGTCCCAGCAGCTGGACCTCAGGGCACCAGGTAAAGAGGAGAACTTCCATATTGGATGTAGGAAGGCTATTTGCAAGGCCCCAGGTGAGGGCTGCTTATAGGGAGGGGGTTGTGGGAGTGACTGGTAGGGTGGCACATGCAGCCTTTGGACTTGGGGAAGGCCTTCTTGGGCCAAGAGTCAGACACCATCTCACCTTTGAAGCTTTGTGGTCTGCTAGCAGCTGAGCCTAGACCTGATCACTTTACACAGAGCCCCTCAAGAGACTGCATCGAGCAGCTCCTCTGAGCCTGACAGGAAAGATAAAGACGATGGAATGTTTGTTCTCTGACATGGAAAACCAAGCTCTCATGTTTGGGTAATTGGAAAAAGATCTTCCGGATTCCACCCCCATGCCGCAGGTCAAAGGTCTGTTCTTCTGGTGTGCCTTGGTGGTGCCTGCCCTGTGTAGGCATGGCTTAACATCACTGATCAGGTGAGTAGCTGGCTCTGCCTAGTGGTATGGTTATACAGGCTGGGGCTGTCTGCTCTGTGACACCTGGGTTCTGTGCACAGCTCTGGAGGGGGAACCAGGGGCCCCATCATCTTGCTTCATAACTGGAGCTTCATGCATGCTGGGCTAGGGACTCAGAAGATAGTGATAGGGTAGACCCAGACTCGCAGAGATCCCTCAGGGCGCGGAATAGACTACTCTATAAACCCCACAGAAGCTCCAGGAGATGTTTGGTGGAATGAGTTGGCCCAGGAGAGGCAGGAGAAAGATCCACAGTAGTTTGGTGGCATGTGTTGATGCTTGCATATTAGGCCTGTCATACTATTGCATTCTGGGTAGCCATCTCTCAAAATCCCAAACTACATAATCAATTTGCAGCTCAGGCCAGTCTCTGAAGTGTCAACACTCCCACCAGGTGAGTTCCCTTAGGGTCATGGCTGTTCCATACTCACCCTGGGGGTACCCAGTACACGGCAGGCAGAACCTCGGATGGCTGAGTGGGATGGAAGCATGCCTGTGTCTAAGGGCTTGACATGACAGCTGAACATGGAATGCCACCAAAGTGGAACATCTAAGTCAGTCCCTACATAGCAAGGCAGAACCCACGCCTACAAACCTCCTATTCTGCAGGAGATGACAAGTTGTGTCAACCATGGCTACTCACCCAGGCCATCTGAAGACAAGGAGCATGTGGCTGGTCCTCCCCTTGAGCTTCCTAAAGTGGATGGGTCAGCAGTTTCATCCTGTTGTCTGGCTCCCACAGTGCTGCTCTGGGGTGGGTGCACCTTGTGGGCGGAGCCAGCTTGGGCAGTGGCACTATGCTGCCCTAAGGGCCCAAGCTGGAGCCTCTCACAGAACAGTATCTTCTCTTGACCCTCTCAGATCTGGCTCTGCCCTCATGACACCAACGCCTCCTTCTTTCTCTTCCCCAAGGTCTGGCTGGTTCCTGAGCCTTCCAGGCAATGCCTCCTTTGGCCTGGAGGTGGCGGTAGCCATGGCTACAGGTGTAGCCTGCTGGGCTACTATGAGCTCTTTATGGTGAACCAACCGAATTGCCACTCTGGGTCACTTGTTCACCAGCCAAGGTGAGCAGGGCAGAGGCCCCATTCATTCTCTGACCCCTGAACTGCTCACCCAATTCTGTAACTGTCTTTTTCTTCCCACCTATCCCTGGATGCATATCCTGGGGATTGTTGCCCTGGAAACTTGATGGTATTGATGAATGTAGAACTGCCCAGCCACCAACCTTGGTCATTTATGTAGATCCCTGGGGTGGGGTGTGATGGGGTGCTCCTGACTGCTGGGTGCACAGGGCTTTCCTCTACCATCTTGTATATCAGTTAGACTTACTCAGAGGCAGCAGCTGAGTCCAGCAGGACTGGCTTTGATAAGAACACCACCGTACTGTAGAGGCTGCAGGAATATGGCAATGGACATACCAGCCCAGGGATGCTCCCCCATGGAGGGTCTCCCCTGTTCTCAGATCTCCTTGGCATAGGCAGGTGGAGCTGAGGTCAACGTGTTCGGTAAATTTTCTTTATTATGTTACTAGCCATGGCCTCCAGGCAGCAATGTGTGCGAGCCCTCCTGGCCTGCCCAGCCTCTTTACCCTTCGACGGTAGAGACCCTTCATGGTATAGTTATTGTCCCACTCATCAGCCTCTCTTGTCTGCATTTTTAGGCCTGCTCTGTGGACCTTTCCTGTTTCTTTCTCCAGAGTCCCCTCCCTAGTAAGGCTGTGGTGTCTGCCATAGGGAACAGCTCCAATGAGGGCCCCTCTGCTCAGCAGGAAGCTTGAGGAGTGGTAAGATTAGGAATAAGCCCAAGGCTAGATCTCTCTCCCCATCTCCCTCCCTACCCCTCCTCTATGTATGTGTGGGTAGAGAATGTGTGTGAGGACAAGCCAGACATGGGACATATGGTCTAAGACAGTGCTCAGAGAAGGGACACAGTATACACACCCTGGAGGTGACTAGAGACACATGCAGACCTCCAGGCAGATGTAGAGTCACCAGATGACCTTGTGGCCAGTGTAGGGGCATGGCCATTCATCTAGCATGGGTGACCTCAGCAGATCCTCCTGCCCACTGCTATAACCTACCTAGGGGGGCTTGGCCTATTTTCAGGTAAGGAACAGGGCTCCTGGAAGGTAGTGTACCTATGGCAGGGCCTATTTTGGGAAGGTCACTTGGTAACATATGGAGACAGCCTTGTAGGCAGGAGAAGAAATAGGGGTCTAGGGCCTGACCCTGGGACCATCCAAGAGGCTTTAAGCTGGTTGTGACTTCCTGTGTGTTTCCTGAGTGCTGGGTCATGGTGGGAGGTGAAACCCCTCTGGGGCATGAGGATTGTAGGAGCTTCTAAATTTGGTAAGACTTATAGTGGGCTTTTAAGGGAAAATATTAAAAATGGAGACACCAAATTAGTTCTTGTGCAAGCAAGGGGCCTGTGCATACCTCTGGTAGGGCCTGAGAGAGTTCTCCTGTGTCAGCACAGGAAGGTGGCATTGTTTCCGAGGACAGGAGTCCTGGGAGACAGAAACTCACAGGTTGGGGCCAGAGGGTTTGCTGGATAGACCTGAAGGGTTGTGGAGCCCAGCTGAAGAGGGTTGGCAGAAGATAGCTGGGCCTCAGGGTCCCTTTCCCTTGGAAGTCAGTGAACTGATGGCTGCTGGCTAGACCTCTGGGAACCCTTCCCTGGCTAGGCCTCTCCTGGGCTTGTTCCACACATGGCAAACATGAGGCAGGAGGCCCACAAACTTCACATGCTGCCTGTCAGCCCTCTCCTCAGAGAGACTAACTTCATTTTCCAATTCTCAGGAGGTTTCAGCAGCCCTAGCAAGGGCTCTGATGATTCTTCCAGGGTCACGCAGCTGGACTCTGGGTAGCAAGGCACACTGTGCTAACATAACAGCTTAAAATATGTTAGGTGAGAAACTGTGAGCAAGTTTAGAGTGGCTCGGGATAGTGGTATTTTCTGACTTTGTCTAGGTGGTTGCTGGAGCCTAGAGAGGAAGGGGTGGCTGCCCCTCCCCTCCCCCTGGAAAACAATGGACAGTCTCATAAAGAAGCAGCATTTGAGCTGAGTATTGCAGTATCAATAGGAGTTCATTAGCCAGGGTTTGAGAATGAGGAACCTCAAGGAGGAGATGTGGAGGTACACAGGTGTTGGGGAAGGACGAATTATCCACTCAGTTTGGTGCACAGCCCCTGCTCCATAGTGGTGACAGGAAAAGTTGGAGAGAACGGAAGCAAGCCAGTTGTGGCACTCTTAGTTTCGGTTTCTGTTGCTGTGATGAGACACCTTGATAAAAAACAACTTAGGCAGGGAAGGGTATATTTTACCCATAGTTTACAAGACCAGCAGGAGGGAAAGCCAGGGCAGGAACTCAAAGCAGGAACCTGCAGACAGGAACTGAAGCAGAGGGCATGGAGGAGTGCTGCTTACTGGCTTGCTCCCCTTGGCTCTCTCATAAATGGCCAAACCTGAGAGAACACTAGGCATGCTGAAAAGACAGGGACCCCCACCCCTCCCTCTTTTGTCTGCTTAGGGGAAAGCTGGTCCCTAGTGATCCCAGGGCCAGAGAGTTGCACACCCTCCTGCTCACCCTCTCTTCAGAGTTCCTGACTGTCAGTTAGCTCTGGGAGAGAGCTTCCCAGGGTCAGCAGGCTGGCCGAGGGGGTGTCCATCTAGGCCTGTTATTTACTTACAGCATGTGATGTGGTTGCAGCCCTAGACACATAGTGTTTACAGTGTTCAATTGGTTTTAGCTGCTGCCTGTCCAGAAGCATTTACTGGGATGTATGCCGTGCCCCTGGGAACAACCCACCTGCTGGCATCAGATTGCATGTGGCAGCTCTGCTACCTGAAAAGGAATGCTGACACCTGGTGTCCAGGCGGCATCTTTAGGGGACAGTCAAGGTGAATACATCCTACTAACTTTGTCTTACATCTTCTGCATGAAAGGGAGTAACATGACAAGGCGGTGATAACCGTCATACCATGAACGGTGCAATGATGGTGTTAGAGGTAGCTGACATAGCTGCCCTTTATTGAGTTCCTGTTGTACATGGGTCTCAGTATCAGACCTTGCCTCTCTGCTTTTCTTGAGTGTTCATAGCAGCTTTGTGAGGTCAGAGTTCCCAGTGAGAAATGACCAGGATGGCAGGGAAGATGATAGAGTGATCCCCCTAGGGATACCACAAGCATCTTCTGCTTGCTTCATAATGAAGAGGACTAGCCAGTGATGAGCCATATCCTTCCCTTCCGTTCCCTTCCCTTCTCTTCCTTCCCATCTTCTCTCCCTTGCCTCCCCTCCCCTCCCCTCCCCTCCCCACCTTCCCTTTCTCTCTCCTCCTTTCTCCCCCAACTCCATTGTTCCCCCTCCCTGCCCTCTCCTTTGTATGGTTGTGCAGAGAAGTGGGGACGGCTGACGTTTGTGCTCTCACACCCACCTCTAGCCCCCAAGCCCAGCCAGCAACCAGGAAGCCTATTAGCTGCACCTGGCCTGATAAATTAGACACAGGGCTGAGCTGGAGCAGAAATCCTGTTTATTACTGGAGACAAAGCTGGGGTGCACAGCATGTGTCAGGGGGTAGTGCCTTGAGGCAGAGGACCTTGGAGTGGCAAGGCAATCAGGACCTTTTAAGAGGCCCCCATTTTCATGGAAGGCAGAGATTCAGTTAGCCAGGGGGCTGTGGGGGAGGGGTAGGCACGCGTCTGTGGCTGCAGGAGGAAAGGTGATCAATGCAGAGCATCGATTTGCATCTTTCTTGGGCAGCGATCACTATGGGATGAGGCGTGGGGAGGGGCTGGTGGTGGCTCAGGAAGTCTTTCATGTTTTGGGTCTGAGGGCCGCAGGCTTTGTCAGATGGGTGTAGTAAGTATTGATCTGTATTAGAAATGATAATGAATTGATCAGACTGGCTGGGAAGTTTTAACCACTCTGGTGCTTATTCAAGATGGGGTGTGAACTGAGGACTGGTCTCCAGTTCTTACCTTGGTCCTCTATACCAGGTCTGCAGCTTCCAAACATCTCTCTCTCTCTCTCCCTCCCCCCCCCTTCTCTGTGTGTGTATGTGTGTCCAAGTCTGTATGTGTCTGTCCGTGTGTCCATGTGTGTCTGTGTGTCCCCATGTCTGTGTTTCTGTGTGTGTGTATGTGGTAGGGTTGGGGGGCCATACAGAGCAGGAAGCTCAGACTGGGACTTTGTGGCCAAGATCACCAGGTAAGAACCAATAGGATTGTCTAGCATTTGGGGGATCTGGCCTTTGTCTTTTTGGCCTCCTGTTCGGAAGGTGAGATGTTACATAACACAAAGGACAGGAAGGCTGCTGCATCTTTAGCACGGGAACTCCATACAGTCCTAGGACCTGCTACTTATTGAAGGAGTTCTGTGGAGTTACTAAGTACTTCAAGAACTCATTTGCCTCTTCTGTAAAATGGGATCCCTTTGGACCCAGAAGCCTGCCCACTGCCATGCTGGTGCTAGTGGGTGGAAGGCACCCAAAGGCCTGCAGGTGCAGGATAGCTGCCTCCACCCTCACCTGGGCAGCATGGGAGAGCTGGCCTTGGTGATGTGGGTGAGGGGGAGCTGGAAGACTAACTCTGCTACTGCCCAGGCCCAGATCCAGGGCTTTGAGTTGGCCCACTCCAACATCTACCCCATCTATGAACTGCTGGAGTACGTGAAGGGGCTGGTCTTGCAGATCCAAAGCTGCAGGATCTCCATGACACATGATGTTGGTTGTGCCAACTTTGGACACTTGCAACTATTTCTGGGTGAGGGCAGCCAGGTGGGTGAATGTGGCTGTGTAGGGAATGAACGAAGCCCTAAGTGAATGTTTGACATAAATAACAGCCACGTCAAGGACCAATGCTCCAGTCCCACTGGAGTGGCAAATCCTTTCCCTGGTGAGGCTCAGAAGGATAGCAAAGTCTTCCTCAGGTTCCAGTGCAAATGCTGATAGTATGAGCAGAAAAGGGTACTATAGCTTTCTCCACCCACCACCATGTTCACTGCCTGAAGGCTGCTCTCCTCTAGAGACTGGCTAAGCCTGCCTCCCTGTTCAGCTGAGTGTATGTAATAACCAACAGGCTTGTCCAGCATTTGGGAGAGCTGGCCTTTATCTTTATGGCCTCCTGTATGGTCATGTTATAACATGAACACCCTGTGCTATGCCTTTTTAACATCAGAGATCCTAGACCACCTGATCCCAGCTTTTCTGGGATCTGACTGTTGTTTCTTTAGTGTCTGTCCTGTCTTCATCCCCTCATGACCTCTAGTCAGAATTCCCAGCTCCAAGCCACTGCAAGGAGAGAGTACCGGGACCTAAGCTGCTGCAAGGCTGAGGCAGGAGTGGAGAATCTAGGACTCAGGTGCTTAAGGTGATATGATTTGCACCCCACTTTAAGTAGAATAAACCAAATAATAGAACAAAGTCGATTTCCCTCATTTTAATGCATATTCTATTGTAAAATACAACACACATGAGGAATTGTGCCTAAATCATAAATGGGCAATATGCTCAAGAATGACAAAGCCAGTATCTATGAGGCCAGCATTCAAAGCATGTACATTAGGTGAGGTTTTCTAGAGGAACAGAACCAGTGGAGTGCATGTCTACACTGCAAGAATGGGCTTGTTTATTAGACCAGCTTATAAAGGTCTAATAAACCCAGTGGCTAGGGGGCACAGCAGTGTCTATGTACATGTGGGAAGGACTGAGAACCCGGTAGCTGCTCAGTGTACAAAGCCATATGGATGCCTTAGCGGTCCCGATCCAGTGCTGAAGGCCTGGAGTTCCTTGGAGAGTCAGCTTACATGAGAAGGCCCAAGCGCCTGGGATCAGATGTTAGTGGAAGGCAGCAGCGGTGGCAGCAAAAATCAACCATGAGGAAGACGTGAAGGTGGGCATGTGTGTGCTGCTCTTTCCTCAGACCTCTTAGTATCTAGGCTGCCTCTTGGAAAGCACTTTGAGGGCAGAGTAACTCCTTGGTTACTTCTTTCCAGAGAAGCCATCACAGACACACACCCAGAGGTTTGTGTCCTGGTGATTCTGTGCCCAGTCAAGTTGAGACTCCAGACAGACCACCACACCACTCCAGCCCCAGTCCCTTCCGGCTGACTCCTCCTCCCCATAGTTCATCACGCCAGCACCTTCTCTCTCTAGGCAGCACCGGCTTTGAACAGTCCCGTAAGCGTGCATGTTCCCCCTGCTGGAACTAAGTTGGTTACATTTATCTTTCTGGTTCCCTTCAATGGCTTTTGTCATGATGCTCAGCCAGTCTTCCTAGCTGTGTGTCTTCTGGTCCACAGGCATGAGATAATGCTTGGGCTGGCGGGTGTTCTGTGATCTCTGGTGATATCCTACGGGCTTGCATAGCTATTGTGTGGTACACTACTTGAACACAGCATGGTTTATTTGTTCCTTCCACTGTTGATGAAGATGGGACATTCTCCAGTCCAGTGTGGCTGGCTGGGGTGACCAGGTCTTCTCTGGCACGCTCATGAGGGTTCACAGGTGAACCTATGTTACAGCTTCCAAGACTTCTTTTTAGGAACCCACTAGGGGTATTTATCTTTACTCCTTTTGTGGGGAGGGTGTTGTTTGGTTTTTCATGGACTTTTTTTTGAGTGGTTTTAGGGTTACAGAAGAAACAAGGAAGAAGCACAGAGCTCCTGTTTGCCCATGGACCAGGTATTAGACAAGTCACTAGCTGTAGCCTGTGGCTCACACAGGGCTTACTCTGCCAGTTACAGTTTTTGGGTTTGACAAGTGCACCCTGTATCATACAGGATGGCCCACAGCCCTGAAAGATTCTGTCATCCACCCTGTTTATTCTTTTTTTGTAGAAATTAACTAATGAATTAGAACATTAAATCAATTAATTTATGCCATTGTGACCTCGTGGAAGCCAGAGGATGACTTGCAGAAGTCGGTTCTCTCCTTCTATTGTGTGGGTTCCAGACATGAAATTCAGGTTGTCAGGCTTAGCGGCAGCACTGTGAGGGGCAAGGCAGTGCAGTGGTCCCTCATCTTGTCTTCTCGCTGAGGCCATTCCAGGTTTAACTAGATTCTGATCTCCTCAATGGAGCATCCTGTGGAAGACTACCCAGCTCTGTTGTAGGAACCACAGGCCAGGATGTCTTAGCCTCCTTATCTCAGCTTCTGTTAGAACTGCAGGCTTGTAGGGAGCCCCTCCAACTAACTGCTTAGCTTCTGTTAAAACTGCTTACTTTTGCAAAACATGTCCTCCCGCAAGAGCTGCAGGGAAAGATGCTAGGATGTGGTTTCTACCTTTAAAACCCCTGTGTTCTGGACACTCAGGGATACACCATGGCCCCCAAATACTTGATGATCTAGGGTGTCTGCATGGTGAGTTCCCGTTTCAGCCCGTATGCATCTTCCTGGTACACCAGAATTCAGGCTTTTTGCCAACTCAGCGGGCATGTGGGGGCCCGTCGTGGGTTTCTTGTGTGTTACCTTGACTTAGAGTGAGCTTAGGCACACTTTATGTTTGATGCATGTGTTCTCTCCTTGGTGGTCTGGAGAGTGATCTTCAATAGCCATATCTTGAGTTTTGAGCGACTTGTGTTTATTGTGTATGCAACAAACAAAAGTGAACAGTGAGAAGCAGACAGAAGTAGGAGATAGACGGCAAAACACACCAAATCTGCCACTCACAAAATCCAGCAGCAGCTGACAGGGAAACTGCCATGCTGCAGTTCTGGGCAGTTGCTGTCATCTCTTTCCCACTGAAGACAGTGTTATACCACAGGATAAATGGCAGTGACCCCTGTGGAGATGACTTATCTTCTGGCTGTTCTCAGAGGCACAATGTTTTTTTTTTGGTTTTTCGAGACAGGGTTTCTCTGTGTAGCCCTGGCTGTCCTGGACTCACTTTGTAGACCAGGCTGGCCTCGAACTCGCAAAGATCCGCCTGCCTCTGCCTCCCAAGTACTGGGATTAAAGGCGTGCGCCACCACCGCCCGGCTACAATGTTTTTTTTTTTGTTTGTTTGTTTGTTTTTTTTTTTTCTTGAGCTGTTTGGTGTCCTTTCCTCCCTGTCACAGTTATGCGGTAAGCCCATGCCTGGAGAAGAGGCCTTGAAGGACTGATAAACATACTTAGGTTTAAAATGGGGATGCCAAATCCACTTCCAGAACAAGCTTTCTAGTGAGCTCAAAGAGCCAATGGCAATTTACCAAGATAATGCATACCGTAGCTGGTTGGAGCCTTTATTGTTGTTATTATTAATTATTACTATTATTATTATTATAAGTAGTAGTATGAACTTGTGTGTGTGTATGTGTGTGTGCATGCCTGTGTGAGTTTATGTGCATCACATGCATGGAGGAGCCTGTAGAGGCCAGAAGAGGATTTTAGATTTCTCTGGAACTAGAATTACAGGCAGTGGTGAGCCACCTTGAGGATTCTGGGAACCAGATCTGGGTTCTCTGCAAGAGCAGTGCACACTCTTAAGCCTGAGCTCTCTCTCCAGCTTCTGCTGCAGATGTTGCACTATTCCCTGAGCTGCTTCTGTTCTCCTTACTGACAGTGCTGCATGCCTCCTCAATCCCAGGTCTTTGCTGGCTGTGTCTTTGGCCACTGTATGGGATGCATTTTCACACTCATTATGGGGACTTCCTGGGAACAGAACTCTCTTACATTGATGCTGCAGAATTCATTAACCTTTTCCTCTTTAGTGACTTATTTAAAAACCCACCCCCAACCAGGGCCATGATGCCCAGCCCTGCTCTGATCTTTCAGCATCTCTGCATCTTGCCTGCTGCCTATCACCTTGGAGCTACTGTTGCTGGAGGCATGATCGGAGCCCCTCCCTCAATAGCTAGCCAGTGGTTATTGTTGAAAGAATGGTCTGTGCCTCAGGGTGCCACTGGCTTGCCACAGTCACAGAGGGAGTAGCTTCCATTTCTAAGTCCTTGTGTGGCTCCTGTTCTTAGTTTTCTGTCTGTCCTCATGCCAACATCACCCACCAAATGGCTTTAAAATAAGCTTAGGTCTTTTAAAATTAGCATGCAGTTCCCCCCCACTATTCATCTTTGTGACGCTGGGGCCTGACCCTGTGTAATTCCTTGGATATTTGAGGGTTAGTTTATTCAGCTCCCCACAGACACAGAAACAGGCCCCAGTAGGATTTTGGTTGGAAGTGTACTGAATTGAAGCAACCCAGGGAGAAATGGCACCTTCACAGTATCCTATTCTAATATGTGACCACATCAATTGGGGGTGGCATAGATAGGGTCTCACAATGTAGCCCAGGCTGGCCTTGAACTCAATATGTTGGATCAGGCTGGCTTTGCCCTTGCAGTGATTCTCCTGCCTCCAACTTCTCAGTGCTGGGATCAAAGGAGTGCACTACCACACCTTGTTTATGCAGTTCTGGGTTTGAGCCCAGGGCTTCCTGCAAGCTGGGTGAGCATTCTACCAAATGTGCCACACCTACAGCCCCTGTTTTGACATTTCTAACTTGTTTTGTTTTCAAATCTTCTTTGACACTAGTAAAAAAAAAAAACAACAAAACAAAACAAAACAAAAAAACCTTTGACATAATTTTTCAGTCTCCTCCAGATACTTTTGAATGTTTTATCCTTTAAATTTAGTGAGCATCATGATCATATCTCATCTGTTGGAATCCCCGAACTGTAAGTCTTTGTACATCTGTTCCCACTGTGCTCTTTCCCTCTCTTCCTCTCCCTCCTTCCCTCCCTGCCTCTCTCCCTCCCTCTCTCTCCCTCCCTCTCCCTCCCTCCCTCCCTCTCTCTCTCCCTCCCTCTCTCTCCCTCCTTCCTTCCCTCCTTCCTTCCTTCCTTCCTCCCTCCCTCCTCTGGAGAATGATCTGAGCTTTAGGGTGACAGCATTTACCTTGGTGACCGTTGTGTCACTATGATCACATGACTGAGAAAATGGCTTAAAGGGAGGAATTATCTGTTTCAGTTCACAGTTGGAGGGTTCAGCCCAGGGTACCAGGATATCATGGTGGTGACAGAAGTGCTCATCTTAGGGAGACAGGAAGCAGCAAGATGGGAAAGGACCACCTCCTCTGACCAGCCTTAAGTCTTTAGGAGCCTAAATAGCATCATCACCAGGAGGACAGACCCTCAGTTCATGAGTTCTTGAAGGGACACTACATCCAACCTGTGCACAGCATTTCTCTCCAGAACTGACACTGGGTTGCTTTTTTTATGGGCATCTGGGGCCTTGTTCCAGGCTGCCTCCATGTAGAATGTTAACAAGCTAAGTCCAAACCAGGAGTTTTCCATGGAGGCCACTATGGTTGGCACAAGGGCTGATTTGCTTTTGACATTCAGTGAGGAATCTATCCATGGGGTGAGTTCTCAAGGTGCTAGCACATCAGTGAGCACAGCATCAGAGAGAGACACCAACAGCAGCTCCTGGGACCTGTGAGCTGGCTCCTGCCTGCCAGGTGCAGGGTCTAACCAATGGGACAGCGGTTGGCTAGGTTCTGGGCTTGTCTGCCGGCTCCAGATTTCATGGGTTCTGTGCCAGCATCCAGGTCAAGTTTGTTTCTTAGTGCTTTAGAGATGATTGGAGCTCTTGAGTTCAGCTTTGGTGGCTGTCTCCAGGGTCTCCTGGACCCCCATCCTGCACAGTTCCACACATAGTTGTCCTATTTCCTGTTGGGAGTCCACAACATCCATAGCAGCAAAAGCTGATGGCATAGAAGGGAAAAGGGGGGCATCTTCAAGAATGAGTGCACTGCTAAAGTTTGGGACTTTCCCCCTTCAGCCTTATTATCTATATACATAATAGCTAGTGCTAGGAACCAAGTGGGCACAGTGTGGCCATAGACACCAGCCAGTCACTCTGGCTCACAGCTATGAAAAGTTGCTCATTCTCTCTGAACCAAACTCCAGCTGTCAAAGGAATCGAGCCCCACTTCCTCCAGCTGCTGAGGGGAGCCCAGTGAGGACTGAGTTGCCTCTAGACTTCCAGGCTCCTTCAGGCACTGCAGATGCAGCTGTGCCCATCGTAAAGGACAGGCCCGCAGTGCTGGATTCCAGGGATCTGGCCAGCTGTCGGCCTCTTTGGAATCTGGGTTTATGGGGAGCCCGGGCCTCATAAATGTCAAAGAATACATTCTCGGCAGCCCAGGAATTGGAAAATGTGTCTCTGAGGGGAGCATTCCTTCCACCCTGCACAGCTGCTTGGCTGCCATTTTTATCCTTGGGCCATAATTAGCCTTCTCCCCTGCCCCTGGATTCTTGATTGGGCCAAAACACGTGTGGCCCCCCAGCACTGTGGTTCCCTGACTCTGTGCCCTTCGGCTTCTCCAAGGCCACAGCAGGTGAGAGAATGGGCAGGGAGGAGGGGAGCAGCTGAGAGGGAGCAGGGACAGCTTTGTGGGATCAGGAAACAGCAGACACCTTGGGGGTTCTGCTAGCTCCCAGCCTTCTTCAGTTCTTCTCAGCTGACTTGGGATGTTCACCATCCCAAGGCATGTGAGCAGACTGGGTCTCCATCCGTCCAGTGCCCTGGCCTTTCTGTCCAGGATGATGGTTTCAGCCCAGAAGAGAGGGTCACTGAGAACCCTGTCCCTGATGACTGATGGCACCTTCCAGGTCACAGGGATGTGGCTTGGTGTGGTCTTCTCTTTGGTCACATGAGACAGATAAGACACATCAGGAGGCTGAGGTCTGTGTGCATGTAAAGACACATTGGCAAGGGGACACTGCCTCTGGCCTCAACAGGTGAGGGTCGTTTTCCACTGTGTTCTGGAGTGCAAGTGAGACTAGCCCCAGGGTGAACCCAGGACAGTCTGTCACTAGATTTCCTGCTTGCTTGCTTTCCTGTCTCCCTCTCCCCTCAGCTGACAATGGCTATGGATGGAGAATGCCTCATAGCCACCCATACCTGGGCTCCTCTAGTCCAGATTGCCAGGCAGAGTCCCCTGAACACAGCAACAGCACGGGCAGCAGTAACAGTCACATATAAATGCAAAGATGGCTTTGAGCATGGCTGTTGTGGGCTCGGAGGTGGCCCTTGCTGTGCAGGAGGAGACAGGTGGGATGTTGGATAATGGGTTATCTTGGGTCTCTTCTTTGGGGTGCTACCTCAGTGAGTGGGGGTACTTGTGATGAAGACTGCCTTCTTGGGCTTGTTCCTGGTTGGAGCTCAGGGTCAGTTGCAAGGAAGGGACTTCAGCACGCTTCAGTGTACAAGGTGTTCAACTGAGCTTGAGTGTGAATGCCCCAGAAGTGGGGAGATGTCTGAGGGCGGATCTGTGCTGGGAGCCTGTAGAGTAGAAGTTTGTTTGCCTAAAGCCTCCAGGAGCTGTGGGCTGGGGCTGTGCAGCCCAGCAGAGCCGTAGGTCATTGGTAAAGTCTCATCCTCAATGGGACCTAGGTATGGCCCTGGGGCTGTGTGCCTAAGGTGTGAGAGCTCCCAATCCTTACTGTGTCCCTGATTCCCAGCCCTACATATAATAATGGAGGTAGGAGGAAATGTTGGAGAGAGTGCAGAACCATAGAGAAAGTATTATGGGGAACCTGAGTGTTGTTAGGTTGGGGAAATTTGGGTGGCAGTTGCATGGGACTCAGGTGCCCAAAAGGAAGTAGGGAAGGGTACTCACCAACTTTTGCTATCACTCCACAGTAGTGTTGGGGAGGAAACAGGGTTCTCAGAGTGGGGGCAATTCAAGCTGCTGGCCTGGGTAGGGCAAGGATAGGAGGTCAGAGTGGGGCTCATCCAGGCTCCCAGCTGCATGGAGAGGATTATGGCTTTCTCTGCCACACAGCCATTTTTGAGGATGGGGAGGGAGAATATATCACAGCGGCCTGATTTGCAAATGTAATCCATTCTTTTGTGGAGGCTCTGCCCCTCTTAAAAGCCTTCAAGGGAACACTAGGGCTTAAGGCAGCATGAGGCAATGAGAATCGATAGTCAGATCGGTTCTTAGGTTGGTGTTGCCGGAAGCTCAGTGGCCTGCTGTGAAGTTTGGCCATCATTAAAATCTACTGATCAGACAGGCACTGGATGCAGCCTCCCTCTTAGGACCGGAGGCTGGGTCTGAGGGACCTGCTTCCTAAGCATCGTGGAGAGGATTTCATGGGTTAGGCCCCAGGCTGGTAAAGCCAATGGTGTAAGCAGGGAGCAGTCAGGCCCTTCCAGAGGACAAGGCAAAGCTGAGGGTGGTGGTGCAAGGAGAGTTAATATCTTGGGGGGGCTCTCATTCCCCAGCTCTCCAGCAGTGAGGAGGGTCTACTAGCGGTGTTCCTGGAGGTACTCACTCCACCCAGCAAGTGGAACTGAACCAACAGTGTCTGTGGCAGGCACGTTGGTAGAAAATTCTCTGGAAGAAGGTAGCATTCTGGTGGGGACTTAGGGACTCTTGGGGACACCAGCTGAGATGTCTCTAGGCCCACCATGGCTGTCAGCTCTCAGATGACCCAGGAGACCCGGAGCTCTTTGGGGACTGTTGGTCCCGGCAAGTCTGTGTTCTTCTTGTGGGTCGAATGGGAAACCTGTGCCAGAGTCCTGGGTGTCCACTGGGCAAAGAGCCATGTACAGACTGTAGCTCAGTTACATGTGAGGAACTACAGACTCTGTACATATGTGATGAAGTTTCTTTTTTCACAGTTTTGATGTCTGAGGCCAAGATGTGGCCAGCTCCTTCTGAGGCTTTTCTTTTTTTTTCTTGTGCCTTTTGGGGCCATCGCCATGCAGATCTGTGCTCTAATCCTCTTGTAAGGGTACCAGGAAGGGGAACAAGCTTGTACCTGTTGAACTTGTCTGACATCTCATAGGACCCCAAAGGAAGAGCCATTACCTGCACTTTGAAAGGGGAAACTGAGGCTCAGAGTGGGGAAGCCATCTCCCATACCTGATGACCAGCAAGGCAGAGGTAGAATTGTGTGTGGCTCATTTGGCTTCCCATGGAGAGCCTGAGGCTATGGGTTCAGTGGGTAGAACACCCCGGCAGGGATGAAGGACACCGCGGCAAGAGGGACCAGGAGAACAGGACCTGGTAGCAGAAATTGCTGCATAGACAAGATTAGACAAGGGGAAGTTAGAGCCTATGGGGGAGGCCAGGACTGTTAGGGTCTGCAGGAGGTGGCCAGGGTGGGCAATGGAGTAATCACTCTTCCTTTACAACCTCAATAATAGGATAATCTGGGTTCTGTGTCCTGTGTGGTCTCACAGTGGTGCAGGGTGACCTTTAAGGGAGACTGGCTGAGGGTTCAGTGCTGTGGAAGAGCAGAGATAGGAGGGGACAGGCTTGAATTCCCTATCAGGAGGATGAGAACGCTACAGATGAGGGGGAAAGGGAGATGTAGACAGAGGGGCCCCTTCTAAGGTCCTGAGGACTGGTCTCGCCTTCCCAGTTGGCTCATTCACATACCCATCCATTCATTGGCTCACGGTGTTCTCTGAGTCCTGTGGGGCGCCCCATCTCTGATGGACTCGAGGACGACAGGTGATCCAGGATACTCCAGACTTCACTTTCTGGACAGGGAGAGGCCAGCACCAGTGTGCCTGGACTGGCTGGGTGCTGTGTCTCTCCAGCCACTCTCAGGGTTGACCTGGCCTCCAGGCCCCTTCGTTCATTCATCCTTTGTTCACTGCTGGGACCCTGCATCTTAGCTGCTGTGCTCCCGTAGCCATCGGCTCCTTCCTGTCTTTCTCCAATTAATGTTCCCCCTCACCCCAACACTTTAGAGCAGGCCCAATTATCGCCCTCACAGCAAGCCTGTCTCCCAGGCCCAGGCTGATCCTGCCTTCAATTTGCAGACGGCCCTTTGTCTGGCCTGTTGGCTGCCTGTAAGATGCTGAGCCCAGTCAGGGAGAGGAGGGTGTTTCAGTGTGCCCCTGATTAGCTCTGGGCTGACTGCAATGGCTCTGCTTGATGATGCAAGTAGAGGGTACCCTGAAGACAGAATTCCAGCTCTGGGAAAAGGGTCCACAGCCAGAAGGTGCTTTAGGAGCTGGTCCCAGGCCCTCTGACTGCCCAGGGCCCTCTCAGGTTCCAGAGCTGGTGGTCCCCTGCAAAGTTTACTGCCCCTGCCCAGCCATGCTCTGATGCTCTGCCAGTGGTAGGTTCATGCAGCTAATGTTCCTGGTTGGGCTGGGGTGTCCAGGAGAGACATGGGTACCTGCCCCACCTGCCAGTCCACAACAAGAGTGAGGCAGGTGGGTGGGAGCTGTGCACATCTGATGGGGGAGGACTGGTAAGGCTTAGTCTCCAATGTAAAACAAATTTGCAGCTTGACAGCCCCTCCCCACATTGACTTTAGGGTAGGGCTTGACTCTAACCTTCTCCCTAAGGTGGTGCTCAGGGCCACCCACCTGCATGCAGACCCCAGCCCCACCACCCAACTGCTGTAAATCGGCAAAAGATGTAATGTCGTCTTCTGGATGTGATGCTCAATGGGAGTGCTCACCTTGCAGGCTCTGAGTTGCCCCCACAGGCTTAAAGTGAGAGAGATGTCTCTGAGCCTCAGTGTTTCCATCCTGAAAATGGTCACAGGCGAGTCATTGGTAAAACAGAATGTCTTCAGTACTCCAGGCTGTCCTGTCTACCTCTCAGAGCCCTCACACCTCACAGGCCACCATGTCTCCCCAGGCACTTTTCAGCCACTAGCCCCAGCTACCTCTGCAGGTTCCTGCCAACCCAGGCCAGTCTTTCTGCCGGGGGCTCTCCTACTCTGCTCCCAAGGCCTCTTCACATTTAACACTGTGAGCTCTGGATGAGCCAGGTGACCTGGACTCTGGTGTCCCAAGCTCTTGGCATTCAGTGGGACGATTGGGAGGAAGGTCCCCATCACAGGGCACCCATGGCGGTGGAAGAGCAGCTTCCCCAGCCCTGCTCTGTCCTGGTGCCAGGCTGTCACCTGGGTACAGGCCAACTCAGGCCAGCATTTCAAGGGAGGCTGAAATCTGACACCTGGGTAGAAATGCTGCCTGCAAGCTCCTTGTGTTTTAAACCAGGACACCATGGAGAAAGACTTGAGGAAGGTCAGCCAGTGAAGGAAGATGGGATGAGGGGTGAGGGAGGCAACAAATGATGTGGTGACAGGCACCTCAGACAACTTAAGAGCCATCTTTGGGGTTGTGACTATGAATGTGTGGAATCCATGCTGACCCCACACTAGGCCTGACTGCTAGGCTCAGTGACCTGAGGAATCAGGCGTGATCATGGAGGCTGGAACTCTTCAAGGAAGTGTGTGTCCCCTGCCCCTAGCCCCCAACCTCCCCTGTCCCACCCCTCCTCCCTGTGACCTGTCACAGAGCTCAGACAGAGGCAATTTCAGCCTTAATCCTCATAGCCACATGCAGTGGAGGGGACCCATGCCCATCTGTGGCGGGGAGGGGTGGGTTCTGTTGTGCATGTACATCCCACTGCCAGCTTATCAGACTGGGGTCTGTGGGACCCAGAATAGCCCCTTCGATGGAGAGTGCAGATCCAGACATGGTTCTCACTCTGAAAGGCACTTGAATACTGTGTTTCCTAGTGTGTGTGTGTGTGTGTGTGTATACAGCAAGCTTACAACCAGAGGCGCCAGGGAGAAAAATCACCCTCGGTGGCATAGGAGGGAAACCATGGCTGAGCCAGAGGCTGGGAGACAGAGGAAGGCAGGAGGTAGTGATCGTGATGTCTGGTGGTTAGGACATTTTCAAATTGTCAGAAGTCACAACCTCAGTCGAATCTGATCATGGAGGAGAGAGTGCTCAGAGACCCCATGCTGCCCCCTGCCACCCAGGAGCGTGCCTCAGTTTACTCCTCTGGAATACAGGTGTTAAGCACTAGCTTCAGGCAGCCTTTGCTTCTACTTACTGTGGGACCATTGTGCTTGGAGAGGACCCGTATCCTGAACCTGCGAGTCTGAGGATGTTCTAGATGCCCCTTCCCACCCGCAAATGTTTCAGACTTTGTAAACAGCGAAGCCCAACTCAGACTTTGTCCTGCCAGACCATGCCTAGCACCTTACGATCTGGCTGCTCACGGTGAAATGCACAAACAGTTTGTCTCAAGCACTTATACGTGTGCAACTTTAAGCACCCTCACAGTGATACACGGCCATCACCCCTACCTGCAGCGGAACCCCCTTCACTGTTAGAACCACTCCATCCTGTTAAACACTAGCCCTCCTTTCTCCCCACTAGACAGTCCTGTGGTTTTGACAGTCCAGCAACCTCATGACAGCAGAGCCATTCTCTCTCTCTTCTGTATCTGGCTAATTTCACTGGTGTAAGTTTTTCAAGTTATCCCTGTGTTACAGGACACACAGTATCTTGTTACTTCCCTGTGAGCTGAACTTGGCCACTAGTCTGTCCTGTCCTGTGCACTCAGGTTCCTGCCATCACTTGTGCGCATGGACAGTTCTATTATGAATGTGTCTTCAAGACCCCACTTGCAGTTCTGTGGGCATATGGCTACACTGGAATTGCTAGGTTACGCAGGAGTCTCCCCACTTAACCTTCACTACCGGACACAGGATATACCATGTCACCTTACCTTCAACAGGATACAAGCGCTGTGGTCCCTCACGCCCTATGGCATCCTAGTGGGTGTGAAGTGATATTTTATTGCATCTTTCCCTAATGGCTGGAGACACCATGCATCTTTGCATGGATGTCTGACCATTGCAATCCGTATGGGGTTGATAACACCTATGAAGGGCGATATGCTTGACAGAGCCACCCGTGATTTGGGGGGAAAGGTGCCATCACAACGTCCTAGTGCCTGTGAAGTGCCATAATCTAACTTGAAGGGAGACAAGCTAAGACATCTGTGTATGATGTAAGCCATAAAGTTACCAAAAAAAGTCACAAAATATCTGCAGCTAATGAGCCAGCAAAACAACTGCGCAGAACATTTATTTAGTGCAAAAGAAGGCAGAAAAAGATTAAAGAGAGAATTGACTCTTAAGAAATGCATTACCCAGTAACAACAGAGAATCCAGTTTTTCTGGCATGCACAGAACACTAATATAGATGATATTCTAGATTATTAAAGAAACCCAAAGACATAAAGAGTTCTCAGTCATCGAGAATGTTGTATGGTGAAAATGAGGTTTAATTAGAAAAGCAGTGGACCAGGGCAACGCACTGCCTGATAACCGTCATGGCTGATCTCTCTTGTCAACTTCACACTCCTGGGAAGCGGGAACCTCAATTTGAGAATTGCTTCCATCAGATTAGCTCATGGGCATGTCTGTGGGGGCATTTTCTTGGTTTCTAATTGGTGGAGGACGGCTTAGCCCACTCAGACCACTCCTAAGCAGGAAAGGCTGGCTGAACAGGAGCTCAAGGAAAGCCAGCCAGCAAACACTGTTCTTCCTTAGTCTCTGCTTTTCTGTTCTGGTTTCTTCTTTGGTTCATAAATTACCGTCCTAGCTTTATTTCTACCATGACATCATCAAGGGAAGCTAAGGCAGAACTCAAGAAGAAACCAGAGTTAGAAAGTATTTTAAACAGAATCAAAAGGAGAATACCAAATTTGTGGATTTATCTATAGCACAATACCCGATGTAGAAAGAAGAGTTTAAATCAATGACCTCAGTTTGCACCTCAAGAAACAGAGAGCAGATGAAATTAACCTAAGATAAAAGAAAGGCAATAATGGTAGAGAAAGAAAGAGTGGGTAGAGGCATGACTCCTCAAGTCCCTGAGCCCCACAGCCAGTTCTCTGAGATGATCAGGTAGATGAGGAGACCCTTATCAAGCTGGATCAGAAAGAGACAAAACCCATCGTACACCTCAGTAGTAGAGGAGACGCAGTCTAACTGACCCGCTGGGTAAGTGACTGGCAACAAGTTTAGTTACTCAAAGAAAATGGCTACATTCCTCAAAAGACATGAGTTTTCCAGGCACATGCAAGCCTGTTTCAGACACCAACTTGTGGTTTTACACTTTCCTGCAAGAAAACTTCAGGCCTCTGTGCTTCCTGAGGATTCCACCAGATACAAGAAAGAAAAAGGCATCCAGCCAGGCACAAATCTGCAGAGGAAAATGTCAATCTTGTCAATCAACAGGGAAATCAGAACTAAACCTACCATGTGATAGCCAACAGCCATCAGCATGGCTAACAGAGGGGACACGGAGGCAGGAGGTTTCAGACCACTGCTGGATATCTATCGTGGTCCAGCCCTTGGAAACTAGCCTGGCAGTTTCCTAATTTATCACATAGCCACCTCAGAGAGGGCCCAGTTCTTCTGTATAAGGAGAAACAAGAGCAGATGTCAGGCCTGTCAAGTTTTCATTGCTGTGACAAAATGCCTGGGAAAATCAAGTTGAAGGAAAGAAGTTTTAGTATGTGATGGACTGGTTCTGTTTAGTATCTGATGGACTGTTGCTTTTAGGTCCATGGTAAGGCAGAAAACATCACAGTGGAGGGATGTGGCCAAGGAAACTTGGTTTCTTCAGTAATCAGGATACAGAGACAGAGGGGAAGGGATGGGATAAGGTGTGTCCCCAGGGCTCATCTCCAGTGACTTACTCCCTTCACCCAGGCCCTAACTCTGGAAGTTCCCACCCCCCTTGCAACAATGCCACTGAACTGATGAAATCAGAGCTGTCATAAGTCAGTCACTTCTTCAGATCCCACCTCTGGACACACTGGAACAACGCCTCTCACAGAGGAGCCTTTTTGGGGACACATGACCACAGAGTAGCGTGTGAATGCTTGCAGCAGCCCCAGCCTGCAGAGAGCACAGACGTGGCTCAGTAGCTCTGTGGATGGACACAGGGTGACACATCTACCTCTCTGCTCTTCCTCAGCAGCAGAAGGTAATGGACACACAGCAACAGGGAGGAGTGGAAAATGGCCCTGCATGAGAGAAGCTTGACATAAAGGGAGATAATTTATGATTCTATAAAAATTGATATAAAATTCTAGGAAGTACACACTACTAATTGGAAATGACAGGAAATAGATCTGTGGTTTCTTGAGGCCTGGAACCTGGGGCAGGGAGGATGGCAGGGCAGGAGGACAAAGGAATCTTCCGTCTAGTAGGAGCATTCATTGCCTTTCCTACTGCAGCAGGGTTATATAAATGCCCTAGTTTGCTTTCTGCTGCTGTGATAAAACACCAGGACCAAAGCGATTCAGTGAGGCAAAGGTCTGTTTGGGTTATATACTTCCAGTTCACAATCCATCACTGAGGTAGTCAGGCCAGGAACTTAAGCAGAAATCACAAGAAGAACGCTGATGATTGCCTAAGCTTCCTGGATCATGCTCAGCTAGCTTTTAAAGTACAGCCCAGGTCCACCTGCCTAGGGATGACGCTGCCCACAGTGGGCTAGGCCTTCATAAGAAGGTCTGTGAATTTGTCAGTCAGCAATCAGGAAAATGCCTCACAGACTTGCCCGCAGTCCAATTGGATCTAGGCAATCCCTTAATTAAGGTTCTTTCTTCCCAGGTCACTCAAGCTTGGGTGAAGTTGATTGGATGCTAACCAGGACAATGGGTATGTTAAAAAGCATGTGCTTCAAATGTGTGCAGTTTATTCCATGGCGACAAAGCAAGTAAAAGTGCAAAGCTATAGCTTCGTTGGCCTCAGCCACATAGCAAGTGATCAGTGGTCCTGGAGGCCAGTGGCTACCCTAATGAATAGCACAGATGGCCAGCATTCACACCTATGAACAGGGTTTGTCTAAAGGAGGAACACGCAGTGAACATGGTGTGGGCCATGACCATTGCCATGGGTGGATGTCCTGAGAAAAACACCAGAGAAGGGGATGTGAGGCCCTTGGCAGATGCTGGTACTCCTGACATAGGCGTGTCCAGGCCACCTCGGGGGACCCTGGTGGGAAAAAGACCCTTCTCTTCGTGCCATCAGAGGCAGAGGTGTTGGTAGCCCCCAAGCATGGTGGTGACAATGTGAAGTGGATGTGCCATTGAGAGGTCTATGCTGCTGTGGATAAAGCCACAGGGATGGGAGGCATGGAGGACCTCTGTGGGCTGCAGAGGTGGGCACAGTTACTCTAGAGTTTGGCTTGGGCAGTATGTGCCAGGAGGCAGGTGTTGAGCTGATGACATCCTTGGTCCCATGGGTTGTGCCCTGAGAAGACCTAAGTTTGGTTCCCAGCACTCATGTTGAATGGCTCACAACCATCTGTAACTTTAACTCCAGGGGATCTGATGCCCTTTTCTGGCCTCTGTGGGCACCTGCACTCATGTGCACATATGCATTCACAGACACACACATATATATAATTAAGAACATTTTAAAACATTAAACTGCAGTGGGAGGGTCCTGGGGATCACCTGGCAAGTGAACCTGTGTGTGTGTGGGAGAATGGGAGCAGAGGTCAGGGTCAGGGCCAAGGGGAGCTGCCCTGAGGAACACTCAGGGCCCCCAGTGCTATTTGATCTTCTGCCCTTTCCTCCCTTTTGGCCATGTCTTAGGGTGTTAATACAGACAGGAAAGAGGCTGATCCTGGGCAGAGGCTCTAAGTAACTGGCTTCCTGTATCACACCACTGACCCCTCAGGAGTTAGAGACCAGGTCTAGGGGTCAAGCACTAGTGCAGGGCAGGCGCCAGTCATAGCTTAGCCACTGGGCCCTGTATGGGGCAAGTGAACAGTATAGGCAGGCAGCTGATAAGGCCTGTTGCAGCCCCACAGGGGCTGGATTGAGACCTGGACTGTGGTTGAGGCCACATGGGTACTAGGCTTATCCTGGACACCCAGGTAAGAGAAGTCTCATTTGGACCTTACCTGTGGGTGAACATTTCCTGATCCCTGGGTGTCAGACACAGGGGTAGCAGGATCTGCCAGGGGGTTGTAGAGCTCTGTGTCTGGTTAGTCAGGGTCTGGGCACACAGAGGCCGATGATATTTCTCCCAGGTCTGTGGCCTGGCCTTGGTTGTCCTCTGCTCGGAAGGATGAGGTGTTTTCTCCTTGTTCTGTACTATCTGTCCCCTGGGCGAAATTGTGCAAACCCATAAAAGCCAATGGCTCTGATTGCAGAGGACGATGCGCTGCCAAGTTGATAAAAATGTAATAGGTTCCAACAGGAGAGCTCCTTGCGGACAGGTGTGGCGTGACTGTGTGTAACTATGCTCACAATTAAATCGACTTTCTGTGATGGTCATTTAGTGCCATTATTTATGAAGCTTGGCACGGAGTGACCAGAAGCTGTGGAAGGGAGGGTGTGACTGACCCCGGGATGAGGTGCCCCTGGGCAGCAGGGGTGGTGTATGCAGCATCTTGGCAGGGCGCAGCAGTCCACGGCAGAGCACACTGTGCCGGGGCCTCACGGGCACAGCTGCTGTGCTGTAGGATCATCCCCTTTGTGATTGGAAATGATTGTATTTGTGGTTTGCACAGAAATTCTGCAACATATTGATTTTTCAATTACGTCGGGAAGAAAAACGAGAATGAGATGGAAAGATTGTGCTCACTGAGGAGCGGCTGAGTGGAGCTGCCACTGCAGCGTTTACAGTGGTGGACCCAGGTGGCCAGGAGGCCTGGCCTCAGGCGGGGACCTTGAGTAGGTCACCACCAGGGCCTCAGAGTTGCACATGCCTTTAGACGTGCAGCCTTTGTGCAGCTGGGGAAACTGAGTCATGGTGGGGCAGGGCCTTGCCCATGTAGAGCTAGTAGCAGAGGTGCGATCAGAGCCCGAGCTCATACTCAAGGCCTGTGTCCTGGCCCAGGTAAGTCTCTGATCAAGAAAAACTGGAACCTTCTGTCTAAGGACCCAACAGAGCATGACCTCATCTCTACCCCCTGCTGGCATCTCAGTCTTGACCAATGCTGTCCCTTCTTTGGGGTCCTTCAGGTGCTCTTTTTCCACTGCATCTCCTCTAAATTGTTATCTTGCTGTGGGAATGGTGAATCTCTGGTTTCTAGAGGGTTGAGGGTGAGGTCTCACAATAGAGCCAGCAGCCCACTCGAGGGCGAGGACACGGTGGACTGTGGGAATTGTAAAGGTAGGCTGTTGCTGGAGTCTCCTCAATGAGCAGTTTGCTAAGAGGACTGGGACTGATGGGCTCTGGGAACAGGTACCAGGATCCTGGGTGTTTGACCAGAGTGGGGCTATAGACAGGCATGCTACCCTGATCCTTGCCACCTCCTCCCACCCAAGACATGGTTTCCTGAGCCTTCCAGGTGTTGTGAGGACAACAGAATGAGGCAAAGCCAACTTGAGAACTGGGGTGCAAGGTGGATCCTGGCCAGGTGCCAGCAAGCTGAAGCTTGAGCCCTAGAGGGTCAGCTCACCAGGGTAGCGCACCCCAGGGCTCCCTGGAGGAGACAGGAACAGGGTGGGTTGGTCCTAGTGTTGCTGTCCTGCAGTTGGGGGATGGGGACAGTTTTTCTTGGAGATGCTGCCACCACCGAGCTGTTGGCAAACCGATTGCTTCTCTGAGGCTCGATCTAGGCTGGACTTTAATCGGAAAGTCAAATTCTTATTTGCTCAGAAGGCCTCTGCTCCCTCAAAGCCATGTAGAGCGTGGCAGAAGCACATTCCCCAGTGCTTTTCTTCTTTAAAGAGGTGGGAAGTGTACAAAATCGATCACACTCATTATAACAGCTAGCTTCTGTCACAAGACTTCTGGGTGTCCTGTGACATGTGTAGTGCTTCTCTGGGAGTCCTGCTGCATGGGACAAAGAGACAGTTCTGTGGAGATGAGACTGGAGAATGTGTGGCAACAGGCAGAGGTGGTTTCTGGGATCAGGGGCACCCACTCCAGTTGCTGCACATTTGGCTTCCAGTGAGATGATTAGACCCTGCCCTCCCTCCAACTTAAGGGTAGAGTTACGAGAAGGCTGACCTTTTGAAGCAACACACAGGTAGGTTTGGGACCCAGCGAGCCTGACCCCTCTTCCCAGCCTTTAGCTCAAGGCCAGAGGCTCCTGTAGCTCTGTGAACATATGCAGCTGTCCTTATAGGACCCAGAGCCTGTGTGCTAGCCTGCATTCTTCTAGTGCACCCAATGCTTCAGTTGACCTTTTCTCCTGCTTGGGGAGTTTCCTGCAAGGCCAGAGGAAAAGGGAGCAGAATGCTCTGGACTGGCTTGCTTCTAAGAGGCCTCCAAGGGTGAGAGCCAATCTGCCTGAAACTCACACTCATTCATCTGCTAGGTCTGCAGCAGAGAAGGGCTCCCTGGGCTTCCAGGGGTGTGGGGAGGACTGCGAGCAGGAAGGAAGGTCCCCTTCAAAGGGCAGGATGAAGGGCTTGCAGTACAGCTCATTATCCTCTCACACAGGATCTGGGTCCCCAGCATCCTACTAGTAAACAGAGCCAAGGACCAGCATGGCAGGAAGCTAGGCTGTTGGTGGGAATGGAGTTGGGGAGATCTGCCCCAAAACTATGACCTGAGTTGCCACAAAAGGTAAGAAAAAGCTCTCCAGATGAGGGCACCTTGCCTGGTGACCTCACAATGCCAGGTATTTATTCCCTCTGGTTCACAGACATAAATAGGCTCAGAGAGGGGTGGCTATCTAAGGTCTAACGTCAATTTAGAGGTGTGCTGGGACAAAGTCCTGTCCTATGTGTGTCCTGAACTGGTCCCACCCCAGCCTATCCCTGGGAAAGAGCAGCGCTAATATGGCATCCCGCAGGAGCACCATCTCTGCTACTATGACTGTGGGTCCAGCAGAGGACAGACACCGAACACGTGTCCCAGACCATGGTTCACCCGGCAGGGTCTGAAAAATCCACCAAGATTGTAAATAATCTCACAGGTAAAGGATTTAATTTTCTCTCATTCGTCCTGTGTTCTTGCTGCCTCATAAATCACAGCCATTTATGACTCTCTCTTCGGCACTTTTGCGATGGCCGATAATGGTTGAGTAAGTGGCAGAGAGGATGAATTCTGCAGCAGATTTTAAACAAACGTTCACGTTGGAGCCATAAATAACCTTAAGCAGTGCTGGGGGTGGGGAAATGTTCCCTCGCAGGCCACCCCAGGAGCACAGCTGCAGCCCGGGGCGGGGGGGGGGGTTTAGCCTCCCTTCTGAAGGGTTCCTTTAAAGAACAGAACTTCTTCCTCAGAGTTTTTTAGTTGTAATGTAGAAGATCCCACCAAAGCCAACATGCTCATGTGTTTGCATGTGTATGAGTCTGGATGGATAAGATTGTATGTGTGTGCATGCGTGTGTGCAAGTATGTGCAACATGAGTATGTGGACTCCCCAGCCTAGCCTAGATGTGTAGCCCAAAGAGACAACTGCTTTTTGAGTTTTGGGGTACCTTTCTTCAGGATGGGTGCTAGGGGATCTCAGCCTATTCAGCTCCAAAGTTTACTCCTCAAAGACTGTGGTTCTGCTCTCCTGACCTGGAACCCCCAGGCTACGCTGTGTACTGCCATTAGTGTCTAGCACCTGCTCCAGCTGAGGAACATGGGTATGGACGGTAGATGAGAGACCTCCGCAGCCAGAGCAGAGGTCCTGGGTACTGAGGCCTAGAAGAGGCTGGGCTGGAGGCCTGTGATGTCCCTTATCAGGCTAGGGAGAACGTGATAGGGCTGGCTTTTGGAGAAGGGTCACCTCTGTTCTCACAAGGTACTTAATGGCTTCTCCCCATTTCCAAGATGTCCCTTCTGATCTTACCTTCCCCTCCCCAGGGCTGTCTCCTAAGAGGAAAGCAATTGGTATATCCTCAAGCACCTCCACACACATATGTGCACATAAGTCAGAACACATGTACATGTATGTATGTATGTATGTATGTATGTATATATGTATGTATGTATGTACAAATGTAGATGGCGAATAGATGCACATGCATGCCTGTTTCCCAAATGTAAGGTCCCCAGACTATCCATACTGGGCAGTTTCACAGATGCCACCTGGACCCTCTGAACCCACAGGCCCTGGGGCCCTGAGTCCCCCCCATTGTTTGTTCTTTGTTGGGACCTGCTTTGCAAGCAGTGGGCTTGAGGCATCTCCTCATGCAGCCATAAATGTAATTGATATGCTTAGCATTTCGAGAAAAAAAATACGAGTATTAAAGATATACAGTACACCTCATAAAATTCTCTCATATTTCTTCTTTATGGTAGGTTCTAAAATTGGCAAAATAAATTCCCTAAAACCCATTACACTTAGTGCAGAGTGTGTTTTGGAGGCAGAAGGCACAGAGCTGGGGCCTCGGGCTCCTTGCATGGAGCAGCGTGGCTCCAGCCTGGCCACGGGGCCCTTTCCCCTAAACTGGATTAAATGAGAGCAGTGATTGCCTTGCTCACAGCCTCCGAGCACGGCCCAGTGCCCAGCAAGCTTAATCTCCATGCTGGGGCCGTCTGTCTTCCTCCAAGGAAAGAAAATGTGGTTGCAACTCCCCCACATTGCTTCTGTCTGGCTCCAGGGCTGCATTTCCCCTGGAACAGCACTGTGTAATTATGTGGGTTCCATTCCCTATAGGTGCATGTGTTGGGTCCTGGTGTTCAGGTGGGTGGTAAAAGCATCAAAGGCATCTGTCTGTGAGCCCTTGTACTAACACTTTGCTGTAGCGAGTGATCTGCCCACCTCAGTTTCCTTACGACTCCCTCTTAGTTTAATTCAGCTTGAAATTCATAACCCGTGATTATAGATGCCTAGATTCATTCTTTATGATTTCTCTCTTTTTAAGACTTGTTTCCAAATAGCAGCAAGCTATATTTGTTTCCTCCAATGTTTAAAAACAATTTTATTGAGGAATAGTTTGCAGGCCATAAAATAGATGCTTTTTTTAACAAGGTAAACTTGGGCCAAAGGTGGCTCAGTGGGTAAAGGGTGCTTGCTGCCAGCCAAGACTGATGGCCTGAGTTCAATTCCAGAAGCCCACATGGGGGAGGGAGAGAACCGACTCCTAACAGGTGTCCTCTGACCTCTACACATGCATGGGCACCTGCACACACATTAGCTATAAATAAGTAAATGGTAAACTCTATTTTACAGAGTTGTTCTAAGTTTCCAGAGTTAAAAAAAAAGTAAAGACAGTATTGACACTTCTCACATACCTCCATAACTTGCACCTCATGCTGTTTTGGCACGTTTGATATCATTGTTTCTGATGACCTTGTTGGCTTTGTGGAGAACTGTTAGGTAACATGTAAGCCACCTCAGACCCCTGTGGCATGTCTGCTGTTTTATCCCCAGGTAGATGGGAACTATGCTATTGGAGTAGCCATATAAACCATGAGATCTCCCCGTGGCTGTGAGGGGTCAGTCAGTGTTAACCTTGATCAGCTGGCGAGAGTGGAGTCAGGTGACCCTGCCATGGTGTTGTCCCTTCTATGTTGCCCTTCGGAGGGACCTTGTTCCATTCCTGAGCAGGACACATTTGTAAATGATCTGGAATTTTCCGCAGGAAAACTGGACTTTCCTTGGTCTGTTTATTCATTCATTTGTGTTAGCATGGACTCATGGGTGTTAATTTATATTTTGGGCATAACATTATAATATGCTCAACTGCAGCAGCTCTGGCTCTGCTGGGCTCTTCCTGTCCTGTCTCCCATGTTCTCTGGCTCTCTCATCTTATCCTGTGTGCACCTTTCTCTTTCCTGGCAGTATAGGAAACTTCAGGCCCATCTCATGCATTTCCTGCCTTGATTTCTCCGCAGATCCCATCTCCTATCCTGGAGGATTCCACTAGACACCAAGGTCTTGTTGTATGCTGGCCTTCCCATTGTCCATGAGGTAGACCAGAAAACTACTTGCTATTCATGTGAGCGCTGAAGTCTCCAACTCCAGGCCACCCCACATTTCAGCCCCTCCTTTGCTCACTTGGAACCCTCACACAAGCAGGAAAGAACTTGTTACCCACCATCCACCCTCTGTCCAGCGAATTCCAAATCCTAGCATGTGTGGGCAGTGGTGTCCGTGGGATATTGTGGTTGATGTTGATGGAGTCCTCCCTTGTTCAGGGATATTTACGGCAGCTCCTTCTCTGTATTCCCAGGGAGACTGTCTCTCCCACTCCTGCACTGGGATGAAATTCTCTGGTAACTGCCAGCCCTTCTTTCTGGAATCCAACCTCTTCAATGACATTTGAAAGTTTTTCGTATATTAAGATCTAATCTTGCTATAAAGGTCTGAAGTCAGACAAATGTACAATGTTATGTGTCACAGTTTAGATCTGGACTATTCTCAAAGGCCGATGTGAAACAGAGTTAGTTCCCAGCTAGGGCTCCATCCAGAAGGTGGTGGAAGCATGGGAAATTCATCCTCTAGATGTTCAGGTCATGATGACTGTATCCTTGACTGGGAACGTGACAGGTTTCTTCCTCTCTATTTTTTTGTTCCTGGCAACCAGGCAGAGAGTTTGCCGAGGTCCAAGGCAGTAAGTCTGATTGGGCATAGACTGAAACCGTCAAAACAAGCCTTGCCTCTTCATAAGTGGGTCATCTTGGCTG
Source organism: Lophiomys imhausi (assembly GCA_907164525.1). NCBI lineage: Eukaryota > Metazoa > Chordata > Mammalia > Rodentia > Muridae > Lophiomys > Lophiomys imhausi. The sequence continues at coordinate 18,650,477 of CAJQZJ010001511.1, forward strand.
TGTCACTTCATTAAAACCTGGCTATTACCCCATGTGCCCCCTGTAACTGTCACACATCACTATCTTGTCTCACAGCTCCCACTGTCCCTTCTGCATTCCCCACTCATTTCTGCCTTACCCTGACTCCTGGCAAGTGGTTTTGGTTGTTGTTTGCTTGCTTGCTTTTAACCATCTGCAGGGTTTGCCTTTTTCAGGACACTGTATTGTGTACTCAACTTGCAGACTGGCTTCTCTTCCATTGTAATACTCATTTTGGGTTCCTCCACGTCTCTTGTGGCTTGATAGCTGCTTTATTCTCACTGAATAGTACTCCAGTCCCCAGATGGAGGTACCAGAAACTGCTTATCCAGTGGCATACTGAAGGTTATCTTAGTTGCTTCCAGTTTTTAGCAGTCATGAATGAAGCCACTGTAAACATTACAGACAGGATTTTGTGCAGACATAAGTTTTCTCAGGAGTTGGGTAAACACCTAGGTACTTAACTGCCAGATCATATGGTACAACTATGTTTAGAACTGTAAGAAAGTGCCAGGCTGTCTCTCAGAGTGGCTGCCCCATTCTGCAGTCCCACCCGCCGGAAAGAAAATTCCTATTGTCTCCACATCCTCACTGGCTGTGGGTACCATTGTGTTTGGAGCCTGGTGGTTCTGGGACGTACACAGTGGTACCTTGTCGTTCAAACTTGCACATCCTCAATGAAAGAAGATGCTGAACGACTTTCCACACCTGGATTTGATGTTTGATTATCTTTATTGGATGGAATGCTCACTCAGACCTTCCCTCGTGTCTAATTGGACCATCTGTTTTGGGTATGTGTTCTTTATCTGCTGCACATGTGTTTTGTAAAGATTTTTCTCCTAGTCTGTGTCCTGCCGGTTTGTTCTCTTGGTGACATTGCCCCAGAATAGAAGTATTTAATTTGCAAAGGTCAAGATGTCAGTTTTTCTTTTTGTGTTTGTGTTTTTGTTATAACTGAAAAAAAAAATGTCATTATACCTAAGGTCACTGGGGCTCCCTGTGGTTACTTCTGGAAGTTTTGGAATTCTATAGTTTACATTTATGTCTATGATCCTTTCTGCGATAATTTTTGTGCAAAATGTATCCAGTCCATGTCTAGACTGTGATTATCTGCATTGTACCATCTACTCAAAAGTCCATCTTCCTCACTGATTGCCTTGCTCCTTGTCTGTTTGTTTTGGTTTTTTTTTTTGTTTTTCGAGACAGGGTTTCTCTGTGTAGCCCTGGTAGTCCTGGACTCACTTTGTAGACCAGGCGGGCCTCGAACTCGCAAAGATCCACCTGCCTCTGCCTCCCAAGTGCTGGGATTAAAGGCGTGCGCCACCACCACCCGGCTACCTTGCTCCTTGTCAAAGGTCAGGTGGCATTAGTGGCAAGGTTGTCGTAGTGGGTCCGTTCCTGTGACCCCTCCCTTGCCAACAAGGCCTCTGTCTGATGTTGAGCTTTGGAACTGAGGAGTGTCTTCCATCTCGTTCTTCCCTGCTGTGCTGTTCATCTGTGTTTTTTTCATTTTCTAGGTAAACTTCCAGACCAGGCTGTCAGTGTCTGCAAAAGAGCTTGCTGAGTTTTCTGTGGTAGTATCAGCTGCAGGGCTCACACAGCACAACAGGAACCCAGTTGGAGTCTTTTCTGTTTGACCAGGGGACAGTTTTCCCTTTAGCAGGGCATTTTTTGACCCCAAGTTTTTTAGCTCTCAGCATGCAGATTGGAGATCCTAGGCACACGTCCTTAGTTTCTTATTTAGGCACTTCATTTTAGGAGCTTGTGTGTAACTAGCAGTTCTGTTTGTCTTGTTTTTAACTTCAAATTCCAATGGTTTATTGCTGGTAAGCAGAAAGCATCAGCTTTTATTTGTGAACCATGTGTCTCCCAACCTTGCTGTGCTGACTTGTTCCAGGAGACAGATCCACTCAGTCATTTGCTCGTTCAGACACTTCGCTCATGAAGTGATTTTCAAATGTGGGGATTACATCTGGAATAAACCTCGCTTGCTGTCTGATGAAGCTTCACCTTGCTCATTTTCTGCTGAGTTTTGCATCTCTGTTCTTGGTCTGTGTCTTATGATGTCCTCACCTGGCTTTGGTATTAGAACAACAGTGGACTTACAGGGTGAGATAGGAGTGTCTTTGTCTGTTTTGTGTGAGAGTTTGTAGAGATGGTAACTATCCCTTACATAGCTGTTAGGATTCCCTGGTGAAGGTGGGCCTGGCACTGCTCCTGTCTGAAGGTGATTAATGGTTATTCCAACTGTAAACACAGACTTTCCATTTCTGGGGCAAGTACCTCAGAGAAACAGTTTGAAGAAAGAAGGACTTATTTTGGCTCATGGTTTCCAAGGTTTCAGTCCATAGTTGGCTCCTTTGCTGTGTGTGTGTGTGTACTTGTGCACTAGTGTGTGAGTGCATATGTGCGTGTTGCTGGTGATGAATCCCTGTCCTGACACAGATGTTCTACCACTGACTTCTATGCCTAACCATATTCAGATTTTGACCCTATCAATAAATTAACCCACTCATTAGGTCAAAGCCCTCACAATCTAGCTGTCTCTAGAAGATATGAGTTTTACTTGATGATTTACCAAACTGATCATCAAGACAAACTCACACAGTCCATTTAGTTTCTCTGCTTTTCCTTGTGGAGTTTTGTACCATTTCCTCTTAAAATTTCAAATTTGTAGGTGCAGCCTTGGTGGCCTGCTGCATTTTATTAGTGTTCTCATGTCTGGACAGGCATGGCTTCTGGCTTTCATTTCTGATGTTTGTCTCAGCCTGGCTGGGGTCTTCTTTCACTTTTATAGACCCTTTCAAAGAGCAAGCTTTGGTTTTCATTGATTTTTTTTTTGTTCTGATGCTTTCCCCCACTTAAGTTCACTGATTTCTGCTCTAATTTTTCTTCTTCTTTTTATCTTCCTGCTTGCTATCATCTTAAATTGTTCTATGTCTGGTTTCCTGAGATGGAGGCCTGGGTTTACTCACTTTGGGCCTTTCTTCTCGTCTGGCATGTGCATTAATGCTGTAAATGGCCGTCCAGCTGAGCTGCTGCTGTGAGGCTGTGAGGCAGCGGTGCTCAGCTGGACGTTCATTTACTTCTCTTGAGACTTCGCCTTTGACGTGTGCTGTTTAATCTTCATATGTTTGGGGGGATTTTCAGCTATCTGTGGCTGAGTTCTAGGTTCGCCGCTCTGTGATGAGAATGCATGTGATATGTGCCTGTTCCTCGGTGTGCTTTGTAGCCCTGTGAGTGGTCCATGCTGGTGACTGCTCCACTGGAGTGGTGTCTCACTGGATGGAGTATTTTTCCGGAAACATCCATGGATTAAGCTGATAGTCGGCGAGTACTTCTTGCGCTAGCAGGATGGTGACTGACTGGAGCAGTGGGTTCCTTCATTCCCAGTGGCTCTGTCAGCTTTTGCTCACTCTGAACTTGCTCAGCATCATAGGACTGGGTCTGCTAAGGCACAGGCCAAAGATGGGGTAGTAAGTGAGTTTAGAAGGTCCCAGGGCTGTGGGTTCCATAACTGCCACGGAGCCCTGACTGTTCCAGAGGCTGGATATTCAGACCGCCTGTGGTGGTGTTCATTCTCTCCAAGTCCCTGCTCCCCACTTCTGGCCCCTGTCATGGAGCCTTACTCTTGCCTCCCTCAGATACTTTGGTCTGGCCTTGGGTCACACCTTTTGAGGGTGGTTTGAGTAATGGCAGAAACTTGGGGGGACAGATTTTCTCCATGAGCATAGAGCAGCCTGGGGATTACTGAGTCCCTTGCAGTCTGCAGGTAACTGTGTTCACAATGTCTGCAGGCTGAAGCAGTGCAACCTAAGTGGGAGACCAGTTTCTGTCCATGTTCACAGGCTAAATCTTGAGGCTGCTGAGGCCACATAGTAACCTACAGAGTAACCCAGCACCTCCTGAGTAGTGTGGAAACTGGGACCTAGAATGGGGGCCCCTGCGTAGATAAAGCCTGAAATCTGTGTCATGGGTAGGGCTGGGCAGGGCAGAGTGAAGAAGCTGTGGTTAGGTTTCAGAGGCCGTGCTTCCATTTGACAGAGAGGCCCCGGGGAAACCCATCGTCTGAGATCCCGTGGGAGACTGTGGGTTCAGGCCACGTCACTGGTGTACCCTGAATGCGGTTGGAAGCCGCAGGTTCAGCACCACAAGTAGAAATGAGCTCAGGTACAAATTGTGCAGCCTGGAGAGACAGTCTCCTCACAAGGAAGAAATGGAAAAACCCACTCACTGTTCAGCAAAGGCTGACAGGACACAGCCTGTTGGATGAGAGCTGACGGGGAGCATCCACGAGGGAGGCGACTCATGCCATCAGCTCCGTGTCTTGGAGCTACTCTTGTCAGGCACAATGCTGCAGAGAGAGAGCCTGGATGTATTGTTCTCCCAGGATGTCTAATACATGGCTGCTTAGGGACCATGGACACAGGAAACTGCTAGGCAACAGAGATGGCAATGCTAAGGTTGAGAGCTGAGTGTAAAACTGAGATTAAAAGCGACTTCAAGGTTCTCAGTTTATAGTGACATGGTGGCTTTTGAACGTCCATGACGAAGAGAGAGAGGGGTTGGGGTAGGAATAGACTTTCCTCCACTAGAACCATAGCTGAAAGGAAGATGCTCTCAGAGGGTAGAGCTTGGAGTTGGGAGAACAGGACCTGGGCACCAGCCAAGGGAGCAGTCAGGTAGGTGAGTCCTCATCCTGGCTAGCTGTGAGATTCTTGGTTTTGATGCTGAAAGCCTGGTCTCATCTCTCAGTACCAGGAAAGCCAGGATGTGGTTATTAAAAATTCTATCCTGTTACTTTCTCCAGGACAAAGATTGGGGGAGCCAGAGACATCACCTGTGGACACAGGGTTGTGTGAATAGGTGGCTACTTGACACTTGTCCTCTTTGTTCAAGAGAGAGGGACTTTATCCATTCACCATTCCCTGTCCCTCTGAGGCTCAAGTGCCTTTCAGCTTTCCAGATTCTGGGGGTGTTTGTTACCACAGCAGAATTTACTATCAACTGACTGATGCAGACTATCCTTGTATCTTCTCTTCCCTTCCCATTTCTTTCTTCCCTCCTTCCCTCCCTAGCTCCCTTCCTCCTTCTCTTCCTTCCTTCTTTCTCTTCTTTATTTCTTTCTCTTTCTTTTTCTTTTCTGAGACAGGATGTATCTATCGTGAACTCTAGATCCTCTTGCCTCAGACCTGCCAGTTCTGGTGTGTGCCACCATGCAGCTCCATTGCTTTCTGTTGTGTACCAACATAACCCCCTCCTTTCTCTCTTGCTCAGGTTCTCTTCCACTCGTCCCCAGCGGCTCTGTTCTTCTGGTGGGTTCCTAGCAGATCACTCCCTTATTGAAATGTGCAAACAAGTGGATGTAGGAGCTGGGAGAGACCCTTTCCAGGTTGGCGTGGAGTCTGACCTGGGGCCCAGACAAATCACCAGTGTGGTAGCCCCAGCACCCCTGGGTGGCTGCTCTTACCACTTAAATTCCTTTTGCCCCAGTGAGCTGGTTAAAGCCTCCAGTTGGAGGGATTTTGCCTTGATCTTGAATATGCATGTTTTAAAGTACCTTGTAAAATTGAGGCCCTCTCACATGTTAATCCTCCAGCTATTAGGGAAATCGGGGTATCGTATAGATTAAGGAAAAATTACTTGAGGAAATGGAGGTAGAAACTCAAATGCTTATCTGTACAAATAAATTCAGCGCGATCTACAATTAAGCAGCATTTGACATTTAAAAAATATTTGATCCATGTTTTGGCTTCCAGAGCTGCTGCAGGGAGCGGCAATGTGCAAATTACATTCAAATCAGGGTTAAATATAGTTCTCAGAGAAAGATTGTATGATTTCAATTGCCTAATTATTTGGGGGAAAAAGCTGTTCTTCAATAATTAAGAGATGAGGATGCTTGGCTTACTTATGCAGAACTGGGTGTTTCCTCCATGATGCCCAAAGGTGCTGGCTGGGTGTGTGTTGAGGGGATAGAGGTTAGCAGGAGACCCTGGGTGGGGAAGGAGGCCCCCATCTGGCCCTAGCCACCTTGTCCAGGTCTGTGGCCAGGCAGGACAACCATGCACTGGAGTGGACCAGGATGAGAAAGGCAGCTTAGGTGCTGAGCCAGAGTGGCTGGTAGCCATGCCAAGCAGCAAGCAGAGCCAGCTCTCTCTGCCTGGCAGGGCTCACTGGCATATGTGAGCACCCAGGCTGTGGCCAGACACAGTGGGGTAGGGGAATCTGGCAGCATTGAAAGCCCACGATCGGTTAATTAGGTGATATTTCTTAAAAGTCACATAGAGGAGGGGCATGCATGGCTGTCTGCCTTCAGGAAGAAGTCCAAACCAGAGCAGCCCCTACCCCCAGAGCAAGAAGACAGGGCTGGCCCGACCCAAGTAGCTCCTACTTCACATAAACTGGATGTAGGCCTGCGACCTCAGACCATGCAGATGGTCTAAGACCTGTTGCCTCATCTGTGAAATGGGCAGAATTACATACAAACCAATCAACATGGAAGACTAGTGTCAGCATAGACCGTGAGCTGTTAGAGCTGGGATCCAGGACAGACACCTGGCCCTACGTCACTGCTATGTGACCTTGGGTATGATTTAATATCTCTGAGCCTTATTCCTACACTTGGAAAATGGGGTAGTAACAGCAGCTACCTTCCAGACGGTTTCAGGATTAATTGCATCCTATTAGTGGGATAGTGTTTGGGTACGGAGGTACGAGCTTCAGTGGTGTCTGGCATGCAGCAGGTGCTCGGCTCTGATGTTTCACAAATATTTACTGCGCACCTGTGAAGCTCAGGCTGCGGTCCAGACGCTGGAGTTCCCAGAAAACAAATGGGGTGGGAGGGTCCTGCTCTCATCCCAGCATGAAATTAGATAGCTATGGAGGGAAGATGGCAGCAGAGCAAGCTGTAACTTAAAGCCAGTGTAGGAGGCAGGGAGCTAATGAAGGCCAGCTGAGGTGTGTATATGTGCCACCATTCAAGAGTGCTGCCTTTGCCCTGCTCTGGAACTGAAGTTGGTGGGCAGAGATGGCCCTTTGGGGGAGGAACCACAGGAGGAACCAGGGGCAGGAAGCCATGGAGAATCCTGAAGTGCTTGAAACCCCATCAAACTGGCTGGGTTCATGGGTTTGGCTGGATTGGAAGCAGGATGGTATGATGGTGAGGTAGCATGGCATAGAAGCCTGGCTGTGATGCTCAAATATTGTGCTTCCTGTACAGGTAGCAGCTGCCCAGAGCCAGGAACTAGGTGGCCCTGGCAGGGTCTTCCAGTTTCTCCTACTGACATTGGTCATCACTCCAGAAAGTCTCTGGGGTGACTCAAGGTGGCAAGCTAAAGCTGTATGTCATACCTGGGCACAGTTGGGTCTTGACCTTTCCCTAGACCTCAGGATGAGGTCTCCAAGGGCCAGCAGAGCTATTTGCCTCTATCTTTTCCTTATGTCCCTGGGTGGCCAGATCTATACCCAAGACCAGCCTTGCTGTAGTAACTGAGAGCTATGGTCTCTGTGCCCTCTTCTGGGGCTGCTGTGAGTCTAGGGTCTATAATGGAATAGTCAGCTGCAGCCATAGCTTGGGGTGCAAAGACAAAGGATGTTATATGGCAGGAAGTCACTACCTGTGGCCTTAGGACCCTGGGGGGAGAGGAATGTGGGCAAGGCAGGCCCAGCAAGGGTTTTCCATTACAAATGTAGGGACCTGGATCCCCAGGGCAGCCCACTCAGTCAGTATCCCGGATACCGGGGCCTCTATATCTGACTCTACACGTTGGGCAGAAGGCTCTGAGATTCTGGAAAAGGGAGCTGGAGGTAACCTTGGCTTCTGGTCCTTCCCAGCCCCCCTAGCATACAAGGATAGAAGGGAGGTATGCCAGCTGGTCCACGCTGCATCCCTGTCTCAGCACGGTGAATCGGTCTGGTCTTATAAAACCCGTGCAGGTAATTGAATCTGGGCAGAGTCCTTGACGGAGCTGTTAAATGCAGGAGCCGGTCAAGCTTAAGTTTATGGCTTTTGTCCTCAAGGCCTCTCCAGAGGGGCCAGACCTGAGTTTCTATGGGCTTCTTAGGGGCAGGATGGATGCAGCGACTCCCACCCTTGACCAGCCATGGGGACTGGCTTAAGAGCTGTAGTCTGTGTGTTTCCACTAGCAGTGGCCTCTCGACTGTCCAGCCTGAGCTCCTGGGGGCTGGCCCCTGTGCAGGTGGTCCATGGATTGTCCCGACTCCTGGCTTGGGCACTGGCCCTGCGCTACTATGGAGTAGAGTCTACGCTAATTCTGTTCTGGACTAGTCGGGGGAGGAAGCAATGAATATTGTCCTTCCAGGACACTGTGTTCCAGGAAGGTGGGAGCCCCAGGCAGATAGTCTAGGTGTCTGGAGCAGTTAGGCCTGAGGGAGGCGGGATGGTCAAAGGTTCTGTTTCATCAGAGGGTAGAGGTGCAGAGGGTACTGCAGGTAGGAACATCTCCAGCTGGATCAGAAGGATTGAGAGCTCTCCCTGGGGTGGCCTGGCATACTGTAGCTGCATCCAAAGAGGAATGCCCTGTGACCTCAGGAAAGGCTATCCTCACCTTCTGGGTAACTGGAAGACGGGTCACTTAGCGTCCATCCTTTATGGAACTCTGCCCTTGTGACTGGAGTTGCCTCAGCCACCAGAGCTAGTGACAGCATGGCCATTCAGCACACCTGGTGTGGATGATGGAGGCAGACTGGTGAATTATTTAGAATTGCCAAAGGTGTCGAGTTAGCAGCTAATTAAAAAAAGCTATCCTCGGTGCAACACTATAAAAGAATCATAAAATTCCAATCTCATTTGTTCCACTCAGCTTCCTTGGGTGCAGAATGCCCCATAAAAGACAGAGATGTGCCCACAGTCTGCATCTGCTTTTGAGCGGCCGCTCCAGTGGGATGATCCATAGAACAGTTTAGAATGAAAACTTTGGGTCCAGGTAGAGGACCAGGAGATGACCAGGCCAAGGTGGATGGAGTATATTTCTTGTTAGGGTCATAGACCCCAGGAGACCAATGATGCTGGGCAGTGGTGGGGTTCAATTACTTTAGAGTGGGTACCAGTCCGCTGGTGCTAAGCTGGGATGCCAGCTAGCCTGCAGAAGCTGGGTCCACAGGGGACCTTGTTGGGTCATGTCAGAGCCTCCCAGCTGCATTGGGTTGGGGGCTACAGAGGCACATGGCAGAGGCGTGTGTGTTTCTTCCTCCTAAAGTGAGAGAGGCTCAGCAAAGCTGGTGTGTGGGCTGTGGCCCCAGGGTGTCTTTGCTGTGCGTCCACCACGTGGCTCTGCTGCAGGTGTAGAGTCTGAGGTGAGAGCAGCACTCGATCCCACCCAGAGTTCTGGCAGGTCAGGGCTCAGGGTTTCTAAATATCAGTCATGCTTACTTAGCCTCGGCCCAGACAGAAGGGTTAGGCCAGGAGAGGAGGGCATGGTGCTGCTGCTGATGTGGTGCTGATCCAGAAAGGGCAGCGGTGCAGGGCAAGCTAAGCTGTGGACTCCAGCCTGGGTGGGGCCACCAGATGTTGGCTCTGGTTCCTACAGGTGGGGCAGTACATGCCTTCTGGCTGTGGTAGCTGGGGACTCACAGCTCGACACATCTGTGTGGGAGGGTGGACCATCTAGTCACGGAGACAGGCAGGTACCCCGAAATTGGCATGTGTGTCCACCACTTTAAGGGCTTCTCAGAGATCAGCCTCTCATCCCTGTGGCTACCAGATGTGGCAAAGCCCCAGCAGGAGGCATGTTCAGCACACGAGTCCCAAACAACTTGAGCTTTGGACCAGGTTAGCAGTTCTGGCCAAATTAATTTAGCATCAGAAGTTCCAAGCTATGTTCTCTGAAACTAGACACATAGCATGTCTCCTGGCTCTTTTCCTATTGGTTGGGGCCTTTAGCTTCCCTTGTTTCAGAAGTTCCAAGCTGTGTTCTCTGGAACTAGGCACACAGCATGTCTCCTGTGTTCTCTGGAACTAGACACATAGCATGTCTCCTGGCTCTTTTCCTATTGGTTGGGGCCTTTAGCTTCCCTTGTTTCAGTTTCCTCAGCTAGCCAGTGGGTTTGCTATGATGGTTGTCTTGTTTTTAAAAATTCTTTTACTCTGTGATGATGGTGATGGTGATGGCCCCGCACAGCAGCAGTTCCCTTTCAGACCACTGACTAGGCACAAACCACACCCAAACACACGTTTTCACAAAGAGACCCTTTATTAAGCACAGAAGAAAAGTTAAATGTGCTGCTTTCTGACTCAGGCAGAACAAGAGCAGCCAAGGATCTTCTAAGAACAGAAAAGGGGAGATCTATGCTAGAATGGGCTAGGGTATGGTGATATATTCTGTTTGGACATGTTAATTAGGTGAACCAAAGGGCCATTTTGATTTCCAATGCTTTGATAGCTGGACCTTGGTGGTCAGCCTCAGGAGGAGGAAGTGGCCAAATAAGGGACCTTGGTGGCCACCTTTAGGAATGTAATGTACGCGTTTTTAGCAAGGCAGAGGGAATGGGGGAGAAAGGCAAGGCCTGCCAGAGCCATGCTTGCCAGAACTGGCCAGAGTCCCTTCAATGACAATGATGATGCATGTATATGTGTGTATACATGATGTGTGGGTGTGTATTGCCACAGTGCGTCCGTGGAGGCCAGAGGACACCTTCGTGGAATGAGTTTTCTCTTTTCACCTTTATGTGGTTTCTGTGCCTTGAACTCATGTTGTCAGGCTTGCACAGCAAAGATCCTTTACCTGTCGGCCCATCTCAGTGGCCCATGCAGCAGTGGTAGTTCTGACCTGTAGTTGCAGGGGTGCATAGCTCCCTAACATGCACCCAATACAATGCAGCTGCAGAGAACCTGGCTCAGGGCGCACTCAGTCTCCAGGTAGCAAGGGTGTCAGCTCCCAAACACAGACAGGGTGCAGTTGCTCAGGACTGAAGTTGGGGGCAGGACTATTTATCCTGAGGAACAGGACCTGGGTCTGCAGTCTGCCATTCTGCACCAGGAAGTGCGATCTGTCCCCACCCCCTGACTATTGGCATTCATTCAAAGCCATCAGGCCTAAGGTCACTGTCTGCTACTGCAGGAGACAGAAGAGTGGGGAGCTGAACAGCTCCTGAATGAGGATGTTGACACTGGGTCACTTCTGGGGAACTTGGTGGCCACCTTGGAGGGTCTGGCCAACCTCGATCAGTGAGACCCAGCTTTCTCTTGCTACAGCTGGGTACCCGGAGCCTGCTGTATCCACTAGGAGGGCTAGGCTGTGGTGTCTGACCCTTATATGTTCTCAGAGAGTAGTGGAACTCAGCGAGCCCTCCCACCAAGACAATGTAATAGCCCCATTATATGAAGTTGCCTGTGGACATTGATCAAGATGTCAACAGTGTGCCATGTCTGAAGTACAGAGGTCCATATCAGTAGTCATCTGTGTTGTGTGGCAAAACTTTTCCTGGGGAGACGCGACACACGCATCTACTCACTCTAGATAGGGATCCCATGACAGAGCAAAGCACAGATTCCACCAAAGTCTAACTTGGTGAGCCAGTGAGTGTCACTGGAGTCACTTACAGGAATATGGGTGAGGGGTCACTTACAGGAGCAGAAATGACTCAAAGACATGTGTGTCACCAAAGCCCACCTCAGCATGGGTGACAGCTCACAAAGCTGGGAACCTGGAGCACCCTGCACAGCCTCCAGGCAGCTCGACAGGTTGGATAGTGTCCTTTCCAGGAGCTTCAGTGGTATAAACCTCTTCCAGGCCAGTGGCCTGGTCACAGAATCTTTTTTGCAGTTTGGCTCCTGTTGGGACTGGGAGGAACTCCTGGCTTTCATTATTTACTCTAGCAGGGAGGGGCCTAGAGAATCTGGTCAGTTTCAGGGACTTCCTGAAACTAATTTGAGTTGCTCACCTTCCTGCCTAAGGAGCTTCCTGCAGGATGGAATGTTTCAATCTTGCAGGAAGTTTTACACAACAACCTGGAAGACTTGTAAGTCTGATTGGGCAGACAAAAGGTGCTTTTTTGATCCAGAAGCCAAAGTAGGATCAGGAGCTAAGGGCATGGGACTGGTACTTACCTAGACCCCACAGTCCACATGCAAGAGATACATACCACATACATGAATCGCTTACATATAGAGCAGGCTGAGACGGGAAAGACAGGAGATGGGCAGTTAATGTGTACATGGATGGGCATGATGGGTGATGGATGTGTTGACATCAGCTCAGGTCTCTGGCATGCAGTGGCCTGAATGTGGTTGCGATACTGCCACTAGACAATGGAGCCTTTGCTTCCTGATGAAAGATACCGCTTGATTCTCTGTTCTCCATTTGTTCAAAATGCGCATATAGATAGGCACGAGCCGGTGTGTCCTTGGGCTAGAGAGCGGGGCGTCCATCTTCGGATCGTGACCCTTGTGGTGTTCACCAGCCAGGAGCGAATTAAAAATGGGTGACGCTGAGAAAGGTAAGAAGATTTTTGTTCAAAAGTGTGCCCAGTGCCACACTGTGGGAAAGGGAGGCAAGCACAAGACTGGACCAAATGTCCATGGTCTGTTTGAGTGGAAGACAGGTCAGGCTCCTGGATTCCCTTACACAGATGCCAACAAGAACAAGGGCATCACCTGGGGAGAGGATACCCTGATGGAGAATCCCAAAAAGTACATCCCTGGAACAAAAATGATCTTCGCTGGAATTAAGAAGAAGGGAGAAAGGGAAGACCTAATAGCATATCTTAAAAAGTCTACTAATGAGTAATTTCACTGCCTTATTTATTACAAAACAAATAATGGCTTTTAATGTGTACCATAATTTAATTCATACACCAAAATTCAGATCGTGAGTGGCTAACAATGTTTTTGTTGAACAGTCCTGATAAGTAAAACTGAATTGCAGTAAAGTGAAAAAAAAATGTGCATATAACATGTGAATCCATGAAAGAGCCCCATTTGGAAAAAAAATTCTTCTAGTCTGTCTCCAGCAACAATGGCTGTTTGGAAGTCTGGTGGGAACTGAGATGTGTTGTAGCCTGAGTGGACTCAGTGGCTTATAAAGGACAAGAGGAGATGCTTATGGACAAAGGGTGCTTAAGGCTTGAGGCTGGCCAGTGAGTGGACATTTAGGATCAGGATGCTAGGAGATGGTGGAGTCTGGAGAGGGACATCTTCCTGGTTCAGATAATTTTAAGATAAAAAAAATTGTGTACATGTTTGTATGTGTGTACAAATGTACATGCATGTGTGCACATGTTTGTGCAGGTGTGTTCATGTATGTATGCATATGTGTTTATGTGTGTGTTCATGTATGTGTATATGTATTCATGTGTGTGTTAATATGTATGCATGTGTGTATGAGTGTGCATGCATGAGTGTGTATGTGTGTTCGTGTATATGCATGTGTATGTGTGTGCATGTGTATGTGTGCGTGCGTGTGTGTGTATGTGTATGTGAGTGAATGTGAGTACATGTGTCTGTCAGTACCACATGGTGCTTATGGGGGTCAGAGGTAGTTTGTGGGAAATGGTTTTCTTCTACCATGTGGGTTCTAGCTCAGGTTTTCAAGCTGTGCAGCAAGTGTCTTTACCCCTGAGCCATCTCATCAGCTGCAGACACCACCTTTTAAATATGTCTCATGGTGGCAGAGAGAGAGAGAGAGAGAGAGCTCAGAGTTGTCCTGGCAAAAAGATACCAGCTAAGTGAAGGCACACCAAGCTGAATTGTCTACCACTCAGCACACGGAATATTCTGGAAGGGCACATACACTGGCTACTTGGAGGCAATTGAAAGTATATGGTGAAGAAGAGAAAATAAGACTTCCTGTCTGTGCAGGAAAGTAAAATATAATTATCTGTAAAATAATTATATAATTGTATATTGTACAATAATACAATGTATTAAATGTATAATAACTATACAATTATTAAAAATAAATAATCTGCATCATTTAAAAACATATTGTCACACTACAAAGGGTGAGGAAAGAGACACTAGTGCAGAACCTGGGTGTTGTGGTGTGGGTCCTCCTTCCACATTCTGCTCCACCATGTGATAGCGCCACTCACATTCATGGGATCTTCCCTCTTAGTTTCTGTCCCTCTTGCCCATACTTTCTGCAACTGCTTGGAGGAGGCCATGGACACCAGATGGCCTGCCAATAGGACAGCAGAGATCTATAGACCCAGGGTACCAACCCTGAAACAGCCAGGCCTGATGTTAGAGATGCATGTCATCATGCATGGCCTTTCATGGCAGGCAGGTGCTGGGGATCTGAACTTCATGCTTGCATAGCAAGTACTTCAGCCCTCACTGTGCCTTCAACTGCTGATAACCGGCTCAAGATTTTCCTTTACGTATCATAAAATCCCACCAGGCTGGCTGCATCACAGCCGTAGTCCCTGCTGGGAGTTCTTTGGCCAGGGAGGCAGCATTGTCTTCCTGCTATTAGGATACCCTGGGTTAGCTCCCGATGAACTGGTTTGGCTTTCAGTGTTAGGGGACCAACAACCTTGGTTAATAGCAGCTGCCCTTGTTGCTCCTTGGACTAACTGTTTCCTATCAGCATCGTAGTGCTGAGTCCACACATTTGGTTATCTGTTTAGGTTGTGTTCAAACACTGACTGAATTGGGAAAACGTTTCTCTGCATTCTTTGTATGAGCTCCCAAGTAACCTTGCCTGGAAAGGGTAAGAGAGCTGTCTTGGGAGTGGCTTCACTTTCTCATCACACCTCATCCTAGAACAGTCTCCCTGCCCTGGCACATGGGTGAGGATGAGGAATTGGCCAGTGGTGGGCGTTCATCTGTCATTAAGAATGAACCAGCATGTTGGATTGATTCTTTCATCCAAATGTGATGGAATGGGCCTCAGTACTCGGGTCAGGTGTGAGGGACACATTTCTGCAAATGTGCTAGTCAGGACCACCTCTCCCTGGGTGTGACCCCCAGGAAGCCACAGGGAAATTCTAGAACCCAGGTCATATCTGAGGCAGTGTAATGGCAGGGCAGACTGGTGAACTTTGTAAGTTGGGAGATAAGTACAGAGAGTGGAAGGGGAGGGGTCAGCCTCAGAAGGTCAGAGCTGGAAACCTGACTGTGTTCAAGCCCTTTCCCCTGATGGGAATTCCACAGGGGCAGGAGGGAGCAGCTGAGCACCTACACTGGGAAGTAGGGCTTGAATCCAGTTTCTTGTGTTCTAATGGCCTTCCAGAACATGCACAGTGGCTTGGTCAGGTTAAGTTGCTGGAGCGCTGGTTACTTAGAAACTGCTCAGAAAAGCTGCTGTCTAGAGACCTTGGCTGCTGTCTCTTAGGAAGGGGGTGTCCGGAACACAGTTGGGGTCTCAGAACTCAGGCTCTCAGCCCTCTTCCCCGGGCCCTGCTCTCTCCTGGGAAGAAGGCAAGACCTGACACTGAAAAGGGCACTTCCTCTCTAAGCGGATGGTGCCTGGCCACGCATTCCTGCAGGAAAGGGTGAATTTCATGACCACCACCCTCTCCCCTCGCCTCCCTGCAGTGGAGATTAGGGGTGCTGGGAGGGGAGCTGATATGTCATGTCCTCCTGCCTCAGCAAGTACAGGACCTGGCCTGAGAGAGTAGGATGGGAGGAGGGATTGTACATGGCTGAGGGGACATGGAGGGGTTTCCACACACTACAGTCACCTGTCGCTTCTCCAGCACTCAAGCTGGATTGCACAAGGCTCAGTGTAGAAATGACTCAAGCAAGTGATGAATGAGGACAGACACAGACTAGTGCAGCCCAACTGCCCCAGCTTCAGGGCAGGGGACACATGTCCTCCACCCTGTGTTCCGCTCCAGAGACTGGCCATGCAAAGGCTGTACCAGCTCATCTAGTAAATATTACCACTTACAGCTATTGACAGCACGAATGTGGCCTATTGATCCCAGCCGGCACAGGACAGGCGGCACACTCAGGGCCAGGCTGCTGCAGCCCGGCCTGATGAACTGGCAGATCCAGGACTGCGCTCTCTGCAAGCGATTGCTTCAGTGAAAATGAGAAATAACGATCAGAGCAAAGGAGCTGGTTATTAAGAAAGACTTCCAGCGGCTTCATGCATCCTGATGGCCATTCTAACCATCGGGGCTTCCCACAGAGAGAGAGAAGCGTGATTCAGGGACATAATTTTTCCTGAGGAGATGGGTTGTGTAGTAAAATGCTCATAAAGACATCATCACCATCACTGTAGAAATGGGGGACTGTGGCAGGGTGTGGGGGTACAGACGTTTGCGCCCTTGTCTGGCTTCTAAGGAGGCTCTGGATCCCTGGATGGCCCTGGGAGAAAGAAGGAGTTGGTACTCTCAAAGGAGAGAAAGTCACCCACGGCCTGAGCCCTTCTAATCATAGCCATTGGGAGAACTGAAGTAGGTGACACCAAATGGGTTCTATCTGGTCCCTGAGTTTCAGACAGGGTCTTGGGATCTGCTGGTCCATTAGAGAGACCGTGGAGGTGAGCTAAGGGCAGGAAAGTCTAGATTAGGGGATGACTCAGGAGTTGCTGAGGAGAGGGCCTGGAAACCTTGTCAGCTCCTTCCCTCCCTCCTGCAGAGACTAACCCATCATTCCTCAGTGGCCCCTAGTCTGAATACAAATTATAGAGGGGCCTATGTGCTATTCCTGTCTTGGAGGTTCTCTCTTGGAGCTGAGACAGGACAAGAAAGGGTTAAAACTAAGAGCCTCTTCCAGGGCTGCATTCAGAAAATGATATTCTGCAGTTCAACATCATGCTAATTCCATTTCCAGGGTATTTAATCTCATTTGCCCGATGACTAATCCCTGGCCTTGGGTGAATTAACATGTGGCCCACTTCTCCAAGGGAAACGGGACCCTTTTGACGGAGACATACCGTCATCCTGCCCTGCTGCCCAGGGCTGCTGGCCAGACAGTTGAGGGCAGTCCTGGAACAAATGCCTGACCCTGGGTGAGGAAGAGTGCTTGGTATTTCTTTTGTCTTTAGAGGTGGGGGTATGGCTTGCCTTTCTCCTTCACGCCCTAGGGTGGGGCCCACTCATCTCCCAACCTGGAGACAAAGGCTGGGTGCTTCAAGGGAGGAACAGGTCACTGGTGGAGCAGCTCACAGGTCCAGGAGAAGCTGGGCTGTAACTGTACCTTGAAGAATCTTAGGAAAAATCCTGTCCCCATGGATTCCAGGCAGTGGGAGCCCCAGGGGAGCAAGGGGGCCCCAGGGTACTTGAAGGCATAAATGGTGCCCTACCCTCTGAGAGTTTTCAGGTTGGAGCCTATTTTAGCCTCACAGCCAGACTCAACGTGGCTCCTGGAGCCCCCCTGGGTCCAGATCAGGTTAGAGGTTCTATGGAGACCAGAGGTGGGCCTGACTGGGTCCCTGAATGCTCCTCCACCACCCAGAAGGGCTGGCATCCTCCATGTCCCTGTCCTGCTCTGGGGCCTGGCACTTAATGAGATGAAAGTCTTTCCTTCAAATCTAAAACTTTAGGGACTTAGAGGCCTGGGATGGGAGCAGGTAGTATTTAAGCCTTGAAGTTGAGGCGCTGGGAGAGAACTAAGGGTGGAGGTGTGGCCTCTCTCTCCTACCCTACCACCTCCCTCTGAGACATCCAAGTTTTCAAGAAAACTTCTGATGGCTGCTTTAACAATCTGAGCCTGGCTGAATTTCCAGGACTTTGTGGGGGGTGAGGTGAATGTGAAACTGTGTGAGGTTGCCAGGGCACTGTCTGCAAAAAAGGCCTGCGTGTCTGCTCTGGAGGGGCACACAGTAGATGGCCAGGGCATGCACTCCTTGGTTGCCTGGCAGGGGGTGTGAGGCCATGCAAGCGTGTAAGTCACATGTTCCTCGTCCTCTAATGCCTGGGTGTGCAAGGGTAGCTTGAGTCAGTAGCTGCTGTTGCCTCATCCAGGTTCCAGTAAGCGGCCTCTACTCTCAGACTCCACAAACCACCTTGAGCTGTGAAGTCTCCGAGAGACCTTTCTGATGGGAAATCCACAGATTGAGCGGATCCTCTTTGCCGGACTCATAACTTGGGCCCAGAAACAATCCTGTTCAGCCTTTGGCACTTCTCAGACAGTGAGGCAGGAGAGGCGGGGTCTCTGAGGGATATCACAGACACCCACAGTTGCACTCCTCAGTGAGGCCCATTAGACCAGATGAGGATCGAAGTTCAAAGTGCGTCTGGCCTCGGGTGATGTGGCAGGCGTAGCACTCTTCCTCACCATTCCTCAGGGGGGTGGTGCTCACTAGCAGGGCACCCTAGAAGTTGTGGGTGCTAGAA
The DNA here is from genome assembly GCA_907164525.1 of Lophiomys imhausi. NCBI lineage: Eukaryota > Metazoa > Chordata > Mammalia > Rodentia > Muridae > Lophiomys > Lophiomys imhausi. The sequence continues at coordinate 18,668,741 of CAJQZJ010001511.1, forward strand.
GGAGGTGAGGGCTCCTGGCTTGCACTCTGCTGTGGCCCTCCTTGGGCGTGTCCCACAAGAGGGCCTGAGGGCCTCACGGAGAGCACTGGCCTTGCCTGGCTCTTGCAGTCTGCACAGTTTCAGGTGGGTCTGGACTGGAGGGAGGAGGGCAGGGTTGCCTCCTACAGGCCGTGCAGGGAGCCTGTGCTCCTCTTGCTAGATTATCTCATTTCCAAACAATGAATGTCTACAGGCAGAGCTCTTGTCCGGCTCCTCTTCCAGGACGCAAATGTAGCTTTTGTCTGCCTCTGCCCTTTGTTAAAACAACCGCAGTGCCAGGCAGATAAACAAGACAATTAACTGTAAATGATGTCATCTCCCTCCTCCACTCACATTAATGAGGACCCAGGCCGTGGCCAGGCACTGGCAGAAGCGGGATCCTACTGAATCCTATTAAGAAGCACCCACGAGGCAGTGCTGACCTTTGCTTTGAGGGGCTGACCCAGCGCCCAAAAGCGGGTGACACAGCTGGGACCATCAGCTCTGGTTTTGACAAGGATTGCATTTAAGTAGCGAATATTTGTCATCTTCCCATAATGAACGACCCATTGGTGCTGCGAGGGAACACAGAGATCCAGAGTGATGTGGACAGGGTCATCTTCCACACTACCCCATGCTACTGTCTCCAGGCCTGAGGTTGGCACCCAAGGCAAGGCCTGTGGAGGTGGGAGGAGTTGAGAAGGTGCCAAGGACACAGGGCAGGGCTTGTTCTAGGGCAGGTGATTGTCAAGCCTAGACCATGGCCAAAGCAAGCTGCCTCACCAACAAAGACTGATTGCCAGACCCCCCGAGTCCCCCAAATCCCCCAGATCCTTGAGCCCAGACCTATGGGTGGCATCTGGAGGGGTACAGAGGATCTCTGGGAAAGCTAAGCATGTGCTGCCCTGTCTGTAAAAGCAGCCCATCGAGGAATACCACCAGTGTGGGGCAGCTGCTCTGGGGAGGCCATGGTCACTGCAGCTGATGCCCTTCACTGCGCTTTGGTACCCAGAGGGACAAGCTGTGCATAAGATGGTGGGAGGGAGGGGGGCCCTAAGAGGTCTGTCTCACAGGAAAAACTGAACCCAGGATCTTTGTGGGACACTGTCTGAAGACAGTGTGAACCCAATGGAGCCTCCTGAAACTGACCCAAATTGCTGTCCCTCCCTTAGCATCAACTGGAGGAAAAGATGTGATTAAAGGCAAACTCTAAACTCACACGACTCAAAACCCTAGTTCCGTTTTGTATTAGCCATGTGACCTCAGACACCGCACCTCACCTCTCTGAGCTTCTGCTTGCTCACTTGTGAGGCAGGGAACTAGCGGGTCAGTGAGAGAGTCACAGGAACTGAAGGGTTGGGACAGTGTCTGGTGAGCGCACAGCAGGGGTTCCTATTATTGTGTTATTTCAGGCGAATGGACAGTTTCAATAATTCTGACATTTAACGCACAGTCCGCTCAGAGTTCCTGGACTGCAGGTGCTCAGGCAGAAAACAGCAAGTGCATGACTGCAGAGGAGGAGGAGGCTGATGCTGGGTCTCCAGCAGCACCGCACAGTCCCGTGCTGCCGTCTCCTTATTCTTCCCAATCCTGCAGGTCACCTATAGGCTACTGTCTATCCTAGCGGGCCCTGAGCCTCCAGGCAGGCTATGCCTCAGCTCAGCCTTTCACAAAGGAATTTGGGGCAGCAAAGTAACCCAAATCTATAATTCCTACAGAGCACAGGCCTACAGGCCGACAGGCTTGGAGGGAAATGGAGTCATCCTAAGTATGACCTAAGTATCTCACCTGGCCACTCCTGAGGCCAAGGCAGCTAAGTCCGTCCTGGCCTAGGGCCAGTGCTAGCCAAGAAGGGGTGGTGCTTAGACTGTGAGAGTGTCCACCTATGGGACAGAGGAAATGAACCTGGACGCAACCCCACTCCCCAAGATGCCTGGCTGAGTAACCCCACTTGTCATTCAGCTCTGCGTCTTGACCTCACCCTAACATTCACTGTCTTCCAGCCCCCACCCTAACCTCAGGGGCCTCTGCAAGACTGGCTCTTACTCTGAGAGAAGGGAGTCCTATCCTCTCCTTGGCTGAAGGTGAAAGTCTCCAAGCCAGTCTAATCTGTGGGACATTCTGTCCTCTGTTCCTTCTCATCCCTCTTCCTTGCTGTCCCTGGTCAGGAGGCATCATCGGCCTCCACTCTGACCTTGAAACCATATCAGGCTTTGAACCACTTTGTCCCGTAGGGGACACTGGCTTACCTTCAATTTTATCAACCTCTCTCGAGGCTCCCTCTGTTTCTTGGAGTCCCCTTCCCATTGTGCACTGGAGACCAGCAGGCTCCTTCTGACGTTGAGACTGTGCTGAATCTTACCAGAAGATAAGATATTCTCACACTATTTGGTGTTGGGAAAGAGAGAGGCCTCTAGCACATGTTCAAGAAGATGTCCTTGTTCCTTAGAACTTCGCCAAGCACCCCATCTTTATGCTCCTAAAACCCCGAACTTGGGTTATCAAACAGGTCCCTCCCAAGGACAGATGGCTCCTGTCCCATCACTACCTCACCATCCACCCTATACCTGCCCTTTCTGACTTTACTTGCCCTCCAGACCCTGGCACCCTACCATGCAGCTGCCACTGCAGCAGCCCACCATTATGGTACCTTGACTATAGGTCCTCATGGACCCCATCCACAGCTAAGTCTGGGTGCAGCTAAGAGCAGCTAGTCTCAGGTTTGCATAGGGTTTAGGAGAGGCTCCTAAGACCTCTATGTTAGGGTTCTCCAGAGAATCACCCAGAGCAGAGTCCTGGCCTCATGACCTCTTGCTTCTATAGCTTTTTGGCAGTGCCCTCTGCCTCCCTGGACCGCGCCTTGGGTATCAGGGCAGGGCTTGTTTGTACAGCTGGGGCCTGGAGGAATCAGCTACAGAGATAAGCTGAAGTAGCTGTCAATCACACTGGAGATCAGAAGTGAGGCACTCAATGGTATGGAGGTGGGTGTGCTGCACCTTAGCCGGGGTGGGTGACGGAGGACCGAGAGGGTAGTCACTGAAGCTTCATGTCTCTCCTTCTCCTCAAGCCTCGCTTCTGGAGCCACTTAGTGGCCCTGAAGGCTCTGGTCAGGGCAAGATGGTGGGGGTGGGGTATAGCAGTAGAAGGGCATGCCAGGAACAATGCCTGAATAGCTCACCGAGTGTATCTCACTGAGTGTATCTCACCGAGTGTATCTTACAGCCCCATCCTGCTGCGTAGCCCACACCTGCCAAATCCTGGACAGGAATCAGGTTCCAGGACCTGTGGGTCAGCTGATGGCCTTTGTGGATACCTGTGTGGTGATGACACAAACAGTAGGCACCCCGAGGGAGAGGCTGAATCCATCTCCACTAATTGGTAATTCCGTAAATTAGATATAAAGGCAGATGCTGGGAGCACTGGGTGAACACTCAAATAATTGGACAGTTCTCACCAGAGCATGCAGCCTTCTGTCTGCCAGGCAGAAGTCTACCTCCTGCCTGTCCTTGCTTTATTGGCTGATTTAGTACAGGTTGGAGGACTGGGATCCCATTGGGGGCCCAGGCTTGTTGGTGCCCACATGTCTCTGAAGAGCCATCTCTGACCCGCCTACCAACCATGATCACCCAGCTCGCTGGGTAGCTCTGTTTGCGTGGATGCTCTGCCCTCCTTGGCACCTTGTCAGCCTGGACACCCTACTGATACCTGTCCCCATGGAGGCCTCCTGCTTCCTGTGGGTAGCATTTCCTTGCTGCATTTGTGAGAAAAGTAAATGCAATGTACTGTCAAAGGGTTAAATGAGACAAAGGGAACTCACCTTTAAAGAGATTTTTAGCTGTTGTAGAGGCATACCACTCTACCTACCACTCTATATACCACTCTTACAAAGGACCCAAGTTCAGTGCCCAGAATTCATACCAGGCAGTTCACAGCAGTGTGTAACCACAGCTCTGGGGAGCTGATGTCTCTAGCCTCCATTGGCCCCTGCACACACACACACACACACATATACTCACACAAACATACACACACAGGCACACATATATACTCACACAGGCATACACAAACATGCAAAAACATGCATACACATACACATGCACATACATGCATATTCATACAGAAATACACAGATATACACACACGTACTCCCAGCTCTACACATATACACACACATATGTGTCCATAAACACATATACACACATATCCCCACTTACATATACATGCATATATACATACATAGATATACAAGTACTCACACATATACATGCATACCCACTATCCACATGTGTGCACACACATACACTCAAACGCATATATACATGTATGCACACACACAGGCATATTTAAAAATAAAAAATAAATCTTAAATGAAATTGGTAAAGATGCCATCTGGCAACAGTCCCTTCCCCTGTCAACATTTTTCTAAGATCGCGTATGTGCTCCAGACTGCATCCTGTTCTCGAGGCTGCACTGTGATTACAACGGCATCACTTGAGCTTCAAGTAAGTCATCCAACCACGTGAGATGTGAGGCCACACTTTCACTAGTCAGAGTGAGGAGCAGAACACTCCCCCTTTTCAGTAATAAAAACCCAACGGAGACCTCTGGGTATGCTTTCCTGTTTCAGCACACCATACATCCTTGTGCCAAAGTAAAACTATCAGCTTTGCCAAAACACTTTAAAAGATGGAGGTACTTTCTTGAGAGCCCAGACATGATTTCTAATGTATTGGTCCTGCCTGCTCCCTGTTATGGAAGTTGCTCTTACATGGATACCCTGTGTATCCACGTTGGTGGCTTCCAGCCTACCCTGGTGCTAAAGGAGAAACAGAGTCACGATAATTAGGGAGCATATTGGGAGTGTCTGTGTTTGTGGGGGGTGTCAGTTTCCGTAGCCCCTGCGTACATGTGGTGCCCGACTTGCATGGGCTCAGGCAGCCGCCCTGGGGAGGACCAGCTCTGAGCACAGCAGGGGCTGGCCCAGGCCACACAGCGCCTCAGCAGGCAGCCTCTGTCCTCCTTATAGTTCTTTATTTGTGTGTGTATGCATATGTATGTGTGTGGGTGCACATGTGCCACAGTGTGTGTGAAGGTCAGAGGTCAGCTTGTGAGACTCAGTTCTCTCCTTTCACTGTGTGGATTGTGGCTTGGCAGCAAACACCCTTACCCACTGAGCCACGTCACTGGCTCCAGGTGACTTTTCAATAGTGCGATTGTCGTCAACACTGTGGTTCATAATTGATTCCCACGTGTCGCACCAGCCTGGCACCTGTGGTTCTCCCTTTCACTTCGCTGACTTCTGGAAGTAAGCATTTCATTAAGGACTCAGTGCTGTATTCAGGGGAGTTATTTGTTGCGGCTCTCTCTCTCTGGGGAATATTATCTCAGTTTTTATTTTTCTGGAGACTTCCTTCCTTAATCTGTGGTCTGTATTAAAGCAGATGACCCCTACCCAGGCTTGGTGGTGCACATCTTTAATCCTAGCACATGGGAGCCTCAGCTTGGCCCAGGCAAGCCTGATGGCATAGAAAGGCTCTATCTCAATAGGCGGGTAAGTAAGTAAATTAATTAAAAATGTAAATAATGAGGCCATTGGTCTTGGCTAGCAACAGACAGGTGTGGAGAGGAGCAGAAAGAAATGTGGGGTGACTAGGGAGAACTACCACGTTAACTTCTTTGTCCCTATTTCCTCCTCTGCCACTTCTCTGGGGTCAACAAATTATTCTGACACCATTTCTGACCACACTGAAGTCCCAGGTGGTACTGGCCAAGCATGGGTCTTCTATAGAAGCCCAGAGACAGCAACTGACTTGGGGTGATGTACCCCTAAACAGAGGTGACCTTGGAACTGACGTGAAGGGAAGGCTCTGAGAGCCATGACTATTATGACAAAGGCCCTGAGGCAAGAAGCGCTTTGAACACCATAGGTGACAGAGAGGTCAGTGAGACAGCAAGAGGGGACCCTGAATCAAATGGAGCTGGCCCACTTTACGATTCAGCCTGTGCATCAAGAAAGGACGTCCCAAAGGAAACAGAAATGATCAAATACAGTACAAAGCCAGAAAACGACCAGCTCATATCCCTTGTGAATGTGGATGCAAAATGCTTAACGAAACGGAAGGAATAGAAGTTGGCACCATGTAAGCATGCACCATGATCAAAAGGCTTTATCCCAGGGCTATCAGGCCCGTTTAACAAGTGAGAATCATCCACTTCCAATCCACCACGCCAACAGCTCAGGGACAAAAGTCACATACTGGTGTAAGTCCATGAAGAAAAACCACTTGGCAAAACCCAGTACCCAGTCATAGTGAGCAGCAAACAATGAAGAGAAGCATCCTCGCTCCTCCAAGTCACAAAGCCAGCAGAGAAGCTACACTTAATGTTTGTGCTTGCCACTCTTCCCTGCTGTGGCAAAAAAACCACTTGACAAAAAGCAACTCAAATGCAGAGAGGTTTATTCCGGCTTGCATTTGTAGGAATAGGGTCCAACATGACAGGAAAGTCATGGTCAAAGGTGGCTCTGTGACAGAGGGAACACATGGTGGCTGCTTATTTGTGCCTCCGTGAACCATGAATTAGACAGTGGGGGAATGCTGGTGTTCAGTTGGTTTTCTCCTTTCTTCCTTCTATTCATCCCAGGGCCCCAGTGCCTCCCACGTTCAGCTCAGGTCCTCGCACCTCTGTGATTTCCCTTGACTGACAGCACAGACATGCTAATAAGTGTGCCTCATTGAAGTCCTAGGGCTTTATTAACCCACTCGAATAGAAAGCCAATAGGAACTAATGCAAACGGCACGTAATTTACATGGACTCTGTTACCATCAGGAACAAGGGAGGTGTTTGCTCTTAGCATGCTTACTGACACAGCTTTTTAAACTCCAGCCAGTGTGATAAGGGAGGAAAAGGAAAGAAAAGGGGCCCATTGGTCTGACAGGAAGAACCAAGATGAGCCATATTTTCAGATGACAGAGTTATCTACACCAGAAACCCCAAGGGGGTCTATAAACCCTAGGAACTAAATGCAATTGTTTGGCAAGCTTTTGGCATTTAAGACAAATATTCAAACATCAGCTGTTTCTCTCCTAATGAAGATATGTGAAAGCTACAAGGCCACTTACAAACTCTCAATAATGAAGTACATAGGTGTAAACTAATGCTAATGGGACACACAGAATTTCTGTGCTGGCCCACCACACACAATGCTCATGAAAGAAATCAAAGCTCTAAGAACCATGTTCATCAACCCGAAGACTTAGATACTACTCTTCCTGAAGTGATGTTTAGCTTTAAACATTTCTACGAAAAAAAAAAAAAATCTCCAGGCAAGGTAATTATAAAATTTTTGTGGTAAGATTAAGGGAGTGGAATAGCTGGAATGATTTTGAGACCAAAAAAAGAAAGGAGTCACTGTATTCCACATTAGGACTTGATAATCTATTAATTAGTGGTTCATTAGTCATCAATCTATGTACTCACCGAGGATCCACATGGGGACACGTGTCGCACAACAAATAACTCAGAAACATACACAGACGTGGTCATCTTTGTGACAAAGAAGAAAAGTAACCCAACAGAGGAGATAGGGGTCCTTGAATGACACTGGAGCGGTTGGACTGGAAACCCACAGGCAAAGACAAACCGAAGCCTTGACCCCAGCTTCACATCTCGGGCAAAAGTGTGGTCAAAACAGACCATTGACTCAAATGTGCAGCTAAGACTAAGAAGCTTTTTGGGGAAATAGTATAAAACCTTAAGCCAAGGGGGTCCCTGAAAAGGATCGAGAAATTGGGCTTCATAGGAATTGAAACGTTTGCTTTGTGAAAGGCCCTGGTATAAGGCGCTGAGAGGAGAGCTACGGAGGGGGATGGTTGGGGCATTCAGTGCGGTTTTGACTAACAGCAGGCTCATTGTGTGAGTTGAGGAACAACAGGGCAATAAGGAATGAGCTCTCACACCTATACCACGCCAGACAACCAGGCAGTGCAGCCTCGTGCAAAGCCAATCCTGAGGGCTCCTCACTGCGCCTCGGTGTTTCTAAAACTAATTGTACAGAGTGGAAAAGAGACTGCTGGTTATAGTTTAAAGAGGGAAGGTGAGCAGGGCTAGGGAGGTGTTCCCTGGGAGATCTGGACAGAGGGCACATGGGATCTCTGTATTATTCAGACTTCTTAGGAATGTCACGTATCACATGATAAAACATGCAGTGACAACGACCCAAAAAGATACACACTGCCATGTGCTCCAAGAGTCGTGCCCTGGCTTCTTTGCCCTGTTCTTCCCACGTACTTTCTTGGTCCCTATGAGACGCTGGGTTGGGTGGAGGGTCTGGAGGGAAAAAAGCAAGTAAACTGTGACTCTGGTCATGGAAGGAAGTGTGCTTAAAGTTCAAGACAAAACTCTTCTCCAGAACACAGCAGAGAGGGGTCTAGCAAGGCAACTTTTACTACTTTGTATTATATTCGTTATTCATTCTAATTTATTTTACTGTACTAAATTTATTGTACTTAATACCTCTACCTCTCTTCCACACCGTTCCCTTCAGCCCCCCAACCCTAGGTGGGAGAGAAAGAAGGTTAGAGGGAGAAGGGACGTAGGTCTCTTTGAGCTACTTCCTGCTGATTAGGGTTGTTGGATTCTTTGGGGATAATATCAGTCTCATTAGAAGTCCCGCAAACCAGGAGACAGCAGCAGGAAGAATAAGCAGCAGTTTGGGGGAGCACCAGCAACTAGGGGAGCAACAACTGCTTTCTACCTTGTAGCCCTTTCTCTTCTTTGTAGAGCCTCTTTACTCTAACTTCTTTAAGCCTATTCTCTTTTACTTCTTTGTGGAGCTCCTGCTCTCTTTTCTCTTTGTAGCCCCCTTCTCATCGGGGCTCTGGCTTTCCCCCCTCCTTTGTAGAGCCCCCTTCTCCTCGGGTTCTGGCTTTTTATTCCTCTCTTCCAAGTCCTCAGAGTTAAACTTGCTCAGTTGGCTAAGCCACGCCCCTGCTACTTTATACCTGTGTCTTAAGCAGCCCACCTGGGATTAACAAAAACATTCTCACAATTGGTTTTAATAAACTCCTACCACAGAAGGGCGCTGGGGACCCTGAGGCGAGGTGCGTCCCCTCTCTGGGTCAGTCATCTCCTCACATTTTCTGCAGCAGGGGTTCAGCCTTGACCTCACCTGTGACATCTCCTTTCCAGGCCAGGCTCTGTCCAGCTTCTGATCAGTTTCTAGATCCACCCACCTCCACCTCTTAGGAGTCTCGGGCTATCTTAGCTTCATCCCAGTCAAGATGTGTGGGGTGACCATCTAGAACTCAGTCCCAGACAAGATTTACCAGGCACACTAGGATGGCCCTGGGGAAGTCCTCTGTTAGGTGGAGCAGCCAAGGTCCTGCTGCCACTTGGTAAAGCACCTGAGGCCAGGAAACAGAGCTGGCACAGGCCTCGGATCATCTTCCTCTGTGTCTGTGTTAGTGTCAGAAGAGTTGATGTTCTGAAACCCTCCCCAGAGCACGAGGGGACAAGAGGCTAGAAAGCTTACAGGTCATTGACACCGGTCTTCAGGATCTGAGGATTCATTTCTGGTTCCTGTCCCCATCTCCAGCATTTTAAAAATGTTTATGTGTGTGTGTGTGCATGTTCAGGTCCTCACGCTCACAAAGCAAATGCTTTGCTGACCATGCCGTTGGCTCAGACCCCTCGTCCGGCATTTCACTGCCCTGTAGCTAGAACATTGTTTATGGGGTCACTCGGGCAAAGGCACCAAATGCACGGCCAGCGTGACCACATTGCCACTGGTTGTCCTAACTTCCTCAGATGTTATCTACTCCAACTGGCCTGGCCACTGGGGTCTGCCTGCCCTACAATGAGTTGGTCATGCTACAGTGCCCGCCTGAGGGTTTTAATTGGAATGCCCTATCAAGGGCTTAAATTAAAAACCAAATACTCAGAGCACCAGTGCTTTTTAGATGACTAAAATTAAAACCTAATTGAATTTTCCTAGGGAAAAAATATCTTGTGGAAATTTAATTAAGGAAGCAAAAGACAAGGTTTTTAAAAATAGATATATATGGTTTTTAATTCATGGTTATTTGCAAAGCAAATTAAAAAAAACACTCTGTGCCTCTGAGGAGGGATGGCTACAGACAAAGGAGCTTAGGGAAGTCTCTGTGTGTGCAAAGCTGGCAGGGGGGCTCAGACACCTGGCCTGGACCATGGTCCCACACTCACCTGGATGGGCCTCTCACATGGGGTGGAGTGGCTGCCTCTGCCCTGGGTCCCAATGCTGGGTCAGAGCTAGAAGCTTCACATGTGATGTGATGTGTGTGTGTGTGTGTATGCACATGCATGCATGTATGTGTGAGTGTATATGCACACGCATTGATGTGAAGGCCAGAGGTCCACACTGGGCATTGTTCTCAAGCTTATATTTTGAGGCAAGGCCTCTCATTGCACTTGGAACTTGCTGACTCAGCTAGTCTGTTTGGTCCCAGTGATCCTCCTGCCTCTACCTCCCTGGCACCAGGACTATAGATGTGTGCTGCTGTGGTAGGGGTTATGTGGGTGCTAGCGTTCAAGCCCAGGTTCCCATGCATGTGCAGCAGATGCTTTGCACACTGAGCCATCCCCCCAGCTCCTTGCTTTAAACCGGATGAAGGTGGTGTCTCTCATCTCTCAGCCATAAGCCCCTCTAAATGGGAATGGAACAACCCCAGTTCCTTACAATGCAGAACCTGTCCCCTACCACAAGTCTCATCCACCGGGGGACAGGCCACATCTGCTGTCATTTCTTCTGTGTGGGGGAGTGTTCTAGAAAGCTAAAACTCTACATCAAGTAGCATCTTACTGTGACTGTCATTGGAGCATCCAGCCATGGGCAAAACAGGCCAGGTCAGTAGGGCTACCACGCACCTTTGAAAATATGGGACAGCCTATCATCCCTAATTTGTCCTAGATGTTAAGATGACTGAAGCCCAGGGTTAGGGCGAGGGACATGGCAGGGTTTGAGACCACAACAAGCCTCTTGGGTAGGGCCATAATGGCTTTGCTGAGTGGTGGTGTCTGGAATCAGACTGAGGGAATTAACTCCCATACAGGTGAAGATTAGGATGTGTTTAAATTGCCCACGAGCCAAAGAAGGGCCCGGACCCCAAGCTCCGTAGGACAGCCTCGTCTGCTTTTATATCCAGTGGCACCCTCCTTGAGGGTGTCTGCTGATGCCCAGCAGTGGAGCTGGGTCTTCTGGACACTGGTCATGTCTCAGAACTCCTAGTCCTTCTAGACTTCCCCTCCCTACTCCAGTCAGGCCTGCTCCTTGCTCTGCATAGAACAGAAGGATGAGAAAGGGAACAGAAGGAGGAGAGAGGTGGGCTAGCTTTGCAACTGTTCTGTTCCAGTGAGGGACAATGGAATCTATTCAAGGGCCCTCTACAGCAGACCAGAAAGTCCTGCCCTGTCCTTGGGGATTTCCAAGACCACCTGTCCTCTGTAGAGCCACGTGGTTGATTCAGCCTCTGCTCCCTGACATCCTCTTTCCTCCTGCCAAGTGGCAGGAGAGCTGCTGCCTCTGCAGCCTGGTAAAGAAGGCAGCACCCAGAGCCTGTGGAGAGGACTTCAAGATCAGGGGAGGCACCGGGCTCAGCAGTAGAGATATCCAAGTAATGAGAGCTGACGGGTGTGGGGGCAGGGAGCTATGGAGAGGATGTGCCCATGGCACAGTGGCCAGCAAGACACTCTCCCCTCTTCCCTCTGGATGTTTTCTTTTGGCTGGAACTCTCGCTAACTCTGCCAGGCCCAGGGCCACAGGGCTGCATGGAAGGTCTGGGTCTCTTGTCTTCCTTCTGAGACAGGCAGATGGATTCAAACAGTCACTCCTGGACTCTGCCCTAAATGGGTGTGGCTGTAGAGGAGACAGTGCTGTTCTACCCTGGAGTGCTTGAGGAAGCCCCCCCCCCGCCCCAGGACATGATAACTAGAGGGACTTCATGGTTTGGTCAACGCACCCCACTGGCACAATGGCAGGAGGGATCCTAGCACTTTTCTTTCTCAGAGCAGCAAACTGTGACAACAGGACAAGCTGAATCAGCTTACTATGTCCCATCAGGAATGAGTTTTAATTATGATGAAATGTGAGGTGCTCTACAGTTTCTGGGGGACTCTGGGATGCACCAGTGTCCCATTACGTAACTGCGGGGTCATGCAGTCTGGTAGGACATTGGGGAATGGAGAAGCAGAGTCAGTTTGGAGTGTGCTCAGGTCTTACTTTTGCATGCTGTGTGACCCTGGGCAAGTAGCCCAGCTGTCCTGTGTGCCCCATATGCCTCACTTGCAAGGAGTTCACAGAGAGAGGGAAGCAGGGGCTATGTAGACACCTGAACCCAGACAAGTAAATGCTAGCAAGGTACAATCTGGCTGAAAGACCTTCAAAACTCCCGCCACATTTAATTGCCAGTGGGACAGGGACTTCTGAGAAGTGACTAAGAGCATCATAAATAGAGACATGCTGGTGTCTGCCTTTCTCTGTCTGGGCTCCTTATAGGACACAAGTTAGGTCAGCCTGCACTACCTCCCAGGGTGACTGAATGTGGTATTCTGCTGTGGACTTACAGCTTCAGGTGACCCAGGACCTTCCTCTGTTGTTTGCCAGCCACAATACTCTGCAGCCGTCACGGAAGACAGGCTGAAGCAGGCAAGATCCGTTCATCTTTTAGAGTAGGGGAGATTTGCTGTGGGAGGAAGGTCCTGGCTGCATGTGATATCAGGGCTCTGGGTGTGGAGTCCATGTGTTCAGGCTCCAGGATACAGAACCAACAGGGAGCCCTTTGCCGGGCCCTGAGTACTGGGGAGTCAGAGCCTGCTGTACCTTCACTTTTGGGCTCTGCTTCCTGCCTGGGTTGTGATGAGCAGTGCTGGAGCGCCTTCCCCGCAGGGGCAGAGAAACATGAGGAAGGGTGTATGCAGAGTAGAGCTCAGGGCGACCCCAGCATCTCCTCCCAGTGCTCTGCAGCTGAGACACAAAGGATGTCCTCTTTGGGGAGCGTATGGGTGGACAGGGCTGTACTGGGTCTCTTAGGTCTGAAATGGGACAGCTATGAAACAAAGGACAGGGCAGAGATGCCTTGGCCTCCATGTCAGTTCACCTACGCCTTTCCCTGAGCCCCAATTCTCTTGCTGCTTAGGAAAGTGGCTGCTGAACTTCCTGGCTGTCTGTGATGACTTGTCATAGGTTAGAACATGAATGCTCTCTGGGCTGGGATCTAATTCTTCTTGCTTCCCTAGTCTTTATGGGCTCATTCCGAGCTGTAGGTCAGAAGGCTGTGCAGCTGCAAGGGACAGCTGGTGCTCCCCCTCCCTGGACCCCTTTAGAAGCATCCGTGGCCTGTGTCTCTGTTGATCCTTAGAGGTGGAAAAACTGAAGCCCAGTCAAGTGAGTTAGATGAGGGCCCAGACCCTACCTTTCCCAGATCCTAGGACTATTTGCCAGGGCCCAGCCTGAACTTCTAGGTCCAATTGTCAAATGAACCAGGAGTTTGTGCTGCCTGAGGGTTGGGCTGCCAGTGACAGTACCCTCTCAGTGGCCCCCTACACCTCCTGAGCCATCCTGTCCTTTTGTCCTCCAGCACTGAGAATGGGCACGCCTCCTCCACCCCATCTACTGCTCTAGGACCCAGACCTCCTTCACTGCTGCTGTCAGCCCTGTTGGCTAAGGTTGGTGTGAACATTCCTTGGCTGGGTTAGTTTCCCAGGATGCCAAGCAAGTCTACTTTCCAAGGGAGGCCAGCACAGTGCCAAGGCCTCTGGGTAAATTGGGATTCAGCTAAGAAATGGGCCAAGATCCCGATGCTGCATGATATTTTTCTTTCCCCAATGTACCAGACACTCTGTGAACATCTCTTCAGTCTGAATGGCATCCTTGGCCTCCAGAGGCCCAAGTCCCTCTCTCAGTGACTTGGGATCCTTTCACAGTGGAGCTGGGTAGCTAGCTGGTGAAGTGGCTGCTGCCTCAGAAGGACTCTGTTTCATGTATAGGCTTGAGGAAAGGTCAGCTAGGGTGGGCGCCCTCCCACAGGGAACACCAGGAAGCTGGACTTTTCCTTCTGTACACTCAGAATTCCACATACTTCCAACACCAAGCTGCAGAAGGGTCCAGCCCACTGTGGGTCCATCCCTAGGCAGGTGTGTGGGGTCTAAGAGCCATGGGACAGGGGAGCTGGTTTGGAGCAAGCGTGAGGTCAAGGCATGTCTAAAACCTGAAAATCTTGTCTTCAGACTGGCAGGAATAAGACTGTTCCCTCCCTGTTCCGTGCTTGCATGTTCTGGTGCATGTAGCCTTATGACCCCCACCTCTGCCACCCTTGAGGTGGTCATGTAGCCTGGAGGCCAGATTACAGATTAACTTCCTCTCTCCTTATAAGGTCATGTCCAGAAAGCACTTGGAATTCTTCTTCGTGCAAATAAGGCATTTCCAGCACCTTGGCCCCAGCCAACAATGTATACTCACCCCGAAAACCACTCACCGCTCCCCACTCCCCAAAGGTTTAAATAGCCTTTGTTCCAACCAATTAAACAAGCTGATCAATGAAGCCTGCCTCCTGAGAGTCCATTCTTTTCCAGCTCATCTGTGCCTGCCCTGCTATCTCTCCCAGGCCACATGGTCTTGGGCAATCATGCCATTAAGGGGGAGGGGGCAGAGTGGGACCAACACAGGTGGGACTAGGCTGTATAAGAAAGATAGCTGGCAGTGAGCCTAGAAGTAATTCAGTAATCAGAATTTCTTCATTGGTTATTGCTTCAAGCTCCTGGCATGGGTTCCTGCCTTGACTTCCCTCAATGATGGAATATAACCTCTAAATGAAAATAAACTCTTTGTTTCCCAAATTGCATTTGTTCAGTGTTTTATCACAGCAAAGAGAAACACTCCAGGGCAATGTCCAGGGCCTATGTTCAGAACTCAGGACTGTGTGCAAAGCCAGGGCGCCTGAGGAGAAGCCAGGGCTTATGAGGAGAACCCAGTACCTGTGTGTGGGACCCAGGGCCTGTGTGTGGAACATAGAACTCCATGGAAGCGGTGGGTGCCTGTTGATAGAACCTAAGGCCTATGTGTGGAGCCCAGAGCCTGTGTATGGAATGCAGGGCCTGTATGCAGAACCAATGCTTGTGTGTGGACCCAGGGACTGTTTGGAACCCAGGGACTGTATACAGAACCCAGGACTTGCACATGAATCCCAGCTCCTTTGGCCACTCTGGTAAGAAATACTCCATCTCTGCCCCTGTCCTGTGCAGTGGCAATCTCAATTCGGATGAGTGAGTGCTGTTTATTCCCTGGGGCTGTGTGACCCAGAAGACAGTGGAAATCTGCCCCTTTCCCTCCTGCCCTGCACCTCCCCCTGGTCAGAGATCAGAGGTGGGCAGGATTGAGTCAGGAGTTTGTATCTTTGATGTTCCTTGGAAAGAGCCACCTTCCCCGTGCTTCCTAAGCTGGCCACTTAGCAGCCAACCCGTGGATAGCTGTGGTGAACCAGCCCTTCCAGCTGGTTGCCAGGTGAGGAAGGCTCTCAGACCCTTCTCCAGAGATGACCTGAGTGAGGGGAACATGACAGTGGTCTCTTGGCAGAGGAGTTCTGGAGAAAGGGGTGAAGAAAAGGCGTCTTAAAAGCTGGGAGAGAGGGCTGGAGAGATGGCTCAGCGGTTAAGAGCACTGGCTGCTCTTCCAGAGGTCATGAGTTCAATTCCCAGCAACCACATGGTGGCTCACAACCATCCATAATGAAATCTGGTGCCCTCTTCTGGGCTGCAGATATATCTGCAGACAGAATACTGTATACATAATAAATAAATCTTAAAAAAAAAAAAAAGCTGGGAGAGAGTCCCTGAGCCCCTACTCCCACCTTTGTCGCCTTCCCCATGAGGGCTGCCTGTCTGTCAGAATTCATCAAGCGCTCAAACTTTAAAGTTCAGGGAAGGAAAATAAAAAGGATTTTAAATTAGTGAAAGCTTTTACAGGGGACATTTGTCAAGGATAATCTTTAATTGCAAATAAAAATATACAGCCGGGGGAGTGGGAGGGGGAACACCCATCTGAAGGCCAGTCCTGCGGAGGCCAACCTGCCTACTACTGCTTTAACTGGAGAAGGGTGGAGGTGTGGAACATCTAGCCTCCGCAGTGGTGGTCCCAACCCCTCTCCCATACTTCCTTCTTTCTAGATGCCTCCCACGGGTCCCCTGGCCACCACTGCCCCGCCCACAGCTACATCCTTAGGAAAAGAGGCCCAGAGCATGGGAGGCAAGTCCCATATGCAGGGGTCTGTGTTCAGGGAAGGGAGGCAAGAACTGGGGTTTCAGGGAATGAAGAACAGAGAGAAGGTTTCAGTCTCAGAGGCCAGGATAGAAGTGAGTGAGGAGGTAGGGGAGGGCAAACTACAGCTCCCATGATGCAGAGGGCCCCCATGGTCAGAGGCCCATCACAATAAGCCCCCATTGCCAGGAGCATAAAAGCAGAAGCTTCTGGTAGGGGGTGGCTTCCCTTTCCTGCTCCTTCCTTGTAGTGTCTGAAAGGCCCTAGGCAGTCTGGACAGGCAGAAGACCTGTTGATGCACGAGGTTCCTGGTCCCTGGGCTCCGCACCATCAGGCCTGTCAATGGCCTTCAGTATTTTTGCAGAGCTTGTGGTAGAGATAATGACATCTCTTAAAATGTGGTAATTAAAATCCTGTCTGCACACAGCGATAAATCCACACGGCACAAGGCTCCTGTAACAATGACCTTGTGGACGGGGCTTTCCAGGGTGTATTCATCAATATCATGTCTCACAACACCAGTCACACGGAGCACAGGCTCCTTGTCTTCTAGAGACCTCTCAGCCGAAATTCTGTGGGCCCCAGTTGGGCGCACCCCCTCGCCCCCCCATCAAGTCTGGGCTCTATCCGCCTCTGTTGACCTGTCTGTGTCACTTCCCTAGTGTCTCATTTGGGGGCAGGAGAACTTGTCAGAGGAATTGGGGGTCACTCCAGTGGTCTGAACTCACTTTGGGGACAGGTAAGGAGCAGTGGTGTGTGGTCCTTGCCCCTTGTCCCAAATGTCACACAGATGTCACCATGGCACAGGAGGCTGGGGTGAAGTGTTGACTGCTCTGCAGGACCCTCACTGCGAACAACCAGCCTGCAGGACTGTGAGTACCTCCCGTCCTGAATGGGGAAACTGAGGCTTAGTGAGGAAGATCGGTGGCGATAATGAATGGGAGAAGGATGGGAGACAGGCCGCTGGGCCAGAGCTGCTTGGCAGGTGAAGGCTGGGTCAAGTGGGCCAGCAGTGGCTCTGTGAGGGCCACATCCTCCAGCATTTTTGTAGATAGCTTCATTCAGGAAAGATCTACATGACACACCTGCCTGGGGAAGCTCATGATCACAGATATGGGTGGCCACCAGAACAGCAGTGACATCCAACCCTGACCTGCCTCTGGCAGCCACAAACCACTCCAGGCCCCAAGAATTCCTCTGTTGAGGACTTCATTCAGCTGAATGAACTTCCTGCTGTGTGATCCTGAGGGCACCTATGTCCCCGAGTTCCCCCACATTTAGGTTCCAGTCAGTACAGTGTCATTCTCAGTCTGGCTCTTTCCAGCATCGAGCAGCTTATCTTGTCTGTCCACTAAGCCTGTCCAGACCCAGCCACTGACACCATTTGGGTACTGTAGCTAGTGCTTCTGTGAACATTTGTGTGCGTGTGGTTGTGTGTGTGGACTTGTGGGTCCCAGTGGCTACGCCTGTTGCTATGTCCCTAGCTCTTGCCACTTCATCTCATGAGGGGTTCTCTTGGGAGTAGCCCCAGACTTCTGGGAAGCCATCCCTCCTGCAGGTGATAGAGAGCATGTCTGAGAGCCCATGTGGAGCACTGCTTCCTCCTCCCTGCTCCCCAGCCCACCGCGTGTTCTCCTCTCAGCATCGAGCACAAGGCCTTTTAAGTGGTTTAAGAAAGCACGGAGGCTTAATGTATTACAGGAGGATAATTGTATTTTTATTGCTCATTACATTCCGAGTTAATTACATAGCAACTGAGTTTGTGCTGTGCGACATTTCCCGAGCCAGCCTATGCATCCCTGGGCTCAGTGGGCTTTAGCTCACACACTTTGGGCTCCAGTAGCATCAGAACCAGTACTCAATATCAGAGCCAACTCCATCCACATGAAGGCAGCCCCAGGTCTGGAAGGGAAAACACACTGGGGCCAGCCTTGACTTCTAGGCTCACCTTCCATGCCACTTCTCCTTGAGGACTCTGCCTCAGAAAATCTGGCCTTGCCTCACCCTCACTGGCTTAACAGCTGTTGTGTCTCAGTTTCCCTTCTGGGACATAATTCACATGCTTTCAGTAGAGGGACAGAGGGCCTGCATTTTGACTGAGGAAATCGGGTGTGATATGGATTCTAAGACTGGCCACAGAGAGACAAAAACAGGGTTGGGATACACACCTGAATGAAGATTAGTCCTGTCATTCCAGGATCCAGGATCTGTGGAGTCACCTGACAGTGACCACCCAAGGTCCCGTTTTACTCTCAAGAATCTTGGTGTCTGAGGACCACAGCCCTCTAACGGGTGTGTCGCCTGCCTAACGTCTGAGGGTAGCCATGTAGTGTGGGTTCCTTCACTGGAGCTGACCCTTCCAGAAGCTCCTTGTTCTGAATGTGCAGTGAAAGCAGATGAAATACACCCCCAGGCTTTAATCAGAAAACAGCAGCCTTGTCCTTAGAGGCTGCTGCCACCTTTTGTCCCGGTGATGGGTAGAGGGATCTGAAATCTTTATTCAGGGGGAACACTGTGCTTCCCTGGCATCCATGAAAGACCCAGAGATCAGGGAAGTGGCAAGTCGATCAGGTTCCGCAGGGTCAGTGTTCTGGTTGTGATGGTATACAAGCGTGCTTTCCAGATGGTACTATCACCCTCTCCTTCTCTGCCCCTTCTGGCTCCAGGGTGTGCACAGCCCAGTCAGCTGAAGTGGCCCCATTTTACCTGTGAATGCTCCTTCTAATCACCTCTTCTCTTAATCTCCAAGAGAGCACAGCTCTCCCTGCTTAGACCCCAAATAGTAGTCTCTCTCTGTCTCTCCCTCTCTCTGTGTGTGTGTATGTGTGTGTGTGTGTGTGTGTGTGTATAAGAGAGAGACTATGCATATAGGCCACAAGTATACAAGACCACACAAACTATGTATATGCATTCACACTCCCAAGGGACTGTATTTAGCACAAAATCTGTCAATGGCCTCCTACCGCTCCTGTCACCTGAAACACATGGAGGAATCGTCCCCCATTCCTCATCCTTCCTGAGTGTCCAAGTTACTCATAGTGGGGACACATTGTCTTCTATGACCAGGTAAAGCCCATCAGCACCCTGATCCCCCAGAGCCTGAGGCTATCTGCCTGAAGCAGCCTCTCAAACCCAAGTTCAAGCACGCAGCCAGAGCTACTGAGCCCCCCATCAATCAACTGTCTATGTTCATGGTCCTACAGTGGCTTCGGGACAGAGCCTGGCTTTATTCTATGGAGAGGATTTCTGGGATTCCAGGTTCAGTGGCCTGCCATCCTGTCACCCATTGGCCCTGTACTGTGCTGCTCTCCTGCTCTGGCCCTGGAACTCAGTAGGCAACTTCACACGTGAGTCCTATCTCTCAACAGATCTGAATGTTTCTGTCCTGCAGCTTTGGAAGATGGTACAGAGTCAGTGTATGTGCAGTGTATCAGAACATGCCTTCCACCTTCTAAGGCATCTGCACATTTCAAGGCAGCCAAACAAGTTCTTTAAAGGCAGAATGAGTCCCTAGTGTCACCTTGAGATGCTGTGGGGCCACAAACAATCTTGGTGTACCAGCACAGCCAGCCCAGGGTCTCTATGCCTCACTCCGGCTATGTATTTGTCTGGATCAGTGCTGCAGCCATCATGATGTCACCACATTCTGCCACGGGCCGTGTCCTGTGATGCTGTTTGTCCCACCATTCAGCTGTGTGTGCCCAGAGCTTGCCTTTTGGTCTGGTTGGGTTTGAGCTCAGGAGTCTTAGCAAGAACATATCCTAGATATGCCAGCTTGGTGAGTCCATCATGTCTCCCAGATTTCCCTTACATGGTGTTCAATTGGTGAGTGCACTCAGGTACCAGCCTGGCTACTCTTTATGAAGTTTCCCACAGGCTTTTCACCTGTTTAAGGCAACACTTCCCACCTTCTGACACAATGACATCATTCTATGTCATCGTCACTGATGCCATTTGCTTTACTAGCTTACTGGCATGCATCACTTAACCCTGGGGACAGATGAGAAATTCGTCTGTGGACAAAGGTGCTGCTGTGAAGTGCTGGCACAAACCATGGTGGCTGTGATGTCACTAGATGGTGTCATGTTATGAGCAGAGGTGTTGGGGCTTGTGGCTGACTGAAACATGGTCCACAGTGTGTGGCTGTGTCTGGATAACTAAACTGCTGACCCTGAGATAAGGCCATGTTCTTTCTAGCACTGTCCACAGTGATGACAGGTCTAGTGTGCTTCCAAAAGGGGCCTTAGGGTGGTAGAGACTGGGAAGGAGGTGAAGGAATTAGGATGTAAAAAAAGAGCAACTCTAGTACAGGAGCAAAAATGGCAAAGCTGTCAGTTATGTAACTTGAAAATTTTATATGTATATAATACATATAGAACATATCTATATATAGATACATATAATATATAATATATATTTTTATATTGCATACACACATATATGGAGAGAGATAGAGACATAGACAGAGAAAGGGGGGAGGAGCAAGGTCTTGTTAAGAGACGTCTGATGGAGGAGTAGAGGTGCCAGCCAGCTTGCCTTGCTGCAGATGGTCTAGGAGGAAAGAGGCCCGGGGAAGGGACCATGAAGTTCATACACCAGACTTGCTTATCTAGAAAATAAAACTGTCTCAAAACCCAGTCCTCCAACCAGGGGAGTCCTGAATCCAGAGATCGACTTACACATGTGGCTGTCAGAGCCCTTAGGGCTTTCGAAAGATTGAGGTTGTGCCTGATGGTCTAGCCAGAGGGGATTCTGAGACTGCTGAGAGTTTTGTTCATGGTGGCCTGACACAGTGGCCAAGATGGAGAAAGAAGTATCTCAAAACAGGGGCTGGAGACATGGCTCACCAGGTTAGAGTATGTACTGCTCTTCCAGAAGACTTAAGTTCAGGTCAGCACCCACGCTGGGCAGCTCAAAACTGCCTGTCACTCCAGTGCCAGGGCATCTTATGCCATATTCTGACTTCTGAGGCTCTTGCATCTCTCTCTCTCTCTCTCTCTCTCTCTCTCTCTCTCTCACACACACACACACACACACACACAGGATTTTTTTAAGTGGCTCAAAATAGAGCTTTAGACGTGGTTTTTGGGATTTGGAGCAAGCTTTAATTGGGTGAATAAGAAACTCTCTAAGCTTTGAAGGAGTTGGATTGATGAAAACATTTCCAGCTTGGAATAAAGGAGGTGGCAAGCCCAAAGTGAGAGGGAATGAAGGAAACAGAGTCACACAGCTGAGGAAACAGGACACTTGTACTAGAAGAAGAAAGCCACTTTAAAGGACGTAGGCAGAGTGCAGAGGGATATGGGGACATCACCTCATAGAGGAGAGTCAGTCTTCAATGAGAAATATTCTTTCCTCTGGGGTGAGAGAACATGGTTGAACTTCAGCATCACCATGGATGGTGACCATGTGTCCTGTTCCCATATGGAAGGGTATGCTATGGGAGTTCTCTTGTTTCCATGCCCCTATTGTGGGGGAAGGCTGACTCTGTTCCCCAACTCATGTCCATCTCATGAGCTTTTAACCAGCTCCCATTTTGCATTATTCAGATCACCATGGTGATCGTACAATAACACGGTCTTTCAGATAAGCTTCTTCCATTGAGAGGTATGCCCCTGAGTCCCCACCACGACTTTCCATGACTGTGGGCACATATTTCTTCTTCTCACTGATTAAGATTCCATTGTCTAGATGGACCGAGGTGTGATTATCCATCCACCGACTTGAAGGCCATTTTATTTGATTCTAAGCTTCGGCCCTTCTGAATTAAGCATCTGTAAACATCCATGTGCAGGCTTTTGGTGCACGGCTGTAGGTTTCCTGGTCATTTGGAATATGGCTGTGCGGTGTGAACATGCTAGGCTATGTAGGCAAGTGAGCTGTACACCAGCATTTGCCTCTCTCTGCTCCTGACTGTGGATGCTAGGGACAGGTGGCTCAAGCCTTTTTTTCCACGATGGACCCTACCTTCGAGCCGTAAGCCCTTCCTTGTAACCGAACTTTTAAATTATTATTTAACACTTATTTATTA
>CAJQZJ010001511.1:18691474-18708829 GCA_907164525.1 Lophiomys imhausi
CCATAAGCTGATAAGCTAATTGCTCACAGCAGTTGATCTTCATGCTCTGAATTAAGAGACTGTATCAGAAACTTAGGTATTCACCAAATCTAACTTATATTAACCTATCAGCCCCTACACTTCCTTTCTTGCCTGACTTGCCTTTATCAGGCATTATGATCACAGAAATGAGAAACTAACAGACTCACTTGCCATCGTCGTAAGATATCTGTTCAGATCTTAGACTGAACTGCTCGTCTTATTGTTCAATCTGACGCTTGTCTGTATGTTCTGGATGCCAGTCTTTTGTCAGCTTTGTGTTCTGTAAAGATTTTTCTCCCCATCTGTGACTTCCCTTTCTCTTCACAGTGTCTATAACAGAGCAGAAGTTTAATGATTTAGTTTTGTTCATAATTACTTGAAATATTTACAAGATTTTGAACTCAAATCACAAAGAAGGCCACATCCAGACATTTGGAGCAGCCAGGTTTCTTCCCCAGCCCCTTCCTCCTCTTCTACTCCTCTTGGGTTGGGTTTCTCCTTTCCTAAATAAAGTGCTGGGCTTTACCATGGCTCCCCACCTGGCTTTCTGGCTTTGGATTCAGCCCCAAAGAGCAGGAGGAGAGCTGGAGAAACGGCCTGCACACCAAAGCCTGTGTGAGCTGCCCCACACCACAACACCTGGTTGTGGCATGGCTCCGGGCAGACTCAGAGTGCTCAACAGTTGGAGAGGGCACAATCATTTTCAGTCTATGATTTTTGACCCCTCTTTCTGGGCACACTGGTGGCATTGTCCCAGTGACTGTGTCTAAGCAAGCCAGGCAGGGAGATGGCATGTGAGCCTCACCGTGACTTCCATTAGCATTCCTTTCATGTCCAGGAAGTCGAGTTTTTTTGTTTGCCTCTTGGGCCATTTGCATTTTGGTTTCCTGAAGTCTGTTCATGCCAGTGCCACAGCAGATGTTCAGGCCCCACAGTGATGTGAAGACTGCGGGTTGCAAGCCAGACTCTCTCCGCCCCACCTTTGGCATCTTAGAAAAGCCAGGAAGAGTCAAAAGATGGATGTGTGTGAAGGGTTGCAATGGCCACCAGCTGCTCTGGGGCCTGGAGGAGACCTGGAAGGATGGCTGGGGACAAGGCTGACTCCTGAGCTGACATCTCCTCTGGCCCACTGTTAATTGAAAAGCCTGGGTCCTCTGGTTCTAGCTTACAGTGTGAGCTCGGAGGCCCGGCCATTTCTGGCCCTGTCACCTGCATCTGATCAGCTCGGCTACCTGCCCATGGCAGTATGCCAAGATCATGCAGGTGTCCAGCTCAGGGTGGCCTGGCAGCCGCCAGTAGGGATGCAGGAATAGTGGCTCGTGGTGGCTGAGCTCTGCATTGGCAGAGCCCCATGTTGGCCAATCAGCTTTGGCAGAGCTTCGTGTCACTAGAGCCTCAGGGCAGTACTTTTTGCCGACTAATGAGCTTGTCACACCTCCCTCCACCTGGCTGCACATGTGTGGTTCGTTCGCTGGCAACCCTGGCACTCAGCCCTCAGCTCCCAATGCCTCAGTACTTGTGGAGCTGAGTCCCTGGAAACCCCTTCCCACTTAAAGACACAGGTTTAGCTGCCTTTGCAGGAAACTCCCCTGTTCTTGTTGCTCACTGTGCATGAGTGACTGGCCGCAGACTCCTACCCTGTGTGAGCTGAAGGAGATGGCATGGAACTGACTGGGCTGTGGAAGAGAGGTAGTGTCTTCCTGGAGTCCGTTTTCTGGAAGGGAAGAGTTTTCTCTTCCTTCCCTAGAGCTGTGCAGGCACTGGGCTTGAACAAGTAGAACTGTGAGCTTCATAGTAGGGTTGGGACCTTTTCCAGCCAGAGGTCTGAGTGAGTACATCAGAAGTAGCAGCTGAGTCCAGCCCAGAAGAGGATGCGGGCTGTGCCAATTTACCTCAGACTTAGTAGCAATTAAAATGGTACCTGGCCCAGGCAGCCTTCGAACTGAAGCAGAGATCCACAATGGAGCTTGCTGAAGAAGAGGTCAGCTGGAGAAGCTGACCTTTAAAGGAAGAGGGGCAGAATGCCCCAATTTATCTTCATAAAGTCTCATCCTTGTGCACAGGAGGCCCTGATTTTCATCTAAGTCAACTGCACACAGGCTGGCGACCTTGGCCAGGCCACCCATTCGTCCTTGTTCCCGTTTCGGCTCCTCATGGCTTGGCCCTGAAGTGAGGACTGTCTGTCCCTTCCACCACTGGACTCTCACAGCAGGGAAACAGTGGATCATGGTTTGTCATGCGGTGTCCTGAAGTAACAGCTACTGTGCTTTTCTTAGCTGGCCTTGTGGACCTCTGTCTCTGCCATGGCTACATAGGAGCCTCAGGTAAGATGGTGTGGAATGCTGGGGCCATTCAAGTGGCAGCAGCAGATGCATCTGGGTGTCTGACTCGGTCCTTGATTGTTTCCACCCGATTCTTCTCTCTGAAGGACCTCTACCATGGCCTCCCCCTGTGGCCTCCATGGACTCTCTCAATGTTCCTTCCATGGGTGCCCTCATGAATTCTCTTGTGGCATCCCCCTGTGGTGTCTCCAGCACTTAGACACACTTCTTCCAAGGTAGGAGATGCTTGTCTCCTTAAAGTTCTGTCCTGAGACTGGTCCATGGTCCATTTCTGCCACTTCCCTTCAAATTCCAGGGGTAGAGAGAGACAAGCTCCACCTCCCCATGGGAAAGGTAGGGTATTTGCAGCATTCCTTGAAGGCCACTGGTCTCCACTAACCACAGGTGCACACACAATGCCCGAGTACAGCTCCATCCTCAGCTCACTGAACTAAGCCAGGGTGCAGGGTGGCAGGTCCACTCCCTTTGATGTCTGCCAGCCTGTAGACCAGAGCTTGACAGTGCCTCCCCCACACCTGACACACATGTCTATATACTTTGAATTTGTAAATAAAAATGTGTGTGTGTGAATATGAGTGGGTGGGATGTGTGTGTATGAGTGGTGTGTGTGTGTGTGTGTTTGTGCACGCACAAGCACTTGTTTCTGCATCCACAGGGGCCAGAGATTTGAAATTGCATGTCCTTCTCTATCCCTTTCTGCTTTGTTCCTTTGTGACAATGTCTCTCACTGACCCTAGAACTAGGCTAGTGACCAGCAAATGCAGCAATCCTACTGTCTCCAACTTCTGTGTCACCGAGAGTGCAGGTTCACAGCCATACATGGCTGTTTGCATGAATGCTGGGATTCAAACCTGGGTCCTCATGCTTATGTAGCAAGTATTCCTACCCACGAGCCACCTCTCCATCCCCACATGTTCTCTTTAGAATGATGGTCATTTAGATTTATTTGTAACACAAATCCAAGGGAAGCATGCTTGTGTAACATGCATTTGCCACACATGTCTAGCAAAAGCTCTGTGGTAACGCCTAAAACAGCATGGCTGAGCATTGCTGACTCCTTCAAGAGTGATGATGAGGGCTGGAGAGCTGGCTCAGAGCTTAAGAACACTGGCTGTTCTTCCAAAGGTCCTGAGTTCAATTCCCAGCAACCACATGGTGGCTCACAACCATCTACAATGAGATCTGGTGCCCTCTTCTGGAGTGAATGCGTACATGCAGGCAGAACAATGTATACACAATAAAAAAAAAAAAAAAAAAAAAGAGTGATGATGAGGTGTTTTGGGACCTCAAAATGGAATCACATAGTTTTAGATATTCCTTGATGCAAACCCACCAAGAAGCTTAGATACGTTGTTAGGGGTAAGAACTGTGAGAGACACTTGCTCTTTGAGCTTCCCTATTTCATTTCATCATGAAGGTGCAAGCAGGTTACATCCACCACTCAGGGCTTACATTGAGGGGAGGAACACAGGGCCAACAGGATAGAGCTGAACTTAACTGAGGCTTGTGGTTGGTCAGGATTTACTTTCTTTCAAAACCAGAGCATTGTTGCACCATGTTTTAAATCTTCTTTTACATTCCCAAGCCTGGCTGGATTTAAACCTAGGGCGGGAAGCTGTTCTTGCACTGCCAAGAAGATTGTTGGCTCGTGTTGGCAGGCAGAGGGGGAGCTGACCACCATGCAAGGAAGGACTCCCCAAGGAATCAAGGGGATGGTCCTGCCAACAGAGAGGTCTGTCTTCTGGGCCTGTGACAGGGCCCTTCAGGGATCCTCATGGGTGGCCCAGCCTGTTGGTCCTCCTTAGTGCCTCTGCCCACCAGCTGGTGGTATAGAGGACAGGCCAGGTCAGTCAACAGATATGTTGCATGCGACACCATTATCTCCCGGGCCAGCAGTGCTGTCTCTGGGAAGCCCAGCGGAGCCCTGGCTGCTGTGTAATTGGACCATTCAGAAGTAAATTATCTGCAGCTGGAAACAAGACACTGCCTTTTAACTCGGGCATTATAAGGTCAGGACTTGAGACATCTCGGGGAAAAGCATTTATTGAAAAGTGATGGGAAAATGAAATTTAAAATTCAAAGTCGCCGTGGGCAGGGGATGGTGAGGGACAAGGCGGCTATTGGATGTGGGGGGGGGGGGGGCTGGAGCCTGGTCAGGGGATTGATTTGCATCTTTATTTTGCTGCTGCTGGAGGTCACTGCATGAAGTGACTACAGCTGGCTCTGATCAGGAATGGGTATTGGGACAAAAACAGGATGGTTCATCCAGAGTCACCGAGCAGACAGAGCCTTGCAGCACACGGACAGGTAGCTACTCAAGGCTCAGGGCAGCCCATCCAGGCGGGGCCGTTCTGTTTCCACAGCCCAACCCTCCTCTGTATGAACAGTCACCAACATCCCTTGGCACTCACTTCCCAGACCTGTCTCTCTGGGCTACCTGCCTCTTGCCACACAGGTCTGAACCATCCCTATACCTGCACACAGGGTCACCCCAGTTTGGTGCTCCTCACTGTACCTGTCTTTTGCTGTGCAGGGCGAAACACTGTGGGGACCAGCTGGGACATACACATCTGTGTGGCAGGGTTGGTTGTCAGCTTCCCTAGGCCTTTCCAAGCCATCCTTGGTGACTGCTTCTAGGGCCCTCCAACTGTTTGATTCCCATCAGAGGAAACATCAGATTTCTCAGGGGACCTTCCTGACATTGCAGTGCTAGCTGGTGTGTCCAGATGGGACAGGGCTCAGGTCTACCTGGCTATGTCCCTGGGTTCCAAGGCCCTCCAGTGTCGCGTCCCCCCTTGTCCAGCAAGGAATGACGCAACTCGCAAAAGCTCTTCTCAAGCAGTTTATTTAGGTCCCTTGAAAACAGTCTTTTGAATAATGGGGCAGACCCAACCCACAGGCTAAATACTAATTAGACAGCCAGTCAAGTAAAGCCAAGTGGTGCTATCTTAGAGGTCTGCGTATGCGGAAGCAAGCCAGATCAGCAGTCTTTGCCAAATATGAACTTCTTATCAAAAAGAGCACTCACCGTCGGGCTGGTGGAAGGCGGAGGCCAGCGCCATCTTTAGGGCGCGGCACTTGCTCTCTACACTCCAGGCCATGGCACCCAGCCTCAACTCTAGCACACCTGGCTTATCTTCCCTCCTCCCTGTCTGGGCACAGAGCCTAGCCAAACCAGAGCTCAAGGGAACAGGAAAATCTTGGAGACAGAATCACACTTACTGATCGCTGTAGCCCAGCAGAGAGCCCATGGGTGTGACAGACAAGACAGGTAGGGCACATCATAGCAAGCTGGGAAAGTTCCCAAGGGTAGGAGGTTGCCAGCTCCTTTTAACCCCCAGGCCCTCAGGTGTCTCAGCTGCCTTCCGGAGGTAAGCAACTGTCTGTCACCTGTGTAGGCCTCAGGCAGGGCTCAAGAACAGCTGTCTGAGCAGATGGAGGAACAGAGATTGGTGGGTAAGAGGCATGGGGACATGAGGCACTTAGCCTCAGGGGATGGCCCAGAAGCCTGGGGGACCAGAGACCAGAACCAGCTGTGTTCTAGGCTTTGGTGGCCCTCTGTTTCCTGATGCTAGGGCCACAGAGAGGGACCCACCTTTGCTTGCCTGTGAGAACCCTGTGCATGCATCATGGAGTCTGGCCCTGATCTTCTAGAACATGGAAGGGAGGGTCCCTGTGGGCAGGAGTGAAGAAAGCTATTCCCTTTCCCCAAAGCACACTGTGAAATGCCACGTGAGCCTTGGTACCAGCCTCCCCTGGTACATGAGGACATGTGCAAAGGCCCAGTACATGCACTATTTATTTACAGAGGACTTCCTTTGGTGTCTCATTCCTCCATGGGATTAGAATCAGACTCTGCTGGATTCCAAGTAATCACAGCTTCAGTGCCTGCCTATGCATAATGTCAAAGTCAGAAGAGGTCAGTGCGGGGTGATGTCCCTCTGTGGGGCATTTGGCGTCAGAAACCTTGGACCCTTTACTTTTCTTGATGATCCTGTGGGTGGTTTTTCATCCTGCGGCTACACTGTTTTGGTTTTTTGTTTTTAATTAATTTTTTGAATTCTCTGTTCTTTGAACTTGAATTTTTGAATTAAGAAGTAAATATAATTTAACATGGTCCTATCTAGTGTACACTAGCCATTCTATGTTCTAAATTGTAAGGATGGAAAAGGAGGAGAAAGGGACTTATACTCCGTTCTAAAAGAACACTTTCTAGACACGCACGCAAAACCTCTTTTCATTGTGTTTCATTGCCAGAGCTTTAGCCAAAGATATCCCCCCCACAACCCAGGGCTAGGGGATGTGCTCTTGATCCTGAAGCAGATTGGGGGCTGGGCAGCCTGGGCTAGGACTCCTGGCTGGCCCCCCCCAGTCTTCAGGAGACTGTGCCATGTGGAGACCAACACTTTCTGCCAGGGCATGGAAGATACTGGGGAGTCTGCAGGTGGAGGTAGGAGACAACATATTCCAGGAAAGGCTGTTGGCTCACTGGCTATCTGTGTGTCACCTTTACTGAACATGATCTTCATTTTTTGAAAAAAGCTGTAACTGTTGTGGCTGAGAAGCCCTGTTGCTGTCCACAACTCATCCTTTCCTGGTATTGTCCTGAGTGCTCGTGTGTGCGTGTGTGTGTGTGTGTGTGTGTGTGTGTGTGTGTGTGTGTGTGCATTCCTGCCAGCATGCATGCTTGTGTGTGTGCCTGACTTTGTGTCTGTGTGTATGACATCACCAGGCTTGCATGGCCAGTGCCTTTACCTGCTGAATCCTATTGGTGGCCTTTCTTGTTTTATTTTTAAATTAAGAAGTAATACAATTTAACATAGTCCTATCTAGTAAATTATATATTACTGAAAACAAGGATCTTGTTTTGTTTTGTTTTTATTTTTTTGAGACAGGGTTTCTTTGTGTCTCCCTGGCTGTCCTGGACTTGCTTTGTAGACCAGGCTGGCCTCGAACTCAGAGATCCACCTGCCTCTGCCTCCCAAGTGCTGGGATTAAAGGCGTGCACCACCATGCCCAACTTAACAAGTATGTTTTAAAAATCACAATTCACAAGTACTGACAGTGTTGTAATGAAATATAATCAATCATCTACTGATATTTCCCAGGTGCCTCCACTTTCCTTTCTAGAATCAATATTTTGTGGGTTTTAAAATATTTTCTTTTTGGCATTCACACATTCACACAGCTATGACAGCCTTGTCTATATGGCTATCTTCTGACTAGGTTAGGACATAATTTAAAAATTCCCCATTACAGTAGCACAAAAATTTAGTGTTTGTATTTTGCCAGTCCCTTTGTTTCTTCTCGTTCTCTCAACATAATTATATTACACTTATTGGTTTAATAAATTTTCCATGTTTACTTCTCATCTATACTTCATTCACAACCCAATCCAACAATGTAGTCCAATTATGTTCCTTTTTTGCCTCTTGTGTTTCCTGAAGTTAACAGTTGCCTTGCTTTTTGACTTTTCCCCCTAACTTGTTACTCCTTCTTCCAATGCCTTTTACAGTACACCTTTCTTCTTCACTGGTCTCTGGAAAATTATTTCTCTTCTGGCCTGATCTGGCTATTTACTTGCTCTGGGTTCTTTTGCCCACTCTCTTCTCAGCAACAGGGCAGGATCCCTCGGTTCTGTATCTCATTCAATCATTTTCTTTCTTGGTCTGCTCTATCTATTGGCAGGAGCTGTCCTATGGTTTTCTGAAAATAAAAGATAGGTCATCATCAGGAGACTGAGCAACAAGTCTCAGTCTCCTGGTTCCTGGGAGACTGCTCCCATCTGAGCTGATTGCCCAGAATCTTCCCTCACCCTCACCCAGGTAGACTTGTTACCTCCCCTGAAGGCAAGAATGCCTTCCTCATTTACTTCCTCATTTTTAAGTAACTTGTTCAAAGCTGGCTAATTAGGAAGGGGCACATGGGAGGCAATTATCTTTGAGAAATGCATATTTGAAAACAATTTTGTTCCACTCTCACGCTGCCGAGTAACCCTCACCAAAGTGCTTGGGACCAGGAATACATGGTTCAGAGTTTCTCAGATTTGCATAGTATTTGCATACCCTTTACAGGTTAAGCATCTGCAATATAAAAATCTTTTAACATGTCATGTTAGTGCTCAAAATGGTCCATATTTTAGAGCATTTTGAGTTTTATCTTTTCAGAGAAGGGATGTTCAGGGTACAATTTAATTTAACATAGTCCTGTGTAGCAAATTACATATTATTGAACAGGAGTATATTTTAAAAATCTAAATTCACAAGTACTAAAAATGTTGTAATGAAATATAATCATCTACCTGGTTTTTCCCGGGTTTGTTCAGTGTGCTGATGAGGGTTGGAAATCAATTTACTTTACAGTCAGGAAGTCTTCTCTCCAGTGTTTTCCTGTCTCCGTGTCACCTTCTTAAGGCAGAGGCTGTTCTGTGGATGTGAGAATTGTCCCATCACCACGTGACCTCCCAAGCTATTGAATATACCAACAGCTTTTCCCTTTCATCACCAGGTCTGTTCCGTGGTGTGAACGGACTGTAGTTTATTTGACCGTTAACCCATCATGACAATTTATTTCTAGGCTTCCAGGAGGTTTAGGGCTGTTACATAAAACCGTAGTAAACCATAGTGTGTAAATTGGGACATGGACTTAGATTCTGCTTTGGAGTGGGGAGTATGTGAATGATCAAGAAGGAGACTGTCGGGTCATGTGGAACATAGCATTGTTTTCACTTTCCTCAGCCCCCAGCCCAGTGCATCTAAGTGGGACTTAGATGTTTCAGTCAGCTGGCAACACAGCTTCACTAATGGCTGTGCTGTCGGTGTGCTATGTGCCATTCCCTACTTCAGGCTCTGCCACCACCCCTCCTCCTTAGCCCTAGAGACACCTGGGGCTGCCAGCTTCCCCCCTGTTGAATATTCTTGGGAACAAATGAGGCGTGTTCACAGTTTTTCCTTCCTGGCTCAGGATTTGTCTTTCTCGAGTCTGCTAAGGCGGATCTCACGATCTGTTTTTCAGCTTCCAAAATCTTGTTGTGTTTGTTTTCTCTGCTTCCTGTTTGTTGTTTACGGCTTGGTCTGTTGTAGAGAATGTATTTCCCGTCCTGTTCCATTCTACTCTCCTAAGGCTTCAGCTCTTCTAGAAAGCCTAGCTCTTGTCATCAGGGTGGGGTTTGGAGACAGTTGGCATGCATTTTCTCAGAACTCCCTGGAAGGTTTTTAAAGGCTGGTCCCTGAATTAGGAAGCTGGGCGTCCTCAGGCGAGTGTTTAAGAAGTCCTGCCTCTCTCTTCTGTGAAGCGATCTTCAGGTTTCTGCCCCTTTTCCCAGCAGACACCTTTGTCTCCTACCAACTGTGTATTCGTTCTTTTGTATATGTGTGCTTGTCTCTGCTGGCTGGATGTGTTCTTTCAACCTGTCACATCTTTCTTCACAATTTAAATGGTTTCTTTTGCTGAACTGAATGTCTTGGTTTCAATGAAGTTTTCTTTGTTACAGCCTTTCCTTTACAGTTAGCTCTTTTTGAGTCTTCCTTGGGTTTTTGTTGTTGTTGTTTTAATTTTTTGGTTTTTTTTTTTTTTTTTTTTTTGGTTTTTCGAGACAGGGTTTCTCTGAATATCTCTGGCTGTCCTGGACTCGCTTTGTAGACCAGGCTGGCCTCGAACTCACAAAGATCCGCCTGCCTCTGCCTCCCAAGTGCTGGGATTAAAGGCGTGCGCCACCACTGCCCGGCGTTGTTGTTTTAAGATAGGGTCTGTCTATGTAGCCCTGGCTATCCTGGAACTCGCTCTGTAGATCAGGCTGGCCTTGAACTCAGAGATCTGCCTGCTTCTACCTCCTGAGCTCTGGGATTCAAAATGTGTGTCACCAGGCCAGGCTAATTCCTTGGTTTTTGGTTATGCTTTGTATGTTCAATCACTTGGAATTGACTAAGTATGGAATTCAATTTTGCTCTTTCTTATCCTATCTTATCCTATCTGCACTGTAGCAGAGGTTTGGATTTCTATGGAAACACAGTGGTGTTGAATGTATACCGCTGAAAAACAGACTCACAAAAGGGGCATAGAAATCAGTCTACTGACAGGCGCCTGTGAGGAATACCTGGGAGCAGGCATGGTCTTGGTCAGCAGGTGTACCTTAGGAGGAGGGCATAAGGTTGGCCAATGAGAAATATCCTGGTGCACAATTAGAAAGAGCGCATACAAAAAGAAGGCCTGGAGGGGCTTCTTCACATTGCTGGTCATTGCTGCTTAATTTCAAAAGACTCTAGACAGCATTTTGCCAAAGGTTGTGGCTGCTAAACCTTGCTTGGAGCCATAAAAAAAAACTGCCAGCACCAAGGCTAACCACAGAGTGCAGACCTGCCCAGAGACTGTGGTGCCAAGTGAGGAGGGGGCAACTGCTGGGCCGAGGCCTCATGGATGTAAGAGGCCACAACCGCAAGTGGGGGTGCACCAACGGCCTGCACCTCGGCCAACTGATGAAAGAGGCCATGGCTTCAAGTGAGAGTGTGGAGAACACAGCACCTGCCCCAAGGTGGCAAGCTCGGGCAGGCAGATGAGACTGTGTGGCACAGCATCTGCCCCAAGGGGGTTCAGCTAATTCATACAGACTGAAGAGACTGGGGAACCAAGCAGGGAAGGAGAATGGGGGTGGGAGGTTAGGGGATGCAGCAAATGCCATTGTGATAGCCAGGTGACCACTGGGCTGTTGCTGATTGTTGTATTCTCTTTGCAATTGGCTGGTGAGTTGCCCCAAGGAACCATGCCTGAGAATGTCTTCATTTTGGTATCCTTTCTAATGTGCCTTGGATGGGTTGGCTAGAAGGTGTTTAGAATTATTAGTAAATAGATATAAGGTACACCAACACTACACTGTTTATTTTGTCACAAATCACACTTTAACTTTCTGCAGACGGATTCTTCCTTTGTCACACGACATCACTTTTGACATAGTGGCATATGTTCCAGCTCATACTTCTCCAAGACTCTCTTGACTGATCTCAAGCCTTTGACCTTATATATAAACAGTAATCCATCTAATATATTTCATGGAAAGAATCTTTTAAAATCTCTTTGTTAAATTTTTAGATCAATTTTAGGAAGATAGACACTATGAAATAATGCTGCATTTCTTTTTAATAAGATTTACTTTATTTTAAAGTTATGTGTTTGTGTCTATGAGTATGTGAAAGAATGTGTAGCTGCCTGTGGAGGCCAGAAAAGGAAGTCAGATCATGTGGAACTGGAGTGTCATGTGGTTGTGGGCCACCTGAAGCCATCTCTCCAGTCCAACACCGTATATTTTCTATATGAAGCATGTGGCATGGCTCTCCTTTTAATTAGGTTCTATTTAATGCCTTTAAATAAAGGCTTTTAAGAAGTAAATTTCCCATAAAATATTTTCACATTTCTTGCGGTTTTAGTCCTAAATATTTAGTACTTTTGATTGTTACTGTAAATAGCACCTTAAAAGATAATTTCTAACTGTGGTTAGTATGAAGAAGTGTGATTGGACTGGAGAAACTGATTATGTGTGTTACAAACTGGTTAAACTCTTGTATTGGTTTGAACAATGTGTCATTTCCTTCTACTTAAATGATCTATCAGGAGTGGACACTGACAATGTGTCCTCACCCCCGCCCCACCCTATACATTTATTTATTTGCTTGCTTTACTGAACCAATTGGGAACTTTGGTTGATTTTTACTTTGAAATGCATCAACAAACACTGCCTTAGTGTATTTAAGCTGTTGTAACCAAATACCACGGACTAGGACCTTAACGAGCAACATAAAGTTATTGTTCACTGTTCTGAATGTTAGAAGATGTTCATTGTTCTGTTGGAAGGTGCTGGAAGATTCTGTGTCTGGTAAAGCCAGTTCTTCATAAATGGCACTATGTGTCCTCACCCAGAGGAAGGAAGGAGTAAGTGCCTTTGGCCTTTTAAAGGGACACTAATAACCCCCCCCCCTCTCCCCAGAACCTACCCCTTGAAATCATTGAACTGGGCATGCTATGGCAATGCCATTGCAACCAGTGAGCTTTGGTGGCACAAACACTCAGATCAAAGCAACCATGAAAAGAACATAAATGCTTGGTGTGTTGTCCAGACAAGTGAAGAGGGAAATACATGGGATAGATGAGGGATAGAACACATATAAAGGTCAGGAAGAATGAGAAAAATAAAAGGAACAAGAAAAGATGCAAATTCCAAAGCTGGTCATTCAACCCCCTGCCAGTTCCTGGAAGCTGTCTGCAGTGCCACCTCTGGGCTGGAGGAGTATAAGCAACTTCCCAAGGACACTAGCCTCATCACCTGGGGTTCAGACACTAGTCTCACCACCTGGGGTTCAGGACTGGAAGATCTGCCTGGCTACAGATGACTGCCAAGAATTCTGAGAGGTGCAGGCCGCCCAGTCGTAAAGCAACGAAATGCTATAAAAAGAGTTTAATCGTGCACACGAGGCCAACATTGCAGTTAATTTATCGCTCTGCAAAATTAAAGCTGTTCTGGGGTTTGCCATCACTCATGAAGCACGGAGTTATTTATTGGACACTGTCAGAGCTGAGGAGATCCGGAATTCAGGTCAGGGAAAGTCAAGTTTTACAAAGGCCTGTCTGAGTCCCCATGGGCCAGATGGCTCCAGATGACATTCCTGTTTTTCATTGCTGAATGGGGCAGGACTGGGGACAATTATTGTGCTTGCTTCCCTGACAAGAAAGCCCAGGCTCTGGAGAGGTTGGGGGACATGTGGAACGTTGTGACTTAGAGAAATTAATTGAGGAAATCTCATGTTGTTCACCTTGTAGGTGCTGAGTAAGTGTGAAGAAACCTATCATGGTGGGTTGGTCCAGAGCAAGAAGCAGCCACGAACCCTCTGGAAATGAGGAGCATGCTGGTTTGGAATGTGCCCGGCCAGTAGGACTGTGCAGGACTGGTGGACTCCACACATGGGGCCTTCCCTGCAGCCTAAGCAGCTGCATGCCGGGACTGGGGGCTGGGCAAGCCTCTGGGCTCTAATTAGCCAGGTAATAAGGCTGTGTATGTCAACACGCTGGGGCAACAGGCTGCCTGTTCAACAGCTGCCTGATGTGGGAACTGGGCGAGGCCCATTGACTCTCCAATGGGCCACGGAGCCCCTGTCCTCCTATCTGTGGGGCCCAGCAAAGGCAAGTAGAGTAGTGGCAGGAGGGCACATGACACTCACTAGCCCCCAGAGTACCTTTCCACCTGGAGGTGCTTGGTCACTGGGACTCATTGCAGTCACTAGGCAACTTCCAGGTGTCAAGGCACCCCTATTCCAGCCCTCTTCCCTGCAGTGGGATTCATTGTCGATGAGTCCAGAACCTTCTACATTGTGCCTGGGGAAATAACAGTGTCACAGGGAGCCATGTGCTCATTGCTTTTCCAAATCTCATTCCTATACGGTCCAAACCACAAACCAGAACCCTCAGCACAGGCAGGAGCTGCTGAACAGCCTCAGGGAGCAGGAAGGAGAGTGGGAGATGCAAGGCCTTGTGCTGGAAGGCTGCTGTGTGGCTTTCAGGGCCTGGCCTCCCTCTGGAATGCCCTGGATCTCCAGCTCAGACTTCCAGTCCCTCCAAAGTGTGGTATGCTGGATGGCTGCTGGCTTTAGGGGTAGGAGAGAGCCCAGAAAAAAAACCTCATTACTGACTCCCACATGAAGATCTGCCCTCAGTCTACCCTCCTTTTTCCTGGGGTTCTTCCAGCTGTCTTTGGCCAGATAAGACGGCATTCTTTAGCACTACAAGATTTCATTTCTTTGTGGTTTTAGTTTGTTTGTAGACGGGGTCTCTTGTATCTCAGGCTAGACCCTAATTTGCTTGTGTGGCCCAGGCTACTTTTGTATGCTTGATCCTTTCCAGATGCTGGGATTACAGGTGCTTATTAGATGCTAAGGTAGGGACTGGAGACAGGAGGGGAGGCCTCAGACTCACAGGCATCACGCCAGTGTTCATAGGAGGACAGTGCTCTGTTGCATGTGCTGTCCTGGCTTTGGGTAAGTCCCAGGGTCTCCTCCCTGAGGCATGCCCTCTGTGAGTCTGAGTTAGGTAGGGCTTTCTGTATGCCTGGCATCTTCCTGCTCCTGTCCACATATCTGCCCGACTTCCATCCCAGCCTATACCTATCCTACCCAGGTCCTATCCCAAGGTTACAGACCCTTCCCCCTCTCACACACACAGACACACAGAGTTGAGGTTCTACGTGGGACTCACAAAGTGGCCTGAGCCACCCAGGGACAGAAACATCCCTCAGGAGCTGTGAGGTAGGCATACCCTCAGAGGCGAGGTCATCTGGGAAGCGTTAACATGAGGGTAAAAAATCCTAGAATGCACCTGTTTCTGGTCCTTGGAGTCTGCTTGGATGCCACCATCTGGAGGCACCTTCTCCACCCTCCCGTCTCTCTACCTCCATGTCTCTAGTTTCCTTTGTCAACAGATCATCACCTATCAGGTGCTGCTTGTTCACAGTCTAGTGAATTTCAAAGACAAAGCCCAGGTTACTCTAGTGAGTTCCTCTGAATAAACTTGACCCCCACTTAAGACCCCAAATACCCTTGGACCCACTTAAGACCTCACAAAATACTATATCCCATTCAAGATCCCTTCAAACACAATTGACCACCATCAGATGTATGGACCCTATTCAGTGCACTGAACCCTTACATGGGTCCCCCAAATGCACTTGACCCTCTACTGGAATGCTGTCCTATCCTATCTACCAGATCTCTGCTGAGGTTTCAGAATCCCTTGCTTGCTGAATATGGGTGCATGTGAGGTCCCTGGTGACCCACCCTAGCTCTGGTTTGGTTGTTACCTGCCCCCATCTCCCTGTAGCTGCTTGTGGGGTTCCAAGTCACTGGGATGAGTCTGTTCTGGAGGCAGGAAGTGAGTATCACAGTGTCTGCCCCACAGCAGCCCCAAGTCCAACCTGGCTGCTCCCAGGCCCCAATTCCTGAGAAAACCCACGGTGTTCCATTCTCACTTCTGCTTTCCCTGCCTGAGTCACCCCACTTTCCTCACAAGAACTCCAGGCTCCTTTGAGTCCTTAGCTGGGACTTTCTCCTAACACAGAGAATTGAAGGATCTGTTCTTTTGGCCCCAGCTGGTATAATTTTTTAGAAAGCCTCCAGGCATCCCATAGAGTGTACTGGTCAACCTGCTGAGGTGGAAGTCCCAGGCAGTACTCTCTGGGTGGCATCCCAGGTGTTCTCAGAAACCCTTGTGTGGCAGGACATCTGTGGAATGCACTCAGGAGTTGGAGCAGTTCTCTGGTTAGCTGAGAGGACAGGTGAGACCCCATCTACATTCCCCTTGAAGCTAGACCAAAGTAGTCCATGTCGTCCCCCCATGCCCCACCCTGCCCTGGCTTCCAGCCACAATCTCTGCCCAGATACTGTTGTTCACATGCAGTCTCTTCTGCTGAGTTCCGGGTGAGCTAGCTTTACTCTCAAAGCAGCAAGTGTTTGCTCTGAACTCACCAGAGTACAGGCACTCTGAGGGTAGCGATCTCTCTCTTCCCATTCATTCCACAACAGCCTTCTACCTCATGCACCAGCTAGGTGTATAGGCCAGTGAGCAGTCTTTTCTCTTCCCCATGTCACCGACCTCATGTGGGAGGCTTTCTGTCACTGTGTGACTGAAACTCGTCCCCCGCCTCCACAAAAGTACCTGCTGCCACAGAATGCCCACCAGCAGCAGCCTGGGGCCTTCTGTCATCTACTAACTTTTGGTTGGTAAACCAAGGAACCAACTTCCTTAATATCATTAAAAGCACAAATCTCAGCTAGCAAAGCTGAGGAAACCATGTTCTAATATGCTTATCCACAGAAAAGAGATTTCTACAGCTAAGCCAGTGATCACTGCCCTCCATTTCTGTATGTGACAGGAACCTGGGAGACATTGTGACCCACAGTCCCCACATTGCCACAGCCATGAGGCACAGATTTGCTAGATGCTTTGACCCCACAGTATCTCATCCTCTTTCTTTAGTTTTATGCTTTGTACCTGTGGGCTTCTCCCCACTTTCCAGGACTCTTGTTCCTCTCTTTGAGTCTGTGTATTAACTTTTAGTTCTCATGTCTGTGAGAGATCTTGAAGGGTTTTTGATTCTTTGTCTGGCTTATTGCAGTTAGCATTGAGTCTTTCTGGCCCATTCACCATCTTGCAAATGAGAGCCTCGACTTTTGTTTTTTTTTTTAAGTCTGGATAATAGTTCCATATGTGCCACAGTTTCTTTATCCACTCCACTCTTGATAGGTTGGCTCATATTCTGGCTTTAGTGAACATGGGTTGTAGCGGTCTCTGATTGCATTTCCTTCAGATTTAATATCATGAGGAGTAGAGTTGATACCTTATGTGGTAATTCTGCTCTGTGTTTTGAGAAGAAGACAATACCATGGTGGTCCACTAGTGAGAAACACTGGTCCTTGCTTTATAATGAGAACAATCTCGTTTCATAATAAGACCAAGGAGACTCAGAGTGGTGACACTGAGGCTGTGCATGTTATGACTTTACAAAGTCTGGTGTCAACACGATGATTGACTACAGAGAAAATCTTTATTCCTGAACCCACAGCCTTTCCTCCCTTTACAAATACAATCTTATGCACCACCCAGGACTTATGTTTCCCTCTATTGCTTATATTATACTTTTTCTCAGCAAAAACCCTGCGTGAGTCCATCTGTGTGTTTTAAACCTTGTTCATGTTAACTCTTTTCAGATCCACAGCCTTGCAGACAAGTGTGACTGTTCAACTTCCAGTTTGGGTGTGTGCATTGGG
Organism: Lophiomys imhausi; assembly: GCA_907164525.1. Classification (NCBI taxonomy): domain Eukaryota; kingdom Metazoa; phylum Chordata; class Mammalia; order Rodentia; family Muridae; genus Lophiomys; species Lophiomys imhausi. The sequence continues at coordinate 18,708,639 of CAJQZJ010001511.1, forward strand.
GGATGGGTAGACTAGTTGGTGTTCCTAGAGGTCTAATGCTTTTTGCTCATTTGTAGCTGAGCTGAAGCTAGCTCGAGGCATCTTTGAAAATAAGCCACCAGATTCTGTTTGCAACACCTTTTCCCTGCTTCCTAGCTGGCTCTTTGTAGAGAGCTGCGACGTGCCGCGCCTTAAAAATGGCGCTGGTCTCC
>CAJQZJ010001511.1:18708839-18719586 GCA_907164525.1 Lophiomys imhausi
TTGATTGGCTATATGTGGGCCTCTAAGATAGCACCATGTGGCTTTACCTGATTGGCTGTTCATTTAGTATTTAGCCTGTGGGTTGGGTCTGCCCGGCCCCTCTTTTCGGAAGACTGTTTTCAAGGGACCTGAATAAACTGCAGGAGAAGAGCTTTTGTGAGTCGCGTCGTTCTTGCCGGTCGAGAGGGACGCGACAGCTCTTATTTTATTCAGATTTGGTAGCAGGTCCGTTCTAACAAGTGACGTCCCCATGTGGTTGGGGCTGTCACTGCCCTGTCAGCTTACAATGCTGAGCATTTTCTCACGTGCCTATTGGCATCACTTAGTTTTTTTGAGATCTGTCCTTTTGGGTCCTCTGGCCACTTTTTCAGTAAGTGTTTTGTCTTCTTCCTTTTGTGTTGACCTTCGTACTAGCATCTGACCTGATGTCTGGCTTTCAAATTCTCTCTCCAGGCCTGCTGAGATGGCTCAGCTGGTAAAGTCGCTTGCTGCCCAGATTGATCTGGCTCACCAGGGCACACAGAGGAAGAACTGACTCCCCGAGTTATCCTGACCACTCCTGTGGGGCACACACACAAATAATTACATGCAATGTAGCAAATGTCTCTCCAAATCCATGGTGCCTTTTCATCCTGTGGCTGTTTCCGGAGTGGTGTGGAAGCCTTTTTGTAGGGCTCCTCCTCAACTTACTTGTTACTGTTTGCTGCCTGGGAGAGTCACGCTCTGTCTGAAAAGCCACTGCCCAGGCCACTGTCAGGATCTATCCTGTGTCTTCTTCTGTGAGGTTCATCAGTTTGAGTCTCACATTTGTCTTCAATTCATCCTGAGTTTACTTGGGGGCATGGTGTGATGACACACACCTGAAGTATTGGTCACACTGGCAGCTCACTTCCGGGTACCCAGTTATGTTGTCCATCTTCACTAGATGTGAACCTAAAAGATGAGAGTTAACTTAAAGGTGCTGGCTTAAATTATCCATTTCATTTTGGTCTGGATTTTGTGGGCCAGACATTTGAAAAGGCTCACAGGGAGAGCTTTGGGCTCCATGTGGCCACCATTTCCAAGGTGGCCTCTCTGTTTATGCTGGGGGCCTTGAGACTGGTGGTCTCTCCTAGCTACCCAGGAGGCCTAGCTGCTGTCCTTGCGTCAAGGGTCAAGGGAGCAGACATCTTTTACATAACCTGCCCCTCAGGACCACTCTGTGGTGAGCCAGAAAAAAAAACCTGCAGGCATCTTAGGACCTGACCTCAGACCTCCCAGATGTCTCTCTGACATTTTCTCAAAGTTGAACAAGTTACTACCTGAGGCCAGTGCAGAGCCAGCAAGGAAGGGATCTGACTCCACAACCAGGGGAGAAGTAAGGTGTTTGCTCCACCCTGGCTCTGCCACCTCAGCAAGCCAGGTCTCAGCTTCCTGGCTTCTCAGATGTCTGGGCCCAAGACTCCCACCCTACCTGAGATATGGCTTAATCTGAACTGTCATCTGGATTGAATTTAAAAACAACAGGGGATTAGATAGGTACACCTTCGCTTGTGTCTGTGATGTTGTCCCCAGGAGGCATTAACTGAAGGAATAAGACATCCATGACTGGATGGCCTAATGCGTGGCCAGGATCCAAATTGCATAAAAGGACACCAGAGGAATCCAGCAGAACAGCACCATGCTTGGCTCTCTGCCTGCTGACTGTGGACTCAACATGACTAGGCCTGCTTGCTCCTGCTGGCTAACTCTCCACCAGTGGCTGCTGTGTCCCCTCCAGCTGTGAGCCCAGCGGAAACCTCACTCCATAAGTTGTTCTTCTCAGACATTTGGTCACCGCAACAAGAAAGTAGCTAGCATGGCCCAGGAGGAGGGTGGGGTTAGGTCTTCTAGGCCTGCACCATGGTTAGCAGTTGGTTCTCAGGCAGACTGTTTTGTCCTGACAGGCACTCCTCCCATGAGTCTCCTTGCTCAGCCTGCTCAGTCACCCGTCCCCTGCCCCCTCCCCCCACCTTGTTGCCCCTACAGCCTTTCCTCTAGCAAGCTCCTTGTCTACAGATGAAGAGAAGAGCCTCACCCACCTAACAATTAGCTGTCTGGAAAGACCCCAGAGAGCATATGGCAGCCTCTGCTGATGATGGGGAGGACCAGATGGTGATGGTTTTTCCAGTGCAGAGGCTTGGGGGAGAACTGAGGGTGGGAATGGGACCCTGGGGTAGGAGTGTAGGAGCCTGAGGCACATGCCCAGACTCCCTGTCTCCCTGTCTGTGGCTGGCAACCATCATCATCCCACTGCACCTCTTAGAGCCTCAGTTTACTCATCTGTAAGACAGAAGACAGCCCCATCTTTTTGAGTTGTAGCAACACAGGATGACCTAAATCTGCATGTCCTGCTTGCAGGAGGTCCTGGAAAGTGTTGGCCATAACCATTTTATGGCCAAGTTCTTCAATAGGGAGAAACACAGAAATGTCACAGAACTTGGCGCTTCCTACAGGTTCAGACCTAGAAGAGCAGGTGTCAGAAGAGCCCAAGGAGCATGCTCAGACAGGGTAGCCTGAGACTCAGCTTGGTTCTGAAAGATCAGGAGGGGGCACCCTGGGCCTGCTAAAAAGATACCGGGCCATTGAGCACTGGACACGGGTCAGGCCAGGCGAGGGGAGCTGCAAGGACTATGAGCTGCCAGAGTAACTGTCCCAGCTCTACATGGACCATCAAGTACCTCATACTCCTAGGATGTACACCTCATGGGGGGGGGGCATGCTACTGTTCATTCCCCGGCAGCCCCAGTGGATCCTCTGGTGAATAGTGTGGGTGAGTAGAGTGGCCTAGGCGCTCAGGGTGCTCATTGGCATTCAGTGAGTCCAGGGTCTGCTAGGGAGCAGCCAGGGACACTGCTATGCATGGTAATGACACTGGCTGGCTCTTGTGGAAGGGTGTGGCATTCAGTACCCAGGAAATTCATTGTTATTGCTGCACACTGAATGTCAAATGAATCCATAATGGTGGTAGAGCTGAGTTAAAATATTGTCCATGTTTCAAATGAGTTGGATTATAGGAACCCCACGTGGGTGAGAGGAGGGGTAGCTGTACTCGCAGACAGACACACACATATCAGGGACGGTTGGCTTGTGGGAAAGGAAGAGATGGAAGTAAAGGCTACAGGTACTGGCTGCATAGGCTCTGCTCAAGGATGGACTCCAGGCTTGGCTCCAGGCTCAGCTCCCAGCTCAGATAGGGACTGGGCTGAGAGAGGAAAGAGCCTGGCTGAACTCTTCTATCCATGATGTCCGACATTTGTGATGACCCTCTGAGCCTACTCCAGGGAACCCTCAGTCACATGAGGGGCCTGAAATGGGGCCCACATACACCCTGCAAGACCCAGTCTCTCCTCTCAGATGCTGGAGTGTAACCTTGGTGCTGTAGCTTCCAATCCTCCTCCTGCCCCCCCACCCCTGCCCCCTGCCAGCCAGCCAGCACAGCTCCTGCTCCACTTTCTCTGTCACTAGCGTCTGAGGGCACTTCCATCTGTCCTCCTTCCACTGTGCCTCTGGCCAGGACATCCCTTACAGTGGGGTCATGTCAAGTCCTTGCAGAACCCAGACAACACCAGAAGCAGAGCTGGGAGTGGAGGGGACTGTAGTGTCGTGCATTGATGAGGGGCCCTTTATGGTTTGACTTTGAAATGGTTCCTGTCCTCTCTCTGGCTCATGTTTTCAATTCTTGGTCCTTCATTTTGATATTTTGATAGTTGAGGAGTCTTTAGGAGAAGGGCCCTGGCTGATGAAAGTCTGTTACTTGGAGTGTCTTAAAGGTCATGGCTGTGCCTGGTCTAGCCTGTGCCATCCTGTCTGTGTCTCCTGAAGTGTTCTGCAGCATTTGCAGCCATTGTTGTCTCCATGTCTTCCCCAAGTGAGCTACCCAAATCCCCCTGAACCACATGCCTGAGCACCCCTTCACTTAAAGTATTCTGCTAGGTATTTGGATGACCAATCCTCATCCACCCCGCTGTGTAGAGGGAGCTGGGACAAGGGCCAATGGCCCCCCCTCATTCTCAGTGTCCAGCCATGCTGACTGCTATGTGGTCCCTGTGACCTGCAGATGTATGTGCTGCAGGTGGCTTTCTGTCCTCCAGTCTTGTACTGTCAGTCTTGGGGATACATGGATGAGGTGTCACTTCCTCCTTGAGCAACAGCTGAGGAAAGGCTTCTTGCTTTCTTCTATTTCTAAAGCGAGAGAGAGGGAGAAGGGGGAGGAAGGAGAGAAGGGGAGAGGAGGTGGAAGAGAAGAAGAGAAAGAACCCTACAGCTTTTGCTGCATACATCCCCAGGAGAGGCTATAGGGCCTAGACTCATGGGCTGTCTTCCTCAATGCTCTGTACCAGAGAACAGCATCCTGACATTCTCATCATACACTCTGAGCCCTTTTCCCTCTGTGCCTTGTTCTCCCCTTTTGGGGGAACTGGATCAGCCATGGGGCATCCATGTGAGTAGACAGATCCTCAGTTCCCTCCACCTTGCAGGACACCTGCTCCCTCCTCCATGTGGCCCTTCCAGGGGGAGTGGGGATGGCCATTGTGGCTGGAGAGTCCCCTCCTCTGAGGATCCTGAGATGGGCAGTTCTTTATTTTCTTCCTTTTGGTTCCTTGTTCCTTATCTTCAATGCCTCAGGAGAGAATTGCCTAGGGACTGGTGTGGCTGGAGGACCCTCCCTTTCACAGGAAATGGAGAGATAAACTCTGAGGGACTGGGGCTTTACCTTTCCTTTCCCTTGGTGTCCTCTGTGCCCTTCAGCAATCCCAGGCCTCCTGCCCTGGGCAATCTAAATCCCTGGGCAGGAACAACCTGCCACTCTCGACCTCACTGTCAAGACCTGAACAGCCAGTGTGGCCATCTTCCCATCACCCAGAGAACCAGAAGCGGTCTGGCTGTGCTGGGAAAGGACTGGGACCCGGACATAGATACTTGAATGGTTACTGAGTGCTGGGGAACTTGTTCTGAGAGTGACATGTCTGCAGAGGACATGCAAGACTGCTCTCAGAACAACGGCCACACAGACACCATGAGAGGGTCCTCTGTGGGAGAGCACTCAGGCCCAAAGCCAGGACAGGGGGCTCTAACTGCCTCTCCCACATTGATTCTAGTGGCTCCTGGGAATCCATCCAGACTCCAGAATTCAGTGCACTTAGCTGACTTATGAGCAGAGCACTTCCACTCTCCAGAGCTGGCACCTTCCTACCTCCAGTGGCCCAAAGTGACCAGACACCTGGCCATCCCTAGAACATTTCTCCCAGCTCCCTGAAAGTCCCCCTGCCTCTCCCTGCTTCAGAGCCTCATCTTCAGGGTCACCCTCCTGACCAGTCCCATGTAACACAGCAAGCAAAGCCCTGTGTGCCAGCTATGAGTGGATCTGGGCCCAGTCATGGGAGATAGGCACAGATGACAGGGGGCTTACGACCCCTTCTATTTGGCCGCCCTAGGCCATCCCAGACACACACCTCAGTGCAGAACTGGCCTCAGTGCCCCTCAGGTTGAAGGGGTTGTAAGCGTGAAATAGCTCCGCTGCTGAGTGTTCAGTGTCAGGACAGAACAAGGACAGAATACTGCTGCTCAGGCCCCAGGCAGTGATCAGAGTTCACCTCAGGATGCTTAGGAAGTGCTGTCTCATCCAGCATCCTGTAGCTCTGTCTCCCCACCTTTGAAAGGGGTTACATTCCCTTCGACATCATAGGGTGCCACCCAGGTGCTAGCCTGGTCTCCTCTCTACAGAGACTCATCTCCAGGATGTCAGAGTAAGGGGTGGGTGCGGTGACCTCATCCCAAAGACAGTTGGTCCCTTATTGCTGCTAGCCTCTGTCACGAGTGTCATTATAAGCCTCGTCTTGCAGGAGAGCAGAACTCTGCCATACTGGGGAGAAGCCAGGGATTGTTTAAAAACCTTGAAGTAACTCTCCACACCTCAGTTTCCCTACTCATACATAATAATACAGTTGGTTGTCCTCATTCAACCAATGGATTAAAAAATACTTACCAAAAAAAAATTACATCTGCACTGAACACAAGCTTTTTCCTGTCATTATTCCCTGAAGAATACAGTGTAACAACCACTTACAGAGCTGTAAGCTGCATTAGGCCTTGTTAGAAATCCAGACACGATATAATGTCAGTGGGAGGAAGTGGGCTCCGAGATGCTACACGGCCACTTCATGCAGGTACTTGGGCTTCTGCAGATTTGAATATCCACAGGGGTCCCTGAACCATGCTCACCTCAGGTACAAAGGGCAGCTGTGCTAACAGTCCCTAGCTTGGACAGTAGGAAGACAACACAGCCCTGCAACACTCAGGACGCTCTTGCAGAAGAGCCTGCCTCACCCACTGGCTCATGCTGAGTTTCGCTTCATTCCATTGCCTGCAGCAGGTGGGACCCAGCAGGGCTTACTCCAAGTGGCAGACTAGATGTCACCTCCTCTGGGACCGCCTTGGACTCCTCCTGAGTCACAGCACACCCCTCATTATCATCCCTGAGACTGGGAGGCTCTTGTAACTCCTCTCTTTCCTCACACCTGCCAAGATTCTCTGAGTCATGTGACTGCTGAGACTCTGGACAGAGACTCTGGATAGGAGGGATCAGGGAGGCCTCAGGCCTGCCAGGCATCTCCTTAGGACACCCATCCATGACTCTGACCTCTAAGGCAAGTAGTACTTTAAAAGCATTTATTATTCATTTTATGTGTATGGGTGTTTTACCTGAAAGCATGTCAGTACACCATGTGCATGCAGTGCCCAAGGGGACTGGAAGAGGGAGTTGGGTCCCCTGGGACTGGAGTTATGGATGGCTATGAGCAGCCATGTGGGTATCGGGGAATTAAACTTGGGTCTCCTGGAAGAGCAGCTGTCTTAACTGCTGAGCCACCTCTCCAGCTCTGCAAGTTGTATTCTTGGAGACCGATCTGAGGACCAGGAGCCATCTGTGTGATGGAGCCAGGCTAAGGTGCTAGACTGTACAATGTGTGTGTTGTCTTGAACAGTGCTGGGTGACGACAAGAACACAACTGGAGATGCCCAACACCCGGAAGTTCACAAAACAAACAGCCTCTTTGCTAGAGAGAAGGCACAGGGTGGGAGCTGGAATGTTGAAATAATGATGATCAAGTACTCAGTAGTAAAACTTGCTGGATTAGCCTAAAATTGAACGTGGGGAAAATCCAATCAGTTTAAATAGCTCAATTAGAAAAGGGCCTGAAAATTAATGGGCTAAGTGTCTAGCTCAATAAACTGGAAAGAGGGACTAGCGACAGAGGAAGGAAATAAAAACAAGAGCAGACATTGATGGAACGAATGGCTGAACAAAGGGGTGAGTAAAAGCGGAAGATGGCCTGGAGAAGGGCGGGAGTTTCAGCCAGCGTTTGCAGTGCGCGGGCCTGTAGCTGTGCTGTACATTTCAAATTGCCATGAATAGGTTTGAGATGTGCTCAACCACCAACAGTGAACTAGAGTGGAGATAGGGATGCCAGTTAGCTTGGTTGACTCTTCCTGCAACACATACATCAATCAAAACACCACCATGTATTCCACAAGCATGTATCATTACTGCTTGTAAATCACAGTAGAGTGCTTGCTAAGAAACCCCCGAGGCCAGAGTTCAGATCCCAGAACCCATATAAGTGTTAGGCAGATAGGGGGGGCCTTCCTGTAATTTCAGAGTTAGGAAGAGAGACAGGAATAAGCTGGCTAGCAAGACGGGCCACATCAGTGAGCTCTGGGGTCAACAAACAGCCCTGGGTTCAGTGGATAAGGTACGGTAACTAAGGAAGATGTCTGATGTCAGCCGTGACCCTCCACATGCACACTCACATGTATCCACACACAACCCACACACATACAAGGGTGCAGCACACACCTCACACACATACACATGGAAAAAAAAGAAAATATGAGAAGACACATAGTAGTAGCAGTGAAAAATAGTGTTTATTGATCTTATTGTTATAAAATTTAAGAAGAGAAAAATTAGAAATCAATATCATGAACAACTTATATTAACAAATGTAGAACGTTTGAGGAAACAGGCAGTATATTAGCAACTGTTTTCACTGGTGTAATAAAATACCCTGAAAAATCAACTACAGAAAGGAAGGTTTGCTTGCACTCTCAGTTTGAGGGGCCATCACAGCAGGAGGCCGAGGTGGCTGGTCCAGGACTGTCAAGAAGCAGAGAGAGATGAATGCTGGCCCTCAACTCTCTTTCTCCTTTTATTAGGTCTGGGAGTCCAGCGATGTAGTGGTATTTTCCACTACAGGGTTAGCCTCATTCAGGGTGAGCCTTCCCACCTTTCTCAACACCCAGGGTTTATACCCAAGACGATTCTGAAACCAGCCAAGCTGATAATAAAGATTGACTATCACAGGCAGTTTCTAGAAAAATATATTATTCATTATTCAAAGCTACAAACATAGACAAATGGAAGCCCTGGGAAATCCTTACTCTGATTATTAAGAAATTGACTTTATTGTAGACTCTTGTCTCAAAACATACCAGAGAAGTTTTATTTGGAACTTTGACTTAGGGGGTGGGGAGACAGTTCAGTCCGTGAAGTGCTTCCTTCACAAACCTGAAACCCCACATTTGGTGCCCAGAAACCCCATAACAAGCTAAGCATGACAGTATATTCGCAATCACAGCACCAGAGAGATAGAACATGAGGTTTCTGCAGTTTGTTGGGCAGCTAGCCCAACCTAATCAGTGAGCTCTAGGTCCCAGTGAGAGACTTTGTCTCAAAAAAAGAAAAAAGGTAGAGTTGGGGTGACAGCACAGTAGATACAGTGCCCCGTGTGCAAACAAGGTGACCACTTTGGATCCCCAGCAACAATGCAAAGGCTGGGCGCGGTGTTGTGGCCTGCAATCCCAGCCAGAGAGGCGAGCTAGGCAGAGCCCAGAGGCTGAGAGGCCAGTTGGTGTAGCCAATCAGGGAGCTCCAGACTCAGACACCTTGATGTAAAAATAAGCTGTTGAGTGATAGAGATATTGAGAGACAAGCTTTGGCTCCACATATGCACACACACACACACACACACACACACACACAGAGACACACACAAAAACACGCACACAGACACACACTTGCACACACACACACACACACACACACACACATACATCACAAAAACCAAAATACTCCTAAGGAATGGCATTACTTCTGATCTCCATTCACATGTGCACACACATGCACCCCATCACATGCTCCACCTGTTCACACAAGAACACAAACACACCAAAAAAGGACAGAGAACTTTAGCGCTTAAGAAAAATGTGTAAACTATTATGCAGACTTAGAGAAGAGTGGGGGGGCATTCCTTCCACCTTACTCTACCAGGTGAGAATTGTCTTAACTTGTGAGTCCAGATCCAATAGCAAATCCGACAGTCCACCAACCACTGAGTCCACCTAGTGGACCTAGTGACTGGATTTCAGTGCAGCCAGCTCAAGTTAGCACAAACCCATCAGGCAACTAGGGAGCTGGAACATGGAATGGTGTGTTGTGGAGAGAGAGAGAATCTGCTACCCGCTGAGGCAGCCTTCCCAAGCTATGGAGATGGATAGGGAGTGTTGGGGATTCAGAGAATTAACACTGCTCATCCTCCCTTCTGAGGAAGCCTGCTGGCAGAGATCAAGAGCAGAAACTCTAGAAAGGGGGTGGGCATGCAGTCAAGGGACAAAGATCTCTAAACTATTTCCAAGTCCACAAAGGAAAAAGTTAATCTTTGCAAAATGCATGCCTTTTTCATTCATTTTCCCTCTTTCTTGCAAACTCATCTATTCCACAGATTCTCATCACCCCTATCTGAGCCAGAGCGGTGTTCGGGGGTCCTCAGGCAGAGCAGCCCTTGTGCTGGTTGATTTTTAACTGTGAGCTTGATACAACCTAGAATCCCCAGAGAAAGGAATTTGGCATGAAGGCCTGCCTAGATTATGTTGGCCTGTGAGGATGTCTTTGGGGGACTGTCTTCATTGTTAATTGATGTAAGTGGGTCCAGCCCACTATGGGCAGCACCATTCCCTAGGAGGGAGTTGGTTCTGAACTATGGAGAATAGGAAAAAAACAGGTGAGAAGAAGCAGACTGCATGAGCATATTCATTTCTCTCTGCTCTTGATTATAGATGTGATGTGACTAGCTGCTTGAGTTCCTGCCTTGGCATCTTCTTAATGATAGGCTGTAACCTGGAAGTGTAAACTGAAAACAAACCCTTTCCTCTCCTAAGTTGTTGGCTTTTTTGCTTGTTTGTTTGTTATTCAGGATGTTTGTTACAGAAACAGAAATGAAACTGGAAAAATCCTCATGGAAGGAGTCTAAAACTCAGCCCAGAAAACTCCTGAACCTCTCTTCTCATTGCCAAACAGAAATAGGGCATAGGGAAGAAATAGGGTGCTTCAGCCCTAGCTCCAAACCAAGCTGGTTGCTGTAGATATGTGTCCACTGCCAGCTGAACAGCCCAAGGTTAAGCTGTCTGGGCCAATGACTAGCTTGCTCTGTAGACTATCACAATAGATCCCTGGGGTGGAAGGAACCTTGGGCATGGACTTCAGGCCTTTTAGATACCGCAGAGTGGGTCTACTTCCCACCTTCTCCTGATCTCAGGTCAATTGGTAACAATAACAGGTTCCTGAGAGGACCTTAATCCTTCTGACTGTCCCAGGGCTCCATGGCCTTGTTTCCTCCTGCCAGCAGGTATTTTCTTTTCTTTTTTTTTTTTTTTTTTTTTTTTGGTTTTT
>CAJQZJ010001511.1:18719686-18762666 GCA_907164525.1 Lophiomys imhausi
TTTTTTTTTTTTTTTTTTTTTTTTTGGTTTTTCGAGACAGGGTTTCTTTGTGTAACAGCTCTGGCTGTCCTGGACTCACTTTGTGGACCAGGCTGGCCTCGAACTCACAGAGATCTGCCTGCCTCTACCTCCCAAGTGCTGGGATTAAAGGCATGCGCCACCACCGCCCGGCACCAGCAGGTATTTTCAAGGCAGGCCTGGGAGCTCTATGTGCCATACCTAGGACCTCAGAGGCTGAACAGCCTCAGAGGCTCCTCAGTGCTCACATCAGGGAACCCCTCCCAGAGAGACTCAAGGTGAGCCAGCACCCTCAGGAGATAAACGGAGTGAGAAGGAGCAGCAGTAGCTCCCAGCCAGCGAGTGGGTATAAATCTCTCTGACAAACGGTCTCTCTTAGAAACTGGGAACAAAGGCCGGCCAGTGTGTTTATCCACCCCAAAGGCAACGCAGACAGCCTGGATCCTGGAAAGCCAATCATGCCAAAATTGATGGCCTGCTCAGAATGTCTCATTTATTACCGAGATGTGATAGAGACACAGGCAGGGCATGACCAAGACAAGCTGTGGCCACACCAGGAGGGGAGGTCAGATGGTTACTTCCTCTGCCACTCAGAGCTCTGGTTCCCTTTCACTGCATAGGCGTCACCCCAAGGACAGATGGGGTCAGGCCCACCTGATGAATGCCCTTCTGGAGTCGGCTCTTTTCTTTCAGAACAGTCTGTCATCATCAACTAGCCTTCCAGATCCTGAGATCTTCCCCAGCTTGGGTGTCTCCTTCTATCAGACACCTGTCCCCAGAGCACCAAGCCCAGCTCTCTCCTGAGCCCACTTTTGTACCTTACACATGTGATTTACCACATACACCCCTTCCTTTCTTGGCCTCATGACTCCAAAGGACTTTGACTTCTCTGTATACCAAGTCAGGACAAGGCATCAACCCCAAATGCTCCTGTGGCCATTGGGTAGGTCCAGGAAGACAGAGAGGGCCAGAGTCCACTGAGGTTGTCCCCTCCCAGTTGTAGAGGGGTGTTGACATAAATTATGGAGGGTTGGGAAGATTCCAGAAGTCTCTAGGTGAAAAGCCATGTCCTTTTCCACAACAAAAGTACAGTCAGCCTCCAGGAGACCAGGGCTTCCATCAGGGCACTCTCCAAACCAGGGGTGGGACATAATGGCAGCCAGGAGCCTATTGATTCTTGTAAATGAATTTGAGCATGTGTGTGACTAGAAAGGTGTTGAAGTCTGGGAAGAGGCTTCGACAGGTAGACACAGAGAGGTCACGGTACCCCAACTTCCTAAGGTAGTCTCTTCTCTATGGGTGGCAGGAGGTTCAACCCAAGGGAATAGAACACTGCAGAGCCCTGGAATAGGGTTAGTTTCTGAAACTCCATGGGTCCCATGCATCCTTACCTTGGGGAGACCAGCCCTGTTACTAGGGGACCCTGCACAGATTCCTAAGGACATGATGGCCAGGACTTGAGGTACTGGCCATGAGGACAGCTGGGACATAACTCTTGTCCCCTCTGAACCTTTGCTTGGCAGCAGCTACTCCTGTTACCTTGTATACAGCGTCCTAAGAGATGTAGTTTAGGGAAAGCCACACTCATATTCCTGAATCGCTGTGTTTAGAAGCAGTGTGTGAGTGTTGCTTCTAGCTGCTGAGTTTGGAATGTTCTGTCATGCAGCTGTGGCAACAGTGAGTGCAAGACGGAGGGCTGCATCCACCTGAGGAAGCAGGACCCATTTGAGGTCCTTGGACCCTGGCAGAGGGAACCTATTTCTCATTTGCTCTGTTCCCTGCCCTGACTGCCCTTGACAACTGAAAGGCCCTTCCCTCTCACTGGGCCTGTCTCCCTGTGGGAATGAAGGATTGGAACCCTGCGCCATTTGTATCTGGGAGCTATACTCAACCTCTGTTCCCCATCAAAATCTCCTCACAGCCCTGGCCTGGGGGAGCCCCTGCCAGCAGGAGTCTCATGCAAACTAGAGGGGTGTTCTCCTCTGGGGTGGCTCACAGGGCCAGCAAAGCCATCTGTATGTAGACATGGCTGCCCAGATGGCCAGCCTCACTAAACAGATCAGAGACTGTACTCAGTTCTGAAATATCTCTCTCTTGATGTCTCTCTGTCTCTTTCTGTCTCTGTCTCTCTCTCTCTCTCTGATATTGGGAGTGAAACTCCAGGCCTACAAATCCTACGCTAGTGTACACTGAGCTACTGAGCCCCCACTGGTCTCCTTTGGCCCCAGTGCTTCATTTCTAAGGAGTAGGAAGGACTCTGTTATCCCAGAAGGAATTCGTGTGAGGCCTCGAGCCCCAGCTGTTCCAGAAGACCAAGGCATTAGTGCCACCAGCTCATCCTCTGTCCTGGTAGGAGACTGTTCCAGGGGTCTTCTGGAAATCTTGGCTGACTGGGACCATTTGACAACCTGCCTGCACCTGCCATCATCTCTTGAGGACAAAGGGACTGCTAACAGGAGGATATGACCCAGCGCCAGAAGAGCAGCAGTTTCTTAGAGACAATTTGACATGCAGTGAGAAGTATTCTGGTGATTGAAGGAACCACTGTGTGGCTTGGCCAATCTGGTGGCCAGCATAGGAGCCTTGGGGAGGACAGCTAACTGTGTAATGTTCCATCATAGGACACCACAGGGCAAAGGCTAGGAGGCCCTGGATAATGGCTTGTGATGGACAGACACAGCATCAACCCTTCACCATGCTGATCTACTCTCCTTTAGTGGAGTCTATCACAGGTGCATGTTGCGATGAATTTAAGCAAAATTCCATGTTAAATGACTTGTGATAAAATTATTAGATGCATGACAACTCTAAGCCGGAATCGCACCAGTGAAAGGCACTTAATTATTTTTTAGCAGAAATATCAACAGCGTCAGAGTTAACCACCGAACTACTTAACGTAACTTCCACCAATTTCGCAGATCATTATTCGCTCAGTTAACGGCAGAGCTAATTGATGGAGTCTTGCCATGCTGCTCTGGGTGGGGGTTATGCTGGTGATGAGGTCCCAGATAGAGAACGACATATAGAAGAGGAGATCACAAGGGATCAGAGGGGTCTCCTCAGAAAACACACGGGGTGAAGCCAAGTTAGCAGTGGGAGATGGGGACAGCAGAGACCACACCCCTGTGGGCGGTCCCAGACCACTACACTTGGCGCTGTTGGCTGGCTCACTTGGAGGCTGCTCAGGGAGTGAGGAACCTCACAGGCCCCTGCCTTACCTTGCTCACAGACTAGTATGCCTACAGGAGCCCCGCAATGTGGGTTTCCTGCCCCTCACACTGTCCATGATGTAGTAAGGTAGTTTGAGACATCTGGAGATGGTTAAAGTACCTGGAGAGGAGTTGTGCGGGTGACATAGTGTCATTTTATAGCAAGAATGTGAGCCCCACAGAATCCAGGGGATCTCGGCACAAGGGATCACACAAATGGATTGAAATGGAAGATATCCAGGCCCTAATCCCCACCCCACTGGGTGAGATCTTGCAGGAGAGGGGAACCTGTGGGCATGTGGCTGAGCTGAGGATCCTGTAGGTAGATACTTCCCATAACCTCCTACACCTCATCCTGGTTTCCCAAGACAGTGCCTGGTGGAGCATGCAGTTTGAAGACTTCAGAGGCTGGAGCTTAAGTTCCCAGCTAGAAGGTTCTTATGAAAGACCTTTGTACTCTCCCAGTAATGGCCAAAGAGGACATGGTGCACCTACCCATTCTCTTGCCAGGGAACCCTTGGCAGCCTTTCCTCCATGACCTCTGGAAGTCTAGATTCGCCAAGTGCTCCTGGTCCCTCTCCAGGCCCAACCCTGAAAAAGTCCTTTCTCCAGAGTGCTGGGTGGCCTTTCCCAAGGTCAGCACGGTGAAGTCCTCACATGTTCTGCTCTGCTCCAAGCGGCCCACATTGGCTCCCTCATGATGATACAGAGCGTGCGCAAGGCCTGCAGCCAGCCACCCGCCTGAAGTTACTTTTATTTATGTACCTGGATGCTACAGAACAGCTGCTTTACTGAGATTCATCAGTCACACGGCTTAATTAAAATAACGCCGGGTATCTAACTCAGCGTGGATCACCAAAGCAAATGTTTGTTTTGCTGCGTCAATTAAGGCTTCCTGTGGAAGCAGCAGCAGCAGACAGTGAAGCCACGTGTGGGTCTGACCTGGCCCCTCCCTGGAATGCAGGGATGCAGAGTACTCAGGAGCATCTCCAACTGCGGGTGGGCAGGTAGCCATGGGAGTAGGGTGGGCAGGTCGTGGAGTGTTTAACCTGGTGTCTACCTCTCATTAGTCTCTGCGCCAGATTCTCAACCCAGCTCTTCATGTTGGGGGGGGGGGAGGTCTTCTGTGTTCCCCAGCACACTGCTTCCCCAAGGGACTGCCAGACACACATCTCCAAGACAGAATGTTCATAGGCCCAAGAGGGCCCATGGAGGTCAGTATGCAGAGGGTCCTGGCTAGCTGAGGGACAGATGAGTCCCTTGTGAGATTCCTACTGCTAAGATAACTCACTCTAACTTAAAATTACCTCATCTCAAAGGCTCCAAGGCTGTGCCCTGACCAGGCCCAGGTGTTCCCAGCTGCTCCTTTCTGCTGCTAGAGGTGTCTGTGCTCTGGGGCTGGCACCTTCCCCATTTTCAAGCCAGCTGCACCTGTTCTGTCTTCTGACAGCTTCTGCCCGTGTCCGATGGATTCTCACCCTTCTGCTTCCTTCTTCCTGGGACACTGTAACACATCTAGGCTACCTCCTTTTCAGGACCCTCACATAGCCACATCTTTCTATGGGGTAAGGTCCTGTACACTCACCCTGGGGGTGGCCCAACTGGGTAGAGTTGGAGGGGCTTATGAGATACCAGATAGAGCAGGGAAGCCCCTGTCTGTCCTGACAAATGTGTGAAGGTTGCACAGGACACAAGGACACTGGGCCATCATGCGCACAGCACCCCAGCAGCAATGATGGCATTGAGAGCTGAGGGCCCTGTGACTGCTGTCTGATTCTACACGAGTTCAGAAGTTCTGGGGACCTCCAGGCTGTGGCTTAGGGGCAGGAGCCTCTCCATCTCTGAGGTACGTCAAAGGACAATCCAAGAGGCTGGTCTTGGAATTTCCTAGGAGACACGTGTGTGTGTTAGGAGACACATGTGTGCATGCGTGCGTTCGTGCGTCTTTCTCTGTATCCCAACTGCAGACACTTGTGATCAGCTCTCTCATGCTCCGGCTGCCATGCCTTCTCCACAATAGCCGACTGTACCCTCCAAATACAAGTAAAGAGAAACATTTCCTTCCATCAGTTTCTTTTGTCAGGTCAGGTTATTTTATCACAGGAACAAGAAAAGTACATCAGGTCTCATCTCAAGCCCCGATACATCTGCTCCAACGCTAGTACCAATCCCAGCCCAAAGCTCAGATCAAGTATCACCTCCTCCAGGAAGCCTCCCAGCCCAGTCAGTAGTGACCCTTCTGTCCTCTCTACTTGTGTGGCCTTCCCTCTCTCCAAAACTCTCTTATTTCTGGGCCCCAGGTACTCAGAATCTGTCTAGCAATGACGTAATGAGAGCTGGTTGCTAGGCAACCTGCCTCAGCTCAGTCAGGGAAATCTACTCTGGTTTGAAGGGCCCCTGCCGATTTCTTAAAATATCAGCTCTTAGTGCACATCTCATCCCAGAGCAGAGAGACTACAGTGACTGTGGAGAGAGAGCTGACAAGCCCCCTGGCTTCCGTGCCCCCACTATGCAGGCTTCTGAGAGCTGATCGTGTGAGACTAACCTCATTGTCTTTCCCTGTCATGGTCCTTTGCCTGCAGATGAGGGACCTGTGATTGCAGTGGCTTCAGCAGGCATTTGCAGAGTCTGCCGTGCGTGCGGTTCTCGAGGATGAAATGGGAAGCGCATCCCAGATGATCTGCTAAGTGAATGTTGCCTGTTGTATATAATTATAGACAAAGGCGTTAGCTAATGGCCCCATGTAACCCTGCGGGGAGGTCTGCAGCGCCACAGGGGACTGACATCGGTCCTGCATTGTCTGATACTCTTATCAATGATGTAGACATGAGAGGAAAGGCCTGCCTGTCAAGATGGAACTGAAACAAAGGGTGGAAAGAACATGCAGTGGAAGGGCCACAGCTCAGGATCATCCTGATGTGAATGGGCTCAAAATGGAGGGGGTGGGGTGAGGAAACCAATGGGAGCAGTGCTGTCCATACCAGAGCACTGATAACTAGACTAGCTCAGAGTCCCAGTAGCCAAAAAACAAACCAAGAGGCCGGGCTCATGATGCCCCCACATGACAAAAGACACACACTTAGAATGGAAAACCCAAGCATGGTCTTTGAAACAAAGGTGAAGCGAATCATTAGAAAACAGGCAAAAATATTAGAGCTGAAACTTCATTCAGCAAGTGAGACATCCGAGGGCCCACGCAGGTCAAGGGAGGAAGGGCTAATGTTGTTGGTTGTCAGGAGGGCCTGAGCTGAGATCACAATACAACCCAACTTCTGCAGGAGGGGCCAAAGGAAAGTGAGAGAACATAACCTGCCAGCAGAGACACGAGAGTGTCCTGTGTCATGCTGTCTGAGAAGCTGGACACTGTTCAAACTGCTGTGCTCTCCCCACTAGGCCTCGTTCTCACAGAGAGCCACACGTTGTGTGTCCAAGACAGCTGTTCAAGGATGTCACAGCTTTCTTCAGTAGTTGCAAGCCAGAAATACTCAGTGACTATGGACAGTGGCTGGACACGCCGCTGGCTGTCCTTACACCGTGAACAGATATGCCTTGCCACATTCAGTGGACCCTGGAAAGCACAGCAGGACCCAAAGAAGCCAGAGGCAAAGGACATACTGCCATGTATGCTCTGATGCAGAACAGCAGAACCAGGAAATGCTGGTCCACCCCTGGGCTTGGGGCTTCTGGGGATGCTCATGTGTGTCTGAACTCCTGCTGCAGGTGTTCTCGCCTGGGTAAAGCCAGCCGTGCTTCCGGGGTGTGCATCTGTAAAGATGTGTGGTGGCACAATGCAGCATTTAGCTGGTGTGCATGTGAGCATAAATGAAGCAGCTGTATTTTTGGTTTGTTCCTTCTTTTCTGTGGTAGAGATCGGACCCGGAGAGAGCCATGAGGATGCTAGGCGCGTGCTCTGCCGCGGAGCTGCAGCCTTGGTTCTCGGTTCACTTTGACTTTTTACAGTTTTAAGACAGGATCTCACTAAGCTGCCCTGGACGACCTTGAACTTGTAGTCCTCCTGCTTCAGCCCCCAGAACACTAAGATTACAGGCATGTGCCACTACAAGTGGCCTTGACAGTTGTCTTGATCACAAGAGAACCAATATGGACTTTCCTTTGTTCTGAACAACCACAGGCCTCAGTAGAGGACATGACCCACTCCTTTTGGATGGTGGACAGCGGGCTCAGGGCCATGATTCCTGACAGAAGGAGGCAAGGAGACAAGGCCGACAAGCCCTGTAATGTCCAATTTTCCATTAGAGGCACTATCCAGAGTGTGGATGGGGATGGAGAAGCCTAGTTGGGGGTGGTGGTAAGGAGTCCAGAACTCAGAGTTAAGACACCAAGAAGAGAATCTTGGAGCAATTCCTGATGTCCATCCCAGGTCCCCTGGTATCTGGTGCTGATTCACTTGTAAGGATATGAGGCAAAACTCTGTGGGATCATGCAGAGGGCAAAGAGGAAGCACAGACATGGTGCCGGGACACTTCACTGGAGGGAACCTCTTACATAGCAGTGTTCAGCAGCACAGCTCCTGCTGACAAGTGGCCAGGCTGCATGGCTTGCACAGTAGAAATTGGTTTCTTGCAGTTTGGAAGCTGGAAGGCCAAGGTTCAGCTTATCAGCATGCCTGCGTTCCAGGTAGGGTCCACTTCTGACTCACAGTTGTCTGCCTTCTCACTGTGTCTTCAGTGGAAAGAGTGGGTGGGGGTATGGAGTAGACAAGGGAAGGAGAAAAGGAGGAAAGAATGAGAAGGGGTGAGAAATACAGGGACAGGGGAAGTCTGAGAGAGACGAGAGTCTTATCAAATTAGAGTTTAACTTGTGACTTCATTTGACCCCAGAGACCCTATCTCCAGATTGTCATGGGGAGGGGTCAGGGCTTTAGCAAATTAACTTTGGAGGGACACAGTGTAGTGCCTGCCAACACTCCAGGCACACCGTGAGGAATCAATCGGAAGAGGCACAGCCATGGTGGAAGATACACTAGCCTCAGAACAAAGACCACTACAAACCACTAATGGCCATGGAAACAAGCCTCAGAATCCAAAAGCAACCAAGTAAACTCTTATCAGACAATCCTTTCCACAGATGCTGAGAATACTGGGCAAAGGCAGGACAATATTCACTGGTGGCCCTGGACAGAAGCCCACACTGAAAGGTTCTGAGGACAGCACAGGGATAGTCAGTCTCTGGGTGCACCAAGCAGGATGACATGGAACCAAAGTCCAATGAAAAACTGTGCAACTTCTCTGCTTGGAATTGAGAACAGAGCTCAAGGTCCCTTAGCTACCAAGGGAAGGAAGGAAGGGAGGGAGGAAGGAGAGAAGGAAGGGAGGAAGGGAGGGAGGAAGGAAGGAAAGAAGGAAGACAGAAGGAAGGAAGGGAGGGAGGAAGGAAGGAAAGAAGGAAGACAGAAGGAAGGAAGGGAGGAAGGGAAATGAGGGAGGGAGGGAAGAAGGAAGGAAGAGGGAGAGGGAGAAAGGAAGGAAACAAAGAAGGAAGGAAGGCAGGCTAGAAAAGAGGCACTTCAAGATGGCATGTGTCTATTATGACACTCAGCCACTGGTTCCACATAGTCCAGTGCAGCTGGAAGTGTGGTGTGGAGACCTGAGCTGCCACCAAGGGGAGGGCAGTGCAGTCTAAAACACAGCAGAGTCATAGTCTTTTAAAACTAAATCACGGCTAAAATTCACCTAAATTTGATGAGCATCTGTTTGCAGGAGGTTTTGCCTGGTTGGAGACAGTCTCACTGGAGAGGCATGGACACAGGGTGATCATGGCTTCTTTCTGAAGTTCAGAGTTGTTCTCTCCCTCTTCTGCCCCCACCTTGTTTTTAGAACGGATCCTGGACACCATGGTGGTGACCTTTGCGGGATCAGGGTGCAGGCATCTCTGCTTTCTGTGTGCCATTTCTCCAGCTGTACACTGCGACCAGAGAGACTCTTCCTCTAGAATATTGCTTATCCCCATCTTTCTTTGGACTAAACTTCAAAGGCTCCCTCTTGCTTCTTTTGTCCCTAGGGCTTTGCTCTAGACTCTCCTGCTCCTTCGCCCCAGGAGCAGGGCCTTCCCCAGTAGACAGGACTGAGGGAGAACAATGACAGCCGTCATAGAAACTAGTGGGCCAGGCATATGAGAGGCATACATGGTGTGTCTGTGGGGGGTGTTCTCTTCACAGCTGCCCATATAAGCCTGCCTGTGGTCCCCACCCAGCACTTGAATATGGATTTGTGCCTCAGGACAGGAGGCACAGGCTCGGCCTTAATTAGACATGATGAGTGTGTGCCTGGAATCAGCATCAGAGGGGGACAGCCGCCCACCTCCCCTTCCCTCTCCCCTTCTAAGGACAGCATCTGCTTCCTCCTTCCCAGAGCAGGCCAGTCTGACAGCAGGCCCAGGAGTCCCCTCTATTTAATTAGGACGGAAGTTCTCTCAACCCCAGGAAAGGATTTAATTTCAATATTTCCTTTGCTGAGCTGGGATCCTCCTGTCCCTCCATACCAAGAGCCTTTCATTGCTGCTTGGCCCAGCCCCTCCCCTCTCACTGGGTTTAAGAGCCTGTCCCAGAGAACAACCAAGAGGAGCCAAGGACTAGGTGGGTGGGGTGGGGTGTGCTGCAGCTGTGAGGGGAAACCCACCCTTCATTCCACCCCCACGCCTCCCTGCAGCCTAGCCCTCAGCATCAGGGCCCTAGAGCCTGTGGCCAAGCAGAGCCCTCTCTAGGCATCTGTGGACAGACTGAGAGTAACAAGGAGCCCACTGACCACTGACCTCAGACTGTAGACTTGAGCCTCCTTCTTGCTCTGTGAACCTATTCTGTTCCTGGTGTACACACACGTATATGGGTAAGCACATGAGTAAACATGGATCTACATATGCACCCAAGTGTGCCATGAGCATTTATAAGTATGTATGTTACACGTGTGCACACCTGCTTGGTGAGTGTGTTTACCTGTCTGTATGTGATCACATGAGCACATTTGTGCATATGTGCTTGTGTGTCTGTGAGCCCAGACCACTAGGCTGAGCCTGGTTCCTGTCATCTCTCTTTAAAATCCCAGATGCTCTGATCCTTGGCTAACCTCTGAGGGACAGCACCAGCCTGACCACAAGATGGGCACTGGGTAAATGACACCACAGGGCAAATGCTTGGTGAACAGACTTCTAACTCTGCCCACACTTGGGAGATAGGGGAGGAGCTCCAAGGTCCGGACCTCAGGGAAAGGAGGCTCACGTTCTGGTGACAGTACCCTGGCGTGCCCCAGACTCAGTTTCCCTGCGTGTATGAACATCTCCAGTAGAAAGTTTTGCTGTGTCCCTGGCCAGCTGTGTTCCTCCAGCTTTGCTCTGTTCTGCCACCAGCTCCCTTCTGTCCCACCTTCTGTGCAGGACAAAGATCAGTGGAGGAGACCTGGCTCTCAGCCCAAGTGGCCCTCTGCCCTGCAGGGCCGCTAATGAGAGGTGTCAGCCGGTAGCTCTTCAAGAGAGCTTGCTGCCCTGAGCAATTTCTTAAAAGGAAAATTCTAACCTTAAAGAGTCCTTTGAACACGTTGTGAATGAACAACGAACACAGCTCAGACAGCTTCTTAGAATTACCAAGGGCTGCAAATTTGTGAAAAGAGAGATTGATTTCCATTTGGTCTCCTGAATACGTTTCCTGTGTTCTCGAGGTGTTTATCATGCCTTGTACTAAAGGTGAGGTGGGATCCTTGGCTAACAAATTATGATCATTGGTATTCTCCCTCCTTCTTCCATCCTCCAGCCAAGAATTTATGCATTTTCCAGACAAAACGTGCTTCCACAGACAGCACTGCCATCAAGTATCAATAGTATTGATTGCACCGTCCCCACATGTGGATGGACGCCCCCAGCCTGTGAGAGATGTGCAGCAGCTTGTGGGAACCTGGCTCCAATCTCCAGCTCTCTCTGCTCCTCCTAGCTCGGTGTACCCTGCCCCAAGCCCATCCCTAGACCAGCCATTCTAGGACTACCTAGTACATGTCTGTCTCAGGCTGATTCCTTATCCCTCTCCCTGCCACTCACTGCCCATTTGGGAGAATTGTATTCACCAGATAGCCCAGGCCTGCATACAGTGCTCACTGTGTAGACATTTGATGTGTACATGAATGAATTAGTGAGTGGATGAATGAATGAGGGGGTACTTTGGTAGAGAACCAAGTGGAGAACCCTGAGCAATGAGACAGGTTCCCTCAGTTCATGGGATTGGAATCAGGTATTTGTGGTCTTAGATCCCTCTCAGGAGTCCCTCCCAGGCACTGGCCAGCTAGAGGCCAAAGTCTCTCCATCCCTGTGCACCCACAGAGGAGGCACTGTGAGACCCCTGGACCCGAGCAAATCAAAGCCACTTAGTTTTGTGCTCAACAGCACCCTGCCACCACAGGGCTCCGGAGGCAAATTTACAAGGAACTTCCTGAATTGCTTTCTTTTCTGTTTTATGAAATACCTCTCTAAAAGTCTGCATATAGCTCTCTTGAGGGATGGAGGGAGAAAAATAGCAATTAAAGTCTTGTCATCAGGCTTGTTCAGGCCGTTAAGTTGTTCAATCTTGCATAAAAAATCGGTGCATGTACTTGACGTGGGCGGGAGCACCTGGTGAGACTGGAAATGTAAATCACAGCATAATGACACTGGTGCAGTCTGCTGGAGTCAGCCCAGCCCAGGCCAGGAGCATCCTTTGCTTAAGGTGGGATGGGCCCTCTACCTTTCAGGGACCCCAGAGGAGGTTGGTGAGTTTGCTCCAGGCATGCGGTAGTGCTGTGGCCCCGACTGTCTCCCCTTCCCCAGCCTTGCTCACAACTGGACTCCCACACAGGAACAGCTCACAGCTCCATCTACTCAGTCAAATGTGGGTGTGCTCCTGTACAGAACCACCATGGCTCTGGGGTTGTGCAAAAATGCCAGTCAGCTGCCTTGAATCTCTGATGGCTGGACATTGTTGTTGTCCAGGCTTAGCATCCATGAGAGAAAGAGGAGACAGTCATGGCCCCAGCATTACCTGAACATGGCCTTTGAGATGGAGCATAAATGAAGCCACGAGATGAAGAGACCACAGCCCCCCAAGATGCACTTTCGGCTCCCCCTGTCAGGAGCCCTTAGCCACTCCTCTCTGGAAGCCTGGACACAAGGTCTGCTCCTTGGTGAATTTCCTCACTTTATGGCATCTCAAGAGAAAGATAGCTCAGGCTGCAGAGATTCATTCCCCTCTGCAAGAGGGTCGTTTATTTTGACACATGTGTTTTAGTTTCAATTATTTATCATAACACTAGAGAAGGCCATGATAAAAGCCCCTGAAGAGTGTTTAACTGCAGCCTCAGTGAGGGCGACAGGTGCAGCCAGTGTGTGGGGAAGGTGCCTGGGGAGGGAAGGCAGCCCAGCTCTGAGAGGGGAGGGTGTGGGCAGCGCGTCTGCCCCCTGGGGAGTCCTCAGGGCTGGAAGCGCAGTGGCAGTGGGGTTTCTGTGTGCTGTGGAGCTCACAAGTGACATCTTGTTCCAATCCTGTCTGAAGAGTGACTGGAAGCTGAGCTTCTAAGTACTACTAATAGAGTGTTTCCCTCCCCTCTTCAGCCACTGCAGCAGAGAGAAGGAGCCTTTGGCAAGTTCCTGGGGCTGTCGGCTTCTCTAGCCTCAGACTGTACACACCTGTCCATCCATCCACCGATCTACTTCCACTTGTGACACGGTTTGTAGCACAGGCTCTGCCTTGGTTACTTGGGGTCATCTGCAGGAAACGACTACTGACGACCAAGTGGCCACCACTGGCCGTCTGCTGTGTTCAGTGCTGCTCTCACCATCCACAAGAGAATTCATTTTTGACACAACCTGGAGTAGCCGTGATGACTCTCTGATGGACAGATGAGGCAGTCAAGGCCCTGGCAAGCTGACTAGCCAAGGGACTTGGAGGAAAGAGCCTTACCTGAGATGGACTGGCAGAACAAGCCAGTCCAGGTTCCTCCTACTACGTGGGCAGAGACTGAAGGTCCGTGGAGCAAAAGGCTTGGCTGTGACATGCAGCCAGGCCCCCAGTCCAGGAGGCACGCTGTCCAGGCTTCCTCTGGTCTGGGCTGGGGCTCCAGGAGCACCCTTTTTTTTCTTAGACAATGGCGTCCGCACCAAAAACAAGCCAAGACTAATACTTCCACAGACCCTTATTTAAGGCAAGTCTGGATCAATGTTGGGGAGGTTGTGCTCCATGATGCACCGTGCTTTGATTTACAATGCGAGGGAAATGGTCACAGGGTTGACGCCTGGTTCCGGTTTGGGATTCTGCACTATTCTCTGTGTACCTCAGCCCAGCATTTATTTACACCACTGGAGTGTGAATTCTATGAATAAATTTTATTATCTCGGGGCTTTGTGATGACAAAAACATGAAAGTCATTCGGATAGTGAGATGCCCGTACCTCCTCATTATGCCCAGCAGGGCCGGGGGGGGGGGGCCTCCTGGGCACTTCATTTAGATTTTAATTAAACTAGCTTTCCCCAAACAATTTGCAATAAATTAGTGCCAACCAGGGCTTGCAACATCTAGTCACAAGGCACACTTGTTTTCATGTGGGGGTCAGAGCATGAACTCTGCCTTGCTTGGTCCTAGGTTTGTATAGCTGTGAATTCCCAGTGTCCTCATCGGCCTGGCCCCTGCTGCCTGATGCAATATACTGGCTGGGAGTTGAGAGAAGACTACTATGGACTCTGGGTTTCATGCCTGGCCTGATCCCAGCTCAGTCTGATCATCTACATCAAGATGGACAGAGAAGAGCAGACCCCCTGCTCTATGCCATTCAAACCAATCCGCCCAAGGAGGAACAGCAGGGTAGCCCCAGAGATCCTTATTTGGGCTCTAGTTCAGCATCTTCAGTCCTCCATGTGGGTCCAAGGATGGAGCTGGGACCATCCTACAGTAGGCTCTGAAGAGAGACAGAGAGAGCTCATGCCTTGCTCCGGGGTGTCTCGGAGCCTCTCACGTCTCAGCACCTCTGCTCTAGGGAGGAGGGGTGGCACTGTGATCCTAGAACAGGACCTGGTAAGCCTGATGCCCTTGTCAGCCCCACTGAGGCTCTTGGGAGGATAGGCCTTACTTAGTTTTCCCTGGGCTTAGCCTGACTGAACTAGTCACTTGATGTGCAGGCCATTGCCCAGGCAAGGTGATAGTGTATGTTCCTCAGCCCATGCTTCCCTGAGCCATCCCATCATCTGTGAGCTCTCTGACACCTGCCATGACTCAGGTCCAGGCTGTGGGCAGTGGCTGGACCATCTCATAGATATGATATCTCCTTAGTGGGGCAGGGTTCTGAGCCTAGTTATACAGGCTACTGTGCTCCAGAGCCAGCCTTTAGAAGGCCAAGGAGAGCTACCCTACAGCCACAGGGGCCAGCCTCTTACTGGGGCATAGGCAGATCCAGGCTGTCCCTGGGACACCTAGCCCATGTTGTAGGTAACAAGAAAGCCTTGTCCCATGCCCTGTGGTGTTGAGTGGTCACCTTCCTGCTATGTTGAGGGAGTCATGTAAAGCCTCAGCAGACAGGGCCAGAGTCCTTGTCTGTGTTTCTGGCATTCTGAGAACAATTCTGAGGGTATCAGTTATGAGGTGTCAGTCTGGGGTTCCACAATCTAGATATTATATAGATGCAAAATCCAGCCCATAGCTCCCACATGGAAGCATAACTTCCTCACCTGTGTACATCAGGGAATGTGGTCTGGGAGGACCCACCTGGGGGTGAAGGATGAATCCCAGACAGCTTCTGGAGTTGTCTCCATCTTGCAGCATCACTGGTGTGGTCCAGAAATAAGCTGGGAATGTCAGCATCATGTGACCTTAAAACAACAAACTCAGAAGTAACTGAAGGGGAACGGGGAGCAGCCAAAGCCCCCTACATTTACCCAGCAGGGGTCGTCCCTTTCCTTGCTGAGCATCTGCTCCTACAGCTGGCTGCCCAACACCCAGTGCCATCCGGTGCTGCTACCATCCGGTGCTGCTGCGTTTTAAGGCAATAACATTTCATGGCAGTTTTGCTTGTGCACAGTCACAGCCCATTGGCTTTATGGAAACACTCTCGGAGTTTACTTCCCATGCAAGGAGAAGGATAGCTGTTTGGCAGGCAGGCACTTGGAGGAACGTCTTGATGGTCTGAGTGTAAAGTGGGGAGGTCTGCCCCTGCCAAGCACCTCCCTGCTTGAGTTGCTGTCATAGGAGGTAGGAAGATCAGGACCCCTCTTGCTTACTGCAGCACTGATGGGGTCCACAGAAACCACTTGCCCTGCATGCCTGTTGGTGTGGGGTAAGGTCTCAGAGTACTGAGAGATGGCATCCATCCACATGTGGAAGGAGACCAGGACTATGGCCAGCAGACCTGAGCTGGGTCCAGCTGCTCTACTTGCTCCCCTCACCCTAGCCTGCTTCTGTCATTTGCTTCTGGACCAGAACTAGTGTCCATTTGGGTGGGGAGGGTAGAGTGGACTAAGGGAGAAGCAGAGCTTTGTGAGTCAAATGGTGTTCATTCACTCTTGGGTACATCCCTCCTCCCTGTAGCTGGCCTGGAAACCCGTGACAGTCACACAGCTGGCCCTGCTGTGCTACCCAGCCCAGCTAAGAGCCGCAGACTCAATTGTGTCTGAGATTTCGACGGAATTAATAGAGTCCACACCCTACCTGTCTCCAGGCGCGGCGACTTGGCTTCCAGTGTGATTCTTCTTGTCACCATCAGCTTCACACGCAGTGGCTCCCAGGCCTGTGAGGCACGGCTGGGCCTTGAGCCATGTCTGCCAGGCATTGTTCCGTCTGTGGGAAAGCCCAGCTCCTTGGCGGCCTGTGCCATGCCCTCTCCCTTCCACCGTGCTTGTCCCAACCTTGGATTCAGGCCTGTAGGAAGTTTCAACATCTCTGGTTAACCACCTCTGCCTCCATGTCCACCTCAGTTAGCCATAGAACCAAGTGGAGCCAGAGCCTGCAGGCCAAAGCACATCCAGAGCCAAGAGGGCCCTTTTACATAGGGAAACTGAGGCACAAAGGGAAAAAAAAGACTGCTGATAGCAACCCAACAAGAAATGTAGGGTTGAGTTGGGGTCCTTGATGGCTGAAAATGGAAACTGTTCTCGGACCCTCAAGCTGTGGCCATGGTCTCCCGTGTCTTCTGCCTCACTTGACCGACTGGGCACAGTCTGAAGCATGCTGGACACAGCCTTTGGAGATGTGCCACAAGCAGTAGCTACTTTGAAGATCATCTCAGTGCTCCCAAGAGCCTTTCAGGGTGGATGCCTTCACTGTTAGACAAAGTGACAGAGCAGACAAAGAAAGGTGCTGCTGGCCTTCCAGCTCCCAGGAGCCTCTGACTGCTGAGCCAATGGCATATCCAGAATCAAGCATCCTTCTAGAACCCCTGACCCATCTTCCCTATGTGTGTGTATACAAGTATGACTTATGCACAGATTTGTGTATACACATGTGTGTACACACAAGCATGAGTGCAGGAACACAGAATTGACTCTGCAGACCCCCAGCCTCAGAGTGTTACCCCTGTGGTCACCTTCAGACTTCCCAACTGTCCCACTGGTGACTCTGTGTTAGCTGGGCTTGTGCCCTTCTACCCCCCTGTCATGTACCCGTCCAGGCCCCAATCTCTGCCTTCCAGACTGACATTCTTGGCCTTCAGGCTCTAGGCCAGCCTGCCAGACCCCGGGGGGGGGGGATGGTGGCTTTGCTCAGCTGTTTGACATCACAGAGAAGTTGGTGTCGGTCATGGGGGGAATGTGTGGCTTCCTTATCTGCGTCCAACTAGTCACAAATGGCTTCACAGCTCTATTCCTGTGACCTGAACCCTATTCCCTGTTATACTCAGTGCTGGCTGGGCAGATGCCTCTGAAGGATGCTTGGAGCCACAGCATCAGAAGGTCTGAAATCTTCTGGCACATTCTACATCCCAGGTTCCTACTGGTGTCTGGAAATGACTCCAAGGCTAAAATGATGAGTAAAACTCACTGTCCTAGACAAGGCAAAACTAATTTAATGGTTCATGCCATGTAGTGGAAAAAACGGGGCTAACATCTACATTCAAGAATAAGCTGGTAACAGCCTGGCAGGTAATGTTTGGGGAGAAGTGGTCCAGAAATTTTGTTAGAAACCTGCAATCTGAGGTCATAAAGCAAAAAACATTTTTGAACTGGGGTTGGAGACTATGATTGGGAAGATGTTACATGAGTGACCACCTCAGAGCTATCAAGTGCTAAAACTGCTGTGGTAAATGGCTGGGATGCCAGGGGCAGTTCCACAGCATCCTTTGAGACAGGAAAAGGGATGCTTTGGGTTGGAGGTACTGAGCACCTGGATTTTATTTTTAACCAGAGTTGGCGGAAGCTGGCATGGTGTATCTTATCTTCTTGTAAGGCTCACTCTGGCTGCTGGGTGGAAAGCATCGAGCACAGTCAGTCAAACTCTGGAGACATGTTAAAGGGGAGCTCATAAGTGTGGGAAGGGAGAACTGTGTGTTGGGAAGGATACAGGACAGATCATGGTCCTAGTGTGGACAAAGGTGCTGTGCAGACATTAGGCAGCTGTGGACATCTCAGATGGACAGTCCACACAGAGGCCTGTCATCGAGATAAAGAAACAAATAGGAAAGAAAAAGCAAATGATCACATAGAAGATACACTTGACTCTGGCAGAAAGACAGACATCACCCAAAATTTGGAGTGGGTGTGGGGTCAGGCTTGAGAAACATGGAAGAAAACCACAATAGAATAGAGAAAAGATAAGAAAGCCAATCAAGTATAAAGGTGCATTGCTCACCAGGCCAGCAGCCTCCCAGAGGAAAGCAGAGAATAAAAGGGAAACTCATGTGAAGTTAAAAAGCAGGGGAAAGGAAGGGCTGGAGAGACAGCTTGGTAGTTAAGAGCACTGGCTGCTCTTCCAGAGGGAGGGCCAGGTTTAGCTCCCAGAAGCCACTTTATGGCTGACAACCATCTATAACTCCAGTTCCAGGGGATCTGACCTCCTGTTCGGACACAATGTATCTGTGACACACTGACATGTGTACAGGCAAAATACCCCATGTGCAATATGAATTTTTCAAACATCAGGGTGAAATGTACCAAAGTAGTCTAACAATGGGTGCTGGGACAGCTCCAGGGGCTGCTGAAAGGAGCTTCAGACACACTGTCTTGGGCCAGATGCAGCCTAGGTAGCAGGAGGGGAAGCTCACACTCCAGATTCTTCACCCCATAGCCAAGTACAAAGAGTGGACATCGTACCTCAGAGAAAGAATGGACTATCCAGAGTTCCCCACCAAGGCATTCAAAACAGGCTAAAACGGTCATTCAAGCTTAGCCACAGAAAGCATCTTCGAAAATATTCAGGACCCCAGGGACTGTCATCTACCCAAGTAATACAGAAGGCATTTCAATCAGTACCTTGGTGTTCAGGGCAAGGTCCAAGGGTGAGTGACAGTGCCTAAGTGCACGGCATCCAGTACAGTGTGATGCCACCACGGTGGAGTGAGATTAACCCCCAACAAGGTCAGGAGTCAGTGCCACCCACCAGTTTGGTCTGTTCCTCCTTCCAGGTAGGTGCTCTCTCCCCTGGGTTCCTCTGGATTCCTGGCTTCTTTAGGCAACAGGACAGCAGAGGGATCGGAGTTCCATTGTGGTTCTCAAGAAGCCATATGCATTCTTGGTCTCTTGTAGGTAAACCTTGAAGTAAAGTGTCCCACCTGAGTTTCCCATAATGCCAGACTGACCCTCCTCCCACTGCCCCCTCCCCAGGAGAGTATTCTCATGGAATTATTGGCATCATGTGCTGGGACGAACATCTTCCTAGAGGAACCAGGTCTAACATGTAAGGCTCAGTTACTCAGCAGTGGTCCTCAATGCCTCTCCCAAGTGCCATCCATACACAGGGTCAACATGCAAAGCTGGGTCCTGATACTTGTGCAGCCTGGCAGAGGCAGTGCCCATTAAGACCTACGGAGTAGTGTGGTGGTGATAAATACTTGCTCTGGCCGTTCAGTGGAGCCCCCAGAACAGCAGTGCTGGTCGGGTGGGGGTGATGCTGGTGACATTGGCTGTAAATGACACAGGACAAAGATCCAGAGCCTGCGCGACCTCCATGCTCTGATCCTCCTGTCAATCAATCACAAACTCACTGTCTGGCCAAGGTCTTTGCTTGCTATTGTCCCCGTTCTGCTGAGGGTATCTCTGCGCATCTCCCAGGCAACGGAGGAACAGGTTGAGGCCTCGCCTCGTGGGCCACAGTGTGGTCACATGCTAGTTTCTGCCTTCCAACCTCAGCTGTAGCAGAGCCACCCCTTATCCAAGAACTTGGTCTAGAGGTAATTATCTCTGATGACCTGTAAGACATGGTGTAGGTGGAGAAGTTGCCACCCACAAATGTCACCATGGGATAAATGTCATTCATAGGCACAGACACAAAGCAAGTCACCGAAGATCTACAACAGGAAATCCCCCACTTGGCAGTTTTTGAGGAAGTTCAGATTCACTATAGAGTGAGGCAGATCTGGAGGCTAAAAATAGTCTTCTCAGCCAGTTGGGTGAGTGCCTGACATCTCACAACGCATCAATGTGCTCCTGACACGCAGGGCCACCCTTTGGGGGTTCTTCTCAGGAACTCACTGGGCTCCATGCAGAGGAAGCAAGTTGGAACCGTTCTTCAGAGGAAGAATAAAGAAGGAAAGAGAGAAGCTGGGGAGCAGACTCACCCGCCTGGTCATTCAGTTGCAGAGTCTACGTGCTCACTGGACAGACAGCCAAGGCCAGGGGCCTATATTGTGACCCTTGAGTCTAGCTGGGGCCTAGAGGTATAGAACTGGGGGCAGTGAGTGGAGAGGGGAGGTGGTGGCTCAGCATGGCAGCGGGTCAGGTAAGTGGCCCAGGGAGGACAGGCAGGTGGGGACATCAGAGCAGTGCCTCGCATCAAAGAGTTGAGGGGGGCCAAAGTAGTTCTGGGCTCCTGACAAGAAAGAACAGGGATCTAGACACAGCCTGGGTCACACACCAGCGACATGTGTATTGTCAGGAAGGGACTTGGTTTTGTTTTTCTATAGGTACCAAAGACTTGAACGCACTCCTGATTGACTTGAGGTTAAAAGGCAGAAGAGAGAGGGGTGGGGATTAGAGATGCCGGAGCCGCAGAGTACGGAGTGGAGCCAAACTCTGCTTAGCCACACTGGGAGGGCAGAATGAGGTCACGTTTGGAATCAGAGTCCGGATCATGTGCTGTCTGCAAGAGACACTTTCATAAATTCTGATATGTGGCTGAAGAACAAAGGATGGATGTAAATGCAGAGAAATGGACCAGAGGAGCGAGGAAGCTAATCTCAGTCAAAATGACTCACAGCACAAATCATGTATGTTAATAGAGGTACCAGAGCTAGCACAGTGGTGACAAGCTTAAACCTGTGTGTGCCCAGCCTCTGACAGAAAAGCTCACAGAAAAATTGTTAGAAACGTAAGGAAACCTACTGGATGCCGTTGTAACAGAAATTCAATACAGCATTGTTAAGATGTGGTGAGCAGAGGAAGTGTGGAGAACTAAGAAGGGTGGCAGGTGCAGGACCTATTGTTCAGAATGAAGAGCCTATAGATGCTTTACAGGCTGGCCACATTTTATCTCTAATCTTGAAATGCTGCCTGTTTCTCTATAAATACAAGGAACAAATAAAAAGTCACCTGATCTCATTCATCAGGGAAATGCAACTTTTAAAGAAATGAGCCCTTGACCCACTACCAGATTACCAACAGGAAGAGTGGTCTAATTAGCAAGCATGGTGGCAGAGCAGAGGGTGCAGATTCCAGACATTGGCACGCCGTAGGACCCAGTGTCTTGTTCTGAGCAGTGACAGTGAACAGCAGTGACTGTACCATCCTCTTGTAGAGAGCCCAGTGCATGTCCACCAGGCTTTACTTTCCCTCGTTCCTGTGACTAGCAATGAGTTGCCCAGGAAAAGGGCTGAATCCTCAGGGTCCTGGAGACACATGGCATGAACATGGCATGGACATGCAACCTGTCATGATGGCGTGAAGTGGGCTAATAAATGTCCTGATGTCATGACTTGGAGCTCAGGGGACCATGGCATACCCAGCCCTCTGTGACCTGTACAGAGGACACTTTAGTAGTCCCTATACAACTTTCAGTGGCTAATGTGTGAGCCTGCAGACCCCTTTCAGCCTCTGGCTTCCTTTGAGCAGCCAGCAGCTCCTGATGAGAGTGAAGGGAGAAGATAGGCAAATTAGATTAAGGCCCAGGGGCCCCGGATGCCAGCCAGGGGTGATTGGAGAGGCGTTAGTGTGCTCTGCGGGCATCTCTTCATGGGCCTGCCTAGAGCTCTAGACTCGGGCGACTCTCTACGGACCAGAGCAAGCAGGAGTAAAGAGATCTCACAGGCTCCAGACCTGATGAACCTGAGCAACATAAGGGGCAATAGGTTCCTCTCTACTGTTCCTTGGCCTCTCAAAGTGCACAGTGTGGGAGATCCTCAAGCCTCTGAAGAGCAGAGTAGGAATCCACAGGAATCCTATCTTTGCTGAAAAGATGCCAGTGCAGATTCTGGAAGCGCCCCTCCCCCAGGCTCACATCTGAACTTCTACAGAGCCACTGTGCACAATCCTTTGACCTCGTGGTCACTCTATTCTTGTACCATCAGAGGTGGGGCCACATTTCCTGGCGGAGACAAAGCAGCATACCTTCTGTAGCATCTGGCTATGCCTCTAGTCCAGCTGCCAATAACAACCATGCCAGAATGCCAAGAGACACACAGCCTGGGGCCAGAAGGAAAACACAGGGAACAGGGTCAGTGGTGATTTACATTTGGAGCTCTAGCAGAAGGATCCTAAAATTGCCAGCAAGGAAATAGAGGCAAAAATGAGAAAATGCGTGGAGGGAAAAGCATTTTTATCTCCTCCAAAGTTCATTGCTTCTTTGTGGCAGAGACATTAAAAATGCTTCATTCTAGTTTTGGGGGCACATATATGACATTGCTATCATGTGTTGTCTGTACCATGCAATCCCAGAACTTACTTTTCATCCTTACTGTGACATCCACTGGTCAGCCTCCACCCCTCCACATGGACCCCACCCTACTCCCCAGCCTCCGGGAACTCCTTTTCTTAATTTCTATGACATCATGAGATGGACTTTTAAGCATTCTGAACAGGTGAGATCATGTAGGGCTTGTCTTACTTCATTTAACACAATGTCCTCTAGTTCCATCCATATTGCACAAATGACAGGATTTCACCCTTTCTTTGTGGCTTAGTAGCTTCCCATCGTATATACTTTATGTATTTATGAGTTGATGGATACTTGGGGTCTTTCCATGTCTAGGTAATGCTGCAATAAACTTGGAATGCAGATGTTTGATGTGCTAGTTTCCTTTGGATGTATATCCACTATAGGATTGCTGGATCATGTGGTATTCTGATGCTAATTTTTCAAGCAACCTCCACACTGTTTTTCACACTGGCTGTGCTAACTCACATTCCCACCCAGAGGTGTAGTCACCCCCCTTCCCCACACCTTTGCTGTCACTTGTCCTCTTCTGTCTTTCCAAGGACAGTCATTCTAACAGGTGTGGGAGACTAGCTCATTGTAGTTTTGATATGTGTTTCCCTAATATTGAACGTAATTTTTTTTTCAGGTACCTGTTGTTCATCCATTTGGGACCCTTGTCCATTTTTAAATTGGTTTTTATTACTGTTACATTATTGTATTCCTTACATATTCTGGTATTAACTCTCATCAGATGTATGATTAGCTGACATTTTCTCTCCATTTGTAGGACAGCCTTTTCGTGTTGTTAGCTGCTTCCTATGTGGTGCACAGCTTTTTGGTTCAACATAATCCCACTTGTCCACCTTTTATTTTGTTTCCGGTACCTTTGGACTCGTCATCAAGAGACATTGCTTGAGCTAATGTCTTCATGGTTTTCCTTTACATTTTCTCCTACTAATTCCACGGCTTCAGACAAGGATGGCTCAGCATATACCAATCAATGAATGCAGTGCAACCCATCTACAGAGAGGAGGATAAACCCACAAGATAGTCTCCGTAGATTCAGGGGAGGCATTGGTGAGATTTGGCATCAGAACAAAGTAGGCATAGTAGAAATGGGCCTGGGGCAATAACAGATAGACCTCGTAGGCTATGTCTACTGTCACACAGTGTGCCAAAAGGTGGAGCTTACGTCTGAGAGCTAGAACCTGACAGGGACTCAGTGTCATTCTTACTCATCATGACAATGAAAGTCCAATGGGGGATAAATAGATGGAAATGAAGAGACCCAAACCAGAAAGGAAGAAGTAACAATGTTAGTCCTTGCAAACTGCGTGATCTTACGAACAGAATCCCTTAAAGACAAAACCCAAAATGATTACAATTAAAAGCCACAGGGAATTAAAGGCGTGCGCCACCACTTGGGAGGCAGAGGCAGGCGGATCTTTGTGAGTTCGAGGCCAGCCTGGTCTACAAAGCGAGTCCAGGACAGCCAGAGATATTCAGAGAAACCCTGTCTCGAAAAACCAAAAAAAAAAAAAAAAAAAACCAAAAAAAAAAAAAAAAAAAAAAAAAAAAAAAAAAAAAAAAAAAAAAAAGCCACAGGGAAGTCACAGGGTAAAGAATTGACACGCAGGGGTCAGTGGCTCTTCTACCTGCCAACAGCCACCTAGCCGAAAAAGAAGTCAGCAAGATAAAAATTGTTTTAATTGTTGTATCAGTAGTAAAGCAATTAGGATCAAGCTAATTAAAGAGGTGAAAGAGCTTTACAACAAGAAGTGTGAAGTGTTTGTAATGGAAGTGGAAGCATGTGGAGGAAATATCCCATTCCCGGGCTAGAAGACTCACTGTTGCTAAAATGTCCACACTATCCAAAGTGATCTATAAATTCAATGCAACAACCTCCATAATAACGCCCAAGGGATTCTTCACAGAACTAAGAAAAACAATTCCCAACTGTGTATGAACTCACCACAACAACAAAAAATCAAATAAACCCCAAAAGATTCCCTGGGAAGCACGACGCCACTTAAGCAGAAAAGAATGGAGCAAGAGGTATTGCCTCTGACCTTAGAATATAGTACAAAGTTCTAGCCATCAAGCACCATGGCATTAGCTTGAAACAAAGAGATGCAGACACTGAGAACATATCAGATAGTCTAGAAGGAACCCACATAAATGTACTAATACTGGTGGCTGGTAGCTTTTCAACAAATGCTGCTGGGAAAGTTGGATGTTTGTGTACAAAAGAATGAAATCAGTCCCGGATCTCACCAGCTACAGAGATCAGCCCCAAATAAGTTAAAGACAACTATGGGACTGAGCCAACAGCATTTTAGATGTGGTAGCACTCTGGGCTAAAGACTAGAAGATAGGGCAAAAAAAAAAAAAGTGTCAAAACTAAAGTATATAGAGGAGCAGAACAATGTGGCTTACCGTGAAACGTCCTGCCACATGAACAGATGTAACTGTAGCCCAGGAAGAGGGCGAGAAAGAAAGCAGTGAAGCCATGTTTGAGGAATAACCATTAAGAACTTCTAAACTGAACGAAGGCACAGCTTAGAGACGTGGGAAGATCTGCAAGCCCAGGCAGGATCAAAACAAAGGAGACCACACCCAGATACCTTCTGGAAAAATCCACTGGAAACAAAAGGAAAACCTTGTAGGACTGGAGGGCAAGCTTAGTGGTAGACTGCTTGCCTTGCACTGAGCCCTGGCTTTGAACCCCTACATGGGGGCGAGGGACTGTAAAGAAAGCCCAAGAAAAAGATGCATCATTATCTTTCAAAAGCAAAAACAAGACTGAAAACTGAGCTCTCACTGAAAAGGAAGGAAGGAAGCTGTAGGTAGGCTCGTGGGGTAACAGTCTAAAGTGCTGAAATAAAAAAGCTTGCCTGTCTGAATTCCCCATCAAGCGGAGATGCTCCAGGCAAAGCAGCACCCTAGAATTCATCACCACACATTCACCACCACAGGCTCACACTCACAAAATCCTAAAAGCAGTTCTTCCAATGGAAGGCAGTAATCCCCAGCAGAAACAGGGGATGTCAGGAGGAATCAGGGGCAACCGGGAAGGTGCGGCTGGCAATTGAGACAGGCAGTGCTTGTGTGTCACACAACAATGGGGGATGCTGGCGAGGCCAATATGTTACACTTAAGTGCAATGCGGCCAAGAGGAAGGAGGGTGTGGAGTGAATGGAGATAACTGTTGGGTCGCTCTAGCAGCTTTGAAAACTGGCCAGGTCTGTATTCACATTAGCCAAGGGTGAGTGCTGAGAGCTCCAGGATAACCACCCCAAATCTCCAGAGTGTTAGAACTGGCAAGTTAGGACAGGGAAAGTGGGATAGCAAGAAGATTTCATTAATCTCAAAGAAGCCAGGAAGTGAGAGGAATCGGAACATGAATCAGGTGAGTCAAACAGAAAGCAGATGCGAGATGACAGTTAAGACCAAAACCTTCACAAATAACGCTGCCTGGAGCAGGCTCATGGCTGAGGGAGAAGGCTAATAAAGTTGGATGGAATGTGAGAAATAAAACCCAAGTGTAAGGTGCTTAAAGACATGCTCTTTGAGGCTAAAGGCATCAAAATAGGCTGAAGGAAAAGCAATGAGGGAAGGATAGAATGTATAACCACAAAACAGGCAGAGTTGGCAACAGAATCAGCCAAGGTCAGGTGGATGCGCAGAGGTGTATGCCAAACAGTCCGCGATTTAAGAAGCTGTTACAGCCCCAAGTGAGCACCAATAACGGGAAACACATGGAACAGAAGCCTCGAAGACTGAGAGAAGGGAGAAACCCCCCCAAACACACACACACACTACTCGCCTCTCAGTGGCTGATTTCATAAGCAAACACGTCAGTGAGGAGATATAATCCGGAGTGTCGCAGATGACAGCTGACCTAAATGACAAGTGATACAGACCACTGCACCCGGTAAGCAGCACTCACAGCCTTTGAGTGTGTGGGAGGCAGCCGAGCCACCAAGTGCCACCTCGGAAAGCCAGTCTCCCTAGCCCTGATGGTTGCAGTGGCTCACAGTGTGGTCTCTGACCATCATGAAATCAAGCTACTTGCAGTAACGTGTATAAATATAACGATATGGGGCCTGGCTACTACATCCGATGATAACCTGTGAATCAAGTCACAGAAGAGAAAGCAAAGGAAGTGGAAGACTCCAGGCTGCTCGATCTGAAGCCAAGATGTTTCAGTTCCGCGAGGCGCACCTACTGCAGTGCAAAGAGGGAAAGTCAACTCTAGAAATGTTGATGTCCACAGCGAAGAGGAGGGCCACCAACAACCTAAGCTCCTAGGTCTTAAATCAAGGAAAGGCTGAAGCTGGTGAAAGCAGATGGAAGACAATGAGACAAAACTAGGAATCAGTGAAATGGGGATGAAGGCATGTGAGGGAAATCTTGCTGCCAGATTTCTGCTCCTTTAAAAGGGTTTATAACATATCTGTGTCTCTAACCAAAGTGATCATGAAAAAAAATACAGATTAATGATCTTAGAGATTTTTTCACAAAGGCATTAGAACAAGGAGGACACACTTCACAACTTTAATAAGCTTGGTAACTTAAACAGGCAGATTCCCCCCTCCACCTAAAGCCACAGCTTATCAAAATTGACAGACAATGCTTAAGATGATTACTTTAACATTTTTAAAATAGTGTCTGTTATCAAAATGATTCCCTCCAAGAAAACTGAAATCTCAGCTATGTCGGTGTGTTTTCCCCAATAGTTAATAAATGTTTTCTGCAAACACTCCTGGAGCAGAGAACTGTGTAGGTCCCAGCTCACATTGTAAGGCTGCTCCACCGTGATCCTCATCTGCCCACAGACACTGGGAGAAAGGAGAATGACAAAACCAATCCTCATACACATGTACAGGAACGTACTGACAGACAGAGCTCCATGATACATAAAGGTAATGAAGCACAGAACCATGGGCGGCTATCCTAAGAACACAGCCAATCAATGGGATTCAAACCCCAGTATATAAAAGACACACCTCATGAAGTCATGTCAACAAATGCAGGATTGAACAAATGCATTGGTTAAAAAACAAACAAACCAGCAAAACACTCAACAGTTGGAAACATGCCTTTGATCCTACTTAAAATTGTTACAATGGGGGCCAGAGAAGTGTCTGAGTTGGTGAAGAGCTTGCCTTGTGAGTACAAGGATCTGAATTTTGTTCTAAAAACCCACATAAAAAAGTCGGGCATAGGTGTCCACACTTGCATTCCCAGCACTGGGGAGGCAGAGACAGGTGGATCGCAAGGGCCCACAGGAAGCCAGCCTAGCCAACTTTGCAAGCTTCAGGCCAACAAGAGACCTTGTCTCTAAGAAAACAGTTGATAAAGCATTTTTAGGACAACACCCAAACCCACTCTGGTTTCTGCATTCATGCGCGCACGCACACACACAAAATGATGAAGATACACTGAAGGATGAGAAGACACTGAAAACACAGAGCAGCCAGTTCATCATTAGGAAGGGGATAGGATGTGCACCGTCTCTGTTTATTTCCATTCAACAATGTGACTTTCAGTAAACATAGTCAGGCCCAAACAACAAGTGAACATGTGGTGTCACCATTATTGAGACACCCTAGTGAGTGCCTGACTTGAACTCTACAGCCAGAAGCACAGTCAGCAGTGACACTACCTGCAGCTTGAGGCATCATGACAACAACCAGAAAATGAACAGTCTAAAGCTACAGTTAACAGAAGTGTTAAAAATACAAACACCTAGGAACAAATGCGGGAAGAGGTGGGGAGAAAGCTCTTTGATGAAAATGACTGGCAGTTCTAAAAGAAGCAACCCCCCCCCCAAAAAAAAAGGATTCTGCAGTGTGGTGAGGGTCAGGATGGGTCACTCACCATCAGGAAGCTGAAATGAGAGGGAGGCCTGAGCCCACATGCTCACCTGAACAATGACAAGGGCAAATGTCCCTTCTGTGGGTGGGATAACTAATCCTGGCTAACAACTTGACAGGGTTAAAACTATATAGGAAACAAAGCTCCAGGCATGTCTGTGAGGGGGTTCCCGGAAACATTTAACTGAGGAGGGAAAAACCACCTTAAATGTGGGTGGTACCATCCAAGGGTTCAAGTCTTGTACTGAATGGAAGGGAAAGTGTCACCTCTTTCCCTCTACTTCCTGACTGTGGATTAATGTGAGCAGCTGACTCAAGCTCCTGCTGCTGAGCCGTCCCTGCCATGATGGTCTGCACGCTTGAACCATGAGGGGGAATAAACCCGTCCATCCTTTCTTACATTGCTTTCGTCAGTATTTTGTCACACCAGCTGGAGAAGTAGGCAGTGGTGGCCTTTCCACAAATGCTGCTGCGTGAGTGAGATAGTTGTCCCTAAAGATGTGCTTTCTCCTTTACCTCTGACCTCACAAAAATCAATTCCAGGCCTGGCCGCTTGGTCCAGACTCAGGTTCCCTCCAGTTCTTTGTGGTGGCCCCTTTCAGCATTTCCTTCTAGCCCATCTCCGTTCCTTTGTGACTCCCTGCTAACCTATAGAACTCCTCTCTACCAGGGATACAACAACCGCTACACTTGGCTAGGACCCAGATTGGGCAACAATGACCAAAAAACAGAATATCCACCACAAAGATGAAGAAACACCCCAAATATCATAACTCCAGATGTTCAGCTCCAGGTACAAAAGCACAAACATGAACCATGAAGACAATATGCCTCCTCCAGAAGCCTCCATCTCCATTTCAATGTGCCCAGAGAAAAGCAATTTGGCCAAAGCATAAGAGAGGACTTCAAAATAGCAATTAAGGGCATGTTTAAGGAGATTAAAGAGAATATGAATGAATGCCTTAGTGAAGACTGTGAAAGCAAACCAGTTAAATGAAATAATGAGAACAATTCAAGACACTAAAGTAGAATTTCACAAAGAAATAGAATCACTAAAGAACACCGAAACTTAAAAGTAAACCTGCAAATGAAAAACTCAGGGTGTGAAACAAAAACCTCACAGGTAAGCCTCACCAACATATTACAAGGCATGGAAGAGGGAATTTCAGGTATTGGAAACAAGGTAGTAGAAGAAGAAATGGATAGCTCAAAGAAAATTTTAAATCTAAAAATCCAAGCACAAAACATCCAGGACAGCAGGGACACTATGACAAGGACAAACATACAAATAGTAGATACACAGTAAGGAGAGTAAGGAGAATAAACCCAGGTTAAAGGCACAGAAAATATTTTTAACAAAATTATAGAAGAAAAACTTCCCAGTCTAAAGGAGGTGACTATCAAGATATAAAAGCATGCAGAATATCAAATAGACAGGACTAGAAAGGAAATTCTCATGACACATAATAATCAAAACACTAGGTATATAGAACAAAAAGGACATTAAAAGCTTCAAGGGAAAAAGACCAAGTCATGTATAAGGCAGACTCTCGTTAAACGGACACTCAGCTTCTAATGGAGACTCTAAAATCCAGAAGGGCCTCTATGGATGTTCTACAAATTCTGCAAGACCACAAATGCCTGTCTAGGCTACTACTCCTAGCAAACTATCAATCACAATAGAGGGACAAGAAAAAAAATTTCATGATAAAAATAAATTTAAGTAATTTCTGTCTACCAATCCATCTCTACAGAAAGCACTAAGAACAAGAACTTCAACCTGAAGAGGTTAACCACATCCTTTAGGACACACACAAGTAATTGATAATTCTAGAACTGTTCATCAAAAGAGGAGCTGGGTTGTAAGCCCAAACCATAACAGAAAAATAATGGGAATTAATAAACACTGTCCATTAACAACTCTCAATATTAATTGTCTCAATTCTCAATAAAATGCACAGACTAATGTATTGGATTAGAAAACAAGATCCATATTTCTGCCACACTCAAGAAACACCTCACCATCAAGAACAGACATCACCTTAGGGTAAAGACATAGGGGAAAAAAGGTATTCCAAGCAATTGGACCCAAGAAGCAAGCAGGTGTAGCCATTTTAATATCTAACAAAATAGATTTCAAAGCAAAACTAATCAGAAGAGATAAGGAAGGACAGTATGTACTCATCAAAGGAAAAATCCACCAAGAGGATATTAACACTTCTAAGTATTTATGCACCTAACACAAGGGCACCCAGGTTCATAAAAGGGACACTGCTACACATAAAACCACATATTGACCTTAATACTTCAACACCCCATTTACACCAATAGGTCATCCAGACAAAAGATAAACAGAGAAGTGCTGAGGTTAAAAAGGCTGCAAATCAAATGAACCTAACTCATCTACAGAACACCCCACCCAAACACTGAAGAGCACACTTCATTCTCAGCAGCCCACAGAACTCTCTCCAAGACTGACCATCTATTAGGGCACAAAGCAAGTCTTAGGAGACACAGAAAAAATTGAAACAGCACTCTGCATCTTACCTGACCACCATGGATTAAAGCTGGATATTAACAACAATAGAAATGACAGAAAGTATACAAACTCATGGAAACTGAACAACTCACTACTGAATGAAAATTAAGCCAAGAAAGAAATTAAAAATAATGAAAATTCAGCATACCCAAATCTCAATTCAAAGAGGCAAGTTCTTAAGTGCCTACAAGAAAAAAAAAAAAAAACAACCTGGAGAAATATCTCATATTAAAAACTTAATGACACATT
Organism: Lophiomys imhausi; assembly: GCA_907164525.1. Lineage (NCBI taxonomy): Eukaryota > Metazoa > Chordata > Mammalia > Rodentia > Muridae > Lophiomys > Lophiomys imhausi. Next base: position 18,750,596 of record CAJQZJ010001511.1, read on the forward strand.
TGATAACTGAAAAAAGAAGAAATAATACACCAAAAGAGTAGATAAAAATAAATAATCAAATTCAAGACTGAAATCAATGAAACAGAAACAACAACAAAAATATACAGAGAATTAAAGAAATAAGGAGTTGGTTCTTTGAGAAAATCAACAAGACTGACAAACCTTTAGGACAATTAACCAAAAGACAGAGAAAGAGAATTCAGGATAGTAAAATTAGACCTGAAAAATGAGACATTACAACAGTCATCAAGGAAATTCAGAGGATCTTAAGGACATACCTTAAAAATCTGTACTATTCCCCCAAACTAGAAAATCTAAAATAAATATATGAATTTCTTGATAGATATGTCCTACAAAACTTAAAATAGGATGAAATAAGCAACCTAGGACCCATACCTACCTCTAGTGAAATAAAAGCAGTAACTCACCCAGCCAAAAAAAGTTCAGGGCCAGACAGATTCAGTGCAGATTCCTAACCAACTGCCAGAAGAATGCAAATACTCCTCACATTATTTCACAGAGCAGAAGCTGAGGAAACATTTCTTAATTCTTTTCTATGAAGCCACTATTACCCTGATATCAAAACTACAAAAAAAACTAACAAAGAAAGAAAATTGCAGATCAATATCCCTTATGACATAGACACAAAAATTCTCAATAAAATACCAGCAAATCAAATCCAAGAACACAACAAAGAGATTATCCACCATGATCAAGTTGGTTCATCCCAGAGATGCACAGATGGTTCAATGTATGTAAATAAGTAAACACAATCCACCACATAAACAGACTGAAAGACAAAAACCACACAATCATCTCATTAGCTACAGAAAAGACCTTTGACAAAATCCAGCATCCCTTCTTGATAAAAGTCCTAGAGAGGCTAAGAATACAAGGGACATACCTCAACATAATAAAGACAATTTACACCAAGTCCACAGCCAATATCATTCTAAATGGAGAGAAACTCAAAGTGTTTCAACTAAAACCAGGAAAAAGATAAGAATGTCTACTTTCTCCATACCTACTCAATCTCTACTTGAAGTCACAGCTGCAGCAATAAGACAGAAGGAGCCAATAGGAAGGGAAGAAGTCAAAGTACCTTCCTTTGACTTGATATGATAGTATACATAAACAACTCCAAAACACTCCACCAGGAAACTACTATAGCTGGAGAACACAGTTAGCAAAGTAGCAGGACACAAAATAACACACAAAACTCAGTAGCCAAATGAAAAACAGACTGAGAAAGAAATCAGGAACAGTACCTTTCACAATAATCTCAAAAAAAAAAACTTGAAATAATTCTAACAAAGCCAGTGAATAATAAAAAATTTAAATCATTAAAGAAAGAAATTGAAGAAGACACCAGAAGATAGAAAGATTTCCTACACTTAGGGACCTGTTAGATTGAAACTGTGAAAAATGGCCATCCTATCAAAAGCAATCTACAGTTTCAATACAATCCCCATAAAAATTCCAACACATTTCTTCACAGAAACTGAAAAGGAATCTTCAACTTTATATGGAAACACAAAAAGCTGAGGATTGCTAAGAACAATCCTGAATAATAAAAGAGCTGCTGGCAGAATCACCATCTCATATTGCAGGCTTACCACAGAGATATAGTACTAAAACCAGCAATATGGGGACATAAAAACAGACACATCAATGAATGGAACAGAACTGAAGATACAAAAATAAACCCACACCCCTACGGACACCTGATTTTTGACAAAGAAGCCAGAAATGCACTCTGGAGAAAAAATAGCATCTTCAACAAATGGTGCTGGTCAAACTGGATGGTTGTATGTAGAAGAATGAAAATAAATCCATATTTATCATTCTGCACAAAAATTCAACCAAATGGAGGAAGGACCTTAACATAAGACAAGGTACCCTGAATATGGTAGAACAGAAAGTGGGGAATAGGCTTGAACTCATTGGAACAGGAAAGGACTTTCTGAACAGGACACTGTTAGAACAGGCTTTATGATCCACAACTGACTAATGGAACCTCAGAAGGCTGGAAAGCTTTTATCTAGCAACCTACAGAATGGGAAAAGATCTTTATCAATTATACATCTGACAGAAGGTTAGTATCTAAGATACAAAGAGAAATAAAAAGCTGAACATCAAGAAAACAAATAACCCAATTAAAAATATGGTACTGAACTTAACAGAGAGTTCTCAAAAGATAAAACAATTGGCTTAGAAACACTTTTAAAAAGTTCAACATCCTTAGCCATCAGGGAAATGAAAATTAAAACTGTTTTGAGATTTCATCTTACCTCAGTCAGAATGGCCAAAATCAGTAAAACAAATTCAGTACATGCTGGAGAGGATGCAGGGAAAGGGGAACGCTTGGTATTGCTGGTTGGAGTGAAACTGGTGCAGCCACGATGGAGCTCAATGTGGATGTGCCTGGGAAGCGGGGAGTGTATCTGCATCACAGCAACACCACTCTTGAGCGTGTACCCAAGGGACTCTTCATCCTATCACAGGGACACTTGCTCATCCATGTTCACTGCTGCACTCACTATTCATAGTAGCCATAAATTGAAGGCAGACTAAACATCCATCGACAGATGAATGGATAATGAAAATGTGGTACATTTACACAATGGGATATTATTCAAATGTTAAAAAGTGAAATAATGAAATCCTCAGTAAGTAGATAGAATTAGAAACAATCATTCTGAGGAAGGTAACCTGGCTCCAAAAGGACACATACTGAATGTTTTCTCTTATATGTGCACGTTAGCTTTAGATATGCATGTTTTAATAAGTGTATCCACAAAGGTTATGTAGCTAGTAAGGGACAAGGGGAGAGCAGGGGATCTTCCAAGGAAAGAGAAAATAGAATATAGTACTATAAAGACATAAAAGGGAAACTGGAATAGGATAATTAAATGGGAAGGGGTTAGGAAACTATGGAAGAGGAATTTAAATGGAATCATCATACAACAGAGGAGAACACCCCAACTAGACATCTTATGTCACCAAGTAAAACTCCCAGTGCCAGTAATGGGTTACATCATTATTGAGTCATTAGCCAAAGGGGTTCTATAGCACCCACGAGCAGCACAGGCCATCGTCAAGGGTTAGGGTACCCTAAAGACACATTGAACTTAGGTCATCAAACAGAGAAGTCAAGCTGGCTCTCAACTAGAAGCTTCACCCCTACTGAGTAGTGTTTATGGTCCTGGAAGGTACTATGCACATGAAAAGCAATCATCAATATCACACAGCTGTAAACTCTGTGACCTACAACAGTGACCTGTCTGTAAGATATACTGGTGCAATCCTGGCACAAATGTCACAGGAATAACCAAACACTTTTTAAAATTTGGATTTAAGGTTCACTCCATGAGATGAAACACACAAAGACCAAGAACTAAAGTGGCTGGAGACCAAATACGTCATGGCCTAAAGGGGAAAACTTAATATTATTATTCTGTGAAAGAAATATAGCAGTAAAATGAGTCTTAATGACATTCTGCTATATCTGTAGCTCAATGCCTCACTCAGCCATCATCAGAGAGGATTTTTGCAGTAGAAGGTAATCAGCACAGAGATCTACAACTGGACAGTATGTGGAGAGTGAGAGACTTTGGAGCGCTCAGCCATAGTGGGATGTCTTTATCAACCCCCTCAAGGCTCAGGGATCTATGCAGGAGAGGAGTTGGAAAGATTGTAAGAGCCAGAAGTAGTGAATGACTCCAAGGAAACAACATCTTCCAGACACAAAAAGATTGATAGACATATGAACTCACAGAGACTATGACAGCAAACGCAAGACCTGAACAGGTTTTAACCAGACAAAAATCTCAGCACTGAAAAGGGGAAGTGGACACACAGTCCCACTCCTGACCAAGAAGCTATTTGAATTGGTGACTGCTAAGAAAGGGAAAATCAGTTTCTCTAGTGGAGAGTTACTGGATATATCAACCACATTCCAAGGCAGTAGTTGGTCAGCACAAAACAGACTCTGGTTTTTGTGTGTGCTGCTTGTTTTGTTTAGGTATTTTTGTCTTAGTTTGTCTGTTTTGGTTTTCATTTTGTTGTTGTTTTCTTTGTCTTTGAGGGTTTTTTGAACACAGAGTTGGATGAGTAAAGGAAGATCTGGAAAGAGTTGAGGGAGGAGGAAGAAAATGATCAAAACATATTTCATAAAAATATTTTAATTATGATAATCAATTCTAGATGGAGGGAGGGTTTAAGTGTAAGTGGACATGAAAACAGACAAAAATTAGAGAAAAAGCAGAATACTTTAGTGTGACCTATAATAGGCAAATACTTATTGGATGAAAAATGCAAGACCATTAACCACTAAAATCCAATAACTGGACCACATTAAAATTCCTAACCATGTAAAGACGTCATTACATATGGAGGCGCAAGCAGAATGAAGAGTGCCATTTGCAACACGAATCTCACTTAGCACTTAGGTTCAGAATGTGTCAGAACTACAGGCCATCAAGGGGCAGACACACCTCAAGGGAAAGCTGGGGAAGAGTTACGCAAACTTTACAGAGAACACAGTGTCTGTCTTGCTTAGGGTTACTATTGCTGTATTGAAACATCATGACTAAAAAACAGGGAGGAAAGGAACGGGTTTATTTGGGTTACACTTCCACATCACTGTTCATCATCTAAGAAAGTCAAGACTGGAACTCAAACAGGACAGGAATCTGGGGACAGGAGCTGATGCAGAGACCTTGGAGGAGTGCTGCTTACTGGCTTGCTCAGTCTGCTTTCTTACAGAACCCAGGACCACCATCCCAGAAATGGCAGCACCCACAATGCATTGGGCCCTCTCCCATTGATCACTAATTAATAAAGTGTCCAACAGGCTTGCCTACAGCCCAATCTTATGGAGACATTTTCTCAGTTGAGACTCTAGCGTGTGTCAAGTTGACATAAAACTAGCAGTACAGTATCCAAGTGGCCAATAAATTCAAGAAAAGGTGCCTTATGCCATCATAGATAAGAAAATGCAGATTATTGAAATATGCATGTACAAGACAATCTTAGCACAATATCCATTAGAGCGAACAACCAAATGGAGCACACCGCTGGCTGGCATGTAAGTTGGCACAAAATTGTGCGAAAATGTTTGTCAGGAATTATTAACACTTCACACAGCACTTCCACTCTGAGATGTAGACCCAACAGAAATGGTAACAGGAATATCAGAGGAACACTGTTTACAGCACCAACGTATATGTCTGCCAATGGTGACTTGAGCCTGCAATTTGTGGAACACTCACACAGTGAATGCTACAGACCCAGACAAGGTTGGGCTACGAACACAGAGAACATAATCGGATCTTTAAAGCGCTGAATGGAACTCTCTCCTCCCCTCTCCACCCCAACCTGAGCGAGTTCATGTGACTGCTTCCCTTGCCTTAGTTCACAGGCAGCAGATGAATCTGGACTGAAGTCAAACCTGTGCCTGTGTCTTGCTTTGAGAGGAGCATGGTGACCAGTGGAGGAAGGCACAAGAAAGACTGTGGTTGCCACCAGATTCTCATTTCCTGAATATCCTGTGAACCTCATATTTATGGTTTTCTTGCTTTTCCATTTAGGGTATATATTTCAAAGAGAGTTGACCCAGAAAACCCAATATATGAAGGTAGGAAGATGTATATAATGGTGCTCATGAGAGCATTGTTCACAACAGAAACAAACTACTAAACTGTCCACAAATAGGGAGAATGAATCAAATACAGTTTACTAATGTTTCAGGATACTGGGTAGATACTGGGAAGAATAAAACAGATATAAGTAAACTAAGAAGAACAGGCATGTAAGCAGTGTTTGGGAGCAAATACACTAGGCCACCACGCCATTCACGCAGCGGCTTAACTGTGGACCAGTCAAAATGGCATGTCTGTGTGCAAGCACATAGAACATAGTCCCAAAGAGAGCACCCTCACAGTGTGAGTTCTGAGTCGGGGTGTCCCTTGTGAAATCCATATGTCAGAACCCACTAGAGAAAGGCCTGAGGGCTCCATCCTCATGAGTGGGATGGTGCTCTTGTAGCCAGGATGGCATGAACTCCCGGCCCTTCTGTCTCCTGTGCGGGACACACAGCAGCGGTTCAACACACATGCAGCCTGCTGGCGTCTTAGACTATGGGCCTTCACAACTGTAAGTTAAGCAGTACGTTTCTGTTGATGATAGGTTACCTCGCGTAAGTTAGTTTGGCTGTGGGAATGATTTTCCTCTAAGAAGACTAGAGCTTGGGATGGGGTCATGAGTAGAGTAGGTTCACATATGTTTGGATAATTAAAATAATATTTCAAATGGTGGAAGATTTCAGGCAAATGAATGCATACATTATACATATAACTTTAGTACTTTAATATGTAGAAAGAGATAAATTTGTACAAATGTCTTTTATCTCAAAGCAACAAAACTATAAATTATTAACAAAGGTCTAAGTTAAAAACCCTTTCCAACTGGTAATTAAAAAGTATTCCTACAAACATGTGAGGGAGAATGGGAAGAGAAGTAATATTTAAACTCTAGACTATCAGGAAAATAATGCAAATAAAGAAACGAGTTTCTTCAGAATTCTCCTCAGAGATGAAACCCCAACTTCAAAGGTGTTCATTATCAAACAGGAAAAAAAAAGTCATGGGTTTCAAGTCAATGAGGGTTTTAAAATGCAGTTCTAAAGAAGTCCAAAAGAGAGCAGATAACAGATAACATTATTAAATTAGGAAAAACAAAACTGAGACCCGATAAATAAATTGAGAGCTAAGTATGTGCGGAGCCCAACAGCAGACAGACCCTGGATGATCCAGTTACTACAAGAAACAACCATTAAACAAAATGTTCAGTTGCATTCAGAGACACAAAGAAGGCAATTTAGGAAATGAGCAAGGAATTACTTGCATGGTTGTATGCTAATAAATCTGAGTAAAAGCACATAAATTGTATAAGTTGACATCCAAAAAAAACTGAACACCATGAATAAACCCTTATTGTTGGAAAATAATTTTTTTTAAGTAGAAAAGAATTATCTCCCAAAGAGTTTCTGGACTCAGGCTCTCACTGTTGAGGTGCTGTAAACTTGTAAGGATGATTACTTCTGAGATGATGTTCTCATTTTGTTGCTTTGTTTGAGACAGGTGGCTTGTAGCCCAGGCTGCTCCTGAGCTTGCTAGAAATCCAACAATGGTCTTCAACTGTTAGTCCTCCTGTTTCTAGGCACCAAGTGCAAGGCTTGCAGGAGCACAGCTAAGTCACATCCGGCCTATGCCACACATGGGGTCAAATCCAGGGCTTTATGCATACTCAACAAACACTCTTTGAACCGAACTATGTTTCATTTTCTGAAGGCAGTTTAATTATTTTTTAACTTGGAGAACTGGCTAATTAATTTTGTAAGAGAAAGGAAAACCTAAAGCCAAAAGCAGGCCATGTATTGTGACTCACTGTGTGCCCTTCAAATAACAGCAGCAGACATTGTGTAAAAAGAGCTCCCACTGTCTCAGTCAGCTTGCGAAGGGATCAAAGGGAGTCAGCATCATCCTCAATCCAAGACCTAAAGACTGTCACATGCTGGTGTGCACTGTGGGCCTAGTAGAAGGGTTCCAGCCTGTGGGGTTCCCAAGCTGGTTTGTCTGAACAAAGAAGAATTTCTACCTGGAAGCATTTCTGGAAGGGGGGCCCTAGGGAATGAACTCTGGCAAGTTCTGCTATAAAACATTCAAATGCATGCAAATCCCAACTAGAAACACCAACAATCAAAGCTCAGCCTTGTGTTCAGTCAACAGTCTACAGAGGGTTAGCATGGCAAGGAAGAAATCTAATAAGGTTACTGGAAACAGAAAAGGTGGTTAGTGTAATACAGTGTGCTCATATATAACACAGAACTTTGATAGGTCCTAATATAACATCTGAATAAATATTATACAGAAAATTAAAAGGACATTTTTTTTTTGTTTTTTTTCGAGACAGGGTTTCTCTGTATAACAGCTCTGGCTGTCCTAGACTCACTTTGTAGACCAGGCTGGCCTCGAACTCACAGAGATCCACCTACCTCTGCCTCCCAAGTGCTGGGATTAAAGGCATGCGCCACCAACGCCTGGCTAAAAGGACATTTCTAATAAGACACTATCATTTGGTAAAGACTCTTTAATGCTTTGGAACACTGACCACATAACTATCGAACCACAGCTATTGAGTTGGAAATAGCCAAGGAGATATGGAAGCTAAGTCCTGTGGTGGGGCAGAGTTTAAGGTTCACGTGCAGAAAACACTTACCCATTCAGAAGACAGAAGTGAGACATCATCAACAGAAACAATGCGATGTAGAAACCACAGCACTTCCAGGACCACAGAGGAGAATCCATCCTGAAGGAGCCCAGGATATTGTAAAGACAGAAGGAAGCATGCTAACAGCAATGTGACAAATGTGTTTAAAGATGGAGAAGAAAAAAAAATGTAGCCTTAATGATCAAACTGATGGCAATCTCCACAGGAAAGTGAAAAATATGCAAAAGAAATAAATGAAGATGTAAAAAGTGACTAATACAGTGGCCGAGATCAAAACTTCACTCAGGTGTGTACCAGAGCCAAGAACACAAAAGTCCAGCAAAGTTGAGTTTGTAAGAAAGATCTCTTTTATTTGGTGACTTGAACACATGACAGGTTGGGGAATGTGGTCTGATGAAGCAGTTAACATCCAAGGGCAGTGTGCCCCTTACTTTTCTCACTGCTGTGACAAAATGCCTGACAGAATAACAAAAGAAAATGATTTTAGTTTGCATTGAGGTTTGAGGATTTAGCCCATGATGCTGAGGAAGATGCACCTGGAGGTGGCTGCCAAGTCACATCTGCAGCCAGGAAGCAGAGAGGGATGAATGCTGGTATTCACAGCTTATTCAGTCTGGGACCCTAGCCCACCTAAGCAAAGAGAAAGAACAGAAGGAACAGGAGCTGATGGGTCCTGGGAAGCGGTGGTGGCTGAAACATAGATAGCATCTACAAGGACTGAAGATAGAAGTCTGTCCAGGATTTTATACCCAGCAGAGCTGTCTGTCAGAATACAGACAAACTCAAGATATTTTCTGGGAAGTGAACTGACATCGTTCTTCCTTGGCATAAAGACATGCATCATATACATAGTAGGGCCTCCTGATTGACAGGAAATACTCCAAAGGATGTCTAGTGTATACTTTCATATTTTTCTTGTGTTTGTGTGCCTGTGACTGTGGGCACACACTTGGCACAGTGCATAAATGGAGCTCAGGAGGTAACCTTGGCGTTGGTCTTGGCCTTTCACCTTGTTTGAGTAGAGTCGTGTTGTTTTCACTTTTGCATACAGCAGGCTAGCTGTTCTGTGGGCTTCTGGGAATTCTCATCTCACCACAAGAGCATTTGGATTACAGATGCTTGTTATCACACCCCACTTTTCAGGGGTTCATGTCCTCAGGCTTAAAGCAAGCACTTTCCCCACCAAGCCTTCTCCCAGCCCTGAGTCTCCGCTCTATAGCAAAGAATTAATAGGATCAAAATTTACTAAAGTAACAGTAAATATGAAAAAAGTCTTCTTTCCTCTTTAAGTTTTTTAAATCTACAACTGTTTAAAGCACCCCCCCCCATATTTTGCAGTAGTAACACACAGATAAACAATCTGTGGCTATCCTAGGACAGATGGGGAGTGGTGGTTCTTATACACACTCACGCACACTGTCACACACAGTGTGAATAAATTACAATGAAAAGAAAAAAACCAATTAACTCTATAGAAGGCAGGAGGAGAATGGAGGAACATGGAAGAGATGAGGGAAGTAGAACAGACTTCAAAACTGTGAATTAAGGCAGGGAACCTGCAGGGCAACATTGGAGGCATAAGTGATGAGCACTCTCACTAAAAGATGGAGTTGGCCAGATAGATATTTGTTTGTGGTATTGGCAGAGGAGACTAGAGCTTTGCCTGTGCTGGGTAGGTGCTATTCCACTGAGCCATACCTCCTTCACACTTATGTAGTTTAATAATTGAATTCATAATTGCAAGCATTCCTCCAAAGAAAAGGCCACTGTGTCTCCTCAGTGGAGTTCTATGCAGTATGTTAAAAAATCAGCAGCAAGCATGTGCACACTCTTCAGAAAATGATGGGCCCTCTCGCTTCTACTTGCCATGTAGGCAAAACCCAGTAAGGACACTGTGTTAGTTACTTTTCTGTTGCTGTCATAAAAACATTCTGACCAAAAGCAACTTAGTGAAGAAAATGGTATATTTGCCTTATATTTCCAGGCCATAGTCATCACTGAAGGAAGTCTGGCAGCAACATAAGCCGGGTCTTGAAGCAGAAGCCCTGGAGGAATTCTGCTTCCTGGCTCCCTCAGCTAGCTTTTCTTACACATCCCAGGACTGCTTGTCTAGGAAATGGTACTGCCCACAGTGGACTGAGCCCCCTGCCATCAATTAAGACAATCAAGACAGTCCCTCACAAACATGATAAAGACAGTTACTCTGGGTCAAGTTGGCACTTAATGCCAGACACCAAGCAACTACCTAACAAGCAACAACAAGACCCAGACCAGAAAATGAACTGGGAACCAGCATTCATCTCTGCCTGTGCTACATGATTGTGGATACAACGTGATCAACCAACTCACATTCCTGATGCCATGCCTTCACTGTCATGATGGACTGTACTCTCAAACCGGAAGAAACCCATCTTCTCTTAAGTAGCTTTTGTCAGGTACTTTGTCACAACAAAGGGGAAAAATAACTAATATACCAAAAATCTCAAGTAGGGATGCAGAGAACATTTGATAAAATCAGTACACATCAAGGTGCAAATGAAAAACAAAACAAAACAAAACCTCCCCACAGAATGCAAACAGTAGAGGGCATCTAGAAATAACAGACATCATCCTTGTGGTGAACAAGCAAGCAACCTACCTCTGAGGCCCAGCAGTGCTGGAGGCTGAGGGAGAGTTAGGACAGGAAAAGGAGAAGGTGTACAGCTTAGATGAATGTAAGATGTCCCTATTCACAGATGTGATTTCTTCCTTCTTTTTTAGCATAGGTGGATTGTACATTCATATATTTTTATTTTATGTGTATGAGTATTTTGACTGCATGTATATACATGTTCCATGTGCATGCAGTACCCAAGGAGGCCAGAAGAGGGTGGAACTGGAGTTACCCATGTGAGCTGCTGCCATGTGGGTGCAGGGAACCAAACCTGGGCCCTCTGCAAGAGCAGCGAATGTTCACTGCTGGGCCGGCTCTCTAACCGCACACCTGGGTAGTTTTATCCATGTGTGTGATGTACTTTGATCATATTCACCCCATTCCCCTCGTTTGTCTGGTACGACTTTTTTATGTAGAAAATCCTAAGGGATCTATGAAATAGTTACTAGAAGTAAGGGATGGGTGTCAGGGATGCTGAATTTAGCATCAATACAGAAGATTCAGCTCCTCACAGTTTGTTTAGGGGAAACAACAGAAACATGAAATTTAACAAACAATGATAATAACATTGAAAGTTTAGATGTTTAAATTAAATGTTAAGAATTTATAAAAAACTATGCTAAATCTGTAAATTAAAGGAGTTTTTATTATTTTAAAAGTCATTGCGAGAGAACTTGAAGATGTAAATAAATAGGAAGGTATCACAGAAGGCGAGGTTGGCATGGCAACAGATCAGTACTATTACAGAGCCAATGCTGGTGAGGAGTCAATTTCTCACTAATTGAACTTTAGATTCAATGTCACTTAATCAAAGCTGCAAGACGTGTTTGTGTGGAAACCTTCAGGTTAATCTTAAATTTTACCTGGAAATACAAAGTACCCAATGTAGGAAAAGCAAAATTCTGAAAGAGAACAGAGTTGGAGGAAGTCATTCAATATCAGTGTCCAGCACAGTATGTTCAGGGTCAAGAGTAGACACTGTTGAATGGAACAAAAAAATCATAGTCCAGAAATAGACTCACACTATTACAATCAGCTGGCCTAGAGAAAGGTGCCCTCAATATGGAGGTCCGCAGTGATGAATATGGAGCAGAAAGACTGTCTGCAGTGATTCTGGGCCTAGAGA
>CAJQZJ010001511.1:18763066-18797423 GCA_907164525.1 Lophiomys imhausi
CCTAGAGAAAGGTGCCCTCAATATGGAGCAGAAAGACTGTCCGCAGTGATGCTGGGCCTAGAGAAAGGTGCCTTCAATATGGAGCAGAAAGACTGTCCACAGTGATGCTGAGCCCAATGTGGAGTGAAGACAAGCAAACCTTGCATGGATCCACACAGACACTGTTTATAGAAATGCCTAACACTAATGATGCAGTTTCCAGGGAGGGGAAATATGCATTATTTGACTTTTCTGGGGACACGGCGACAAATATCTATTCACCCCAGGTAGGGCACTGGTAACAGAGCAGAGCAACAATTCCACCCAGGTCTATAGCTCACTGAGCCACGAGTTCATGGGTGACTCAGAGATAGTTGCATCACCAAAATATCCATCCCGATTTGGGGAAACACTCAGAAATCTGCATCTCTGGGGTTTTCTTCACAGATTACATGTAGGTGGCCCCCCGAAGTGCTTGCTGCTTCTGTAACTAAGGAGGAGCCTGGTGAAGCTTCTAAGTTTCAGGAGCTTTCTGAGACTTCTAAGTTATGTTTACTTCCTAAATCCCATGAGTCTCTTTCCTCCGTCCCTCCAGAAGAGAATGTTTCAATTTGAGGAAATAGTTTATAAAGGGAGATTTTAATTTTTCCCATGTATATATGCATGGTGTGCCTGCATGTGTGTGTACAAATGTGTATGTGTGTGCATGTATGTGTAGGTGTGTGTGTGTGTGTATGCCATTAGAGGCCTAAGGTTGATGCTAGGTGTCTATCTCAATGACTGTATTCAATGAGTTTCTCTATTTACTAGGAGCTTCTCTACTCCAAGTAGCCTAGCTAGCCAGCTTGTTTGAGGGATCCTGTCTCACTAAACACAGGGATTGCAGGTGAACCCCACACCTGCTCAGCTCTTATGTGGGTTCTGGGGATCTGAGTCCTCATGCTTGTAGGGCAAATGCTTTGTCCACTGCACTGAGCCATCTTCCCATCTCAGAGGTAGTATCTTGATCTGGGACGGGGAATGACTTTTTAAACAGAAAAACCAAATGAGCGAACAAACAAAACTCCTAGTCTTCAGAAGACATAGTTAAGGAAATGCTCACAACCCACAGATCCCACAGCCAGAATAATGAAGACCTACAAACCAGCACCAAAAGGACAAGGAACATTGAGCAGACATAATACTGCCTGAGACTCTTCATATGCAAAGTTGGTCGACATCAGAAACCATGAGGAGTGGGAGCCGCAGTGATGGGAGGTGTTTCTTGTCACCCTTGAGGGTGCTTGAGACTAGACACATAAGATGCCAAGATCACCTGGTAGAGAGCAGAGCCCCCACGCCCATGCAGGAATGCCACACTGGGGGTCCCCTTGAAAAACAGCTCAGTGGCTTGAGTCAACTTATACTGACTTCCCTCAGACATATTGTCATTCTTCACTTGAGAACGTGCAATTGAGGCACAAAAACAAAATTGCAAAAAAAAAAAAAACAAAATTAACAAGCCACAAGTTTTAGGTAAGTTTGTGATTTTATTTTGGGCTGCATTCACAGGATTCCTTGGGCAATGGGCTGGGCACCTTTGCATGTAAATCCTGTAGTCAATAACACAGAAGTTCCAGAAAAAAGCAAAAAAGAAAACATGAGATTAGTAATTCAGCCAAGCTGCTCCTAGATATTTCCCCATGCCCAAGAGAAAGAATTAGAGGAGTCTTCAAAGACTTGTGTGGGTGTCTCCAACAGCCTTTTGTAACAGCAGAACCTGGAAGGGGCCCAGGTGTCAGTCAGCAGTACTGTAAACAGCGCAGAGCATGCACCGTGAAGGTGGGGTTCAGATCCACCCAGTGACTGCCTGGACTCACAGTAATTCTGTTGATCGAAAGGAGCCAGGAGCAAAAGCACCCACAGTGGCCACTCACATCAGATGCTGCCCTGGAGGTCCAGCTGAGCCCCTGAGGTATGCTTTCCTGTCCCTCCGTCATACACTCTGTCCCTGTTTCTTACTCCTTCTTTCTCTCCCTTCCCCCTCCCTTTCTTACCCCAGCCAATATGGACCTCTCGTTCATATGTTGCCTTTTTTTTTTTCTAGTAGCAACTTCTAGGATTGAGGAAAATAGTAGATGTTTTACAAATGGTATGAGCCAAGTTTCAAACTTTCAGACAGAGAGAGGCACAGTATACACAGAGGTTCCCTGCAGAACCCCAGGCTCTGAGCCACAGCACTTGGGACAGCTGCCTCCAGGGTCAAGAAATGAGGCAGAGCTGGGAAGGTGGGAGCCCTTCCAGATCAGGGTAAGGATGCTGGAGCAAAAATGCCATCTGAGTAGAGGGACTACCCCTCACTCTGGGCTTTGGGTACACTGAGGAAGACCCAGTGGGGAAGCTAGAGTTCGCATACCTGGGCTTGCTGTTCCATAGGATTTGGCCCTGTGCAGAAGCAGCTGAGCAACAGGGTTCTGGGCTGGAGAGAAGACCTGTAGCCCTCCCCCACCCAACCCCCCACAGCATCTTGATACAGGGTGTCAAGTGAACAGCAACTATAATGGTTTCTTCGTATTTGCCCTTCCCAGAGACACTTGGAGGAAAAGCTTGGCCATGGCTGTGGTTTGATGCTATGACCATTTCCTAGAGAAAGTCCTGTCTCCTAAGGGATCACCCCAGAACCTCAGTTCCCAGCTTACGTGGACTCAAACTGCCCCCTCCTAGCTGTCTCTCAAAGTCTACACCGTCACAGTCAGCCAGGCCTGGGCTCCGGAGCACACTAAGCCCAGAGGATGCCCAGATCCCAAACATGTCCACAGGCCCTGGACACTGAGGCAACTTCCCACGGAGCAGAGGTGCATGCTAGCCCTCAGACATACACGGCAGACACTTACACTACTCAGGAATAGTTGAAAGTGTGACAGACCACCTCTGTGCATGGTCAGGACCACCGGGCGAAATACAACATCTCCCAGGCTCACCTACCTTCCGTGACCTGACATTTACCTCTTAGATATTGACTGCACTCCTTGCCTATTTGGAGCTCAGCCTAGAGACCTGGTGGCTGGCCACCTGCCAGCCCCACTCTCGTTTCCCTGATGGAAGCAGCTTTTCCCAGGGACTCAGGCTCCAGGCTCAGTCTCAAAGTTCTCTTTCCCTGTGGTCCCAAATTAGATGTCTAAGTCTGTGCCCCCTGGATGTGGCTGTTTGCAGGGGGCAGTTTACCAGGTTCATTGACAACAGGAACCCGATGAGAGAACAGTGTGCTCACTGGAGAGCATCAAGCAAGCACCAGGCCCCTCTCAGCAATGGCAGGACGGTTCTGTCAAGGTGTTCTTCACTCCAGGACAACTGTCTAATAGTCGGGCTCCCAGGAGAGCTAGACAGCAGAGCTGACTGCTGAAGCAAAGAGGCCTCACGGGAGGAACAATAGAGGACACTCTCCCCCACAGTTGGTGGGAGGGCAAAAGATCCAAGTGTCCTTCCAGGTCCTGCTCAAGGACCAGATGAAGACTCCATAAAATTTTATTGAGTGCAATCACTTGGAGGGACTCAGTGGGCCCCTGGTGGGGGGCGAGGAGGGGCTGTGAAAGGCATCCAGCGACTCTATTAGAGCACAAACCTGAGCTTGTCAAGTTAGCTGAGAGGATCTGATGGGCAGGCAGAACAGACCGTCCCCAGCATCCCCACTCCTGGTGTGCCAAATGAGGATGCTGGACCGGAGTGCCCAGCTACCATGTGATTGAGTTATGAATGTCATTATCAAAGCTGGGTCAATTAACTGGGAGGAGGGAACAGAATTAGGGGAGTTAAGATTGGCAGGTTTTGCCCTCAACACTGTAGATCTGCCTAATGTTTAGGCCTACCCAGCTGTAAATGGTCCCCTGTGCTTACACAGTGGCCTCCCTGTCAGCCCAAGCAGTTGGCGACTCAAGCCCAGGGCACACAAGGCTGCTCTGGGGGACATGGTAACATCATATGTCATGGAGCCACAGCATAGGCTAACCCTGAATGAGGCCAAATCACACTTCACTTTTATTCCCCACTTGTCCCCACATACCCCTGGAGCTATGCCTTAAGAGAAATGCTCCCTCTGACGCGGGCTGTCCTGCCACTCCTCAGAGAGCATGCCAGCACGGTGATATCTACTGATCTGCAGCCCCGGGCAAATACTACCCCACCTTGACTGAGTATTCTTCAAAAACAGCAGTGCGACCCCCTCACCAAGGGACACCATGCATACTGGCAGTAGAATTAGTGAGCCTTGGATCTGTACAGTTCTGAAGAGCTTCAACCTCAGCATCCCTCCACAGGTGGTACTGACCTAGTATTTCTGAGGTGAGGACCTGCTCCATCAAGAAGCTATCCTTGGTCCCCTCAGGCACACCTAATAATGCTCATCTAGCACCCCAGTGCCTGCGGCCACCGGGGTGGTATCTAAGAGATGCAAACTCTGTGACTAGGCAGAGAGGACCCTGGTTAGATGGTCAGTTAGTATCACCACTCTCTCAGAGCCCTGTGATGGCTCAGCAAAGCGTTGCTTCCCAGCACCTCCCTACAGTCTGGCTCTGTGAGGCTCGGCGAAGTGGATACTGTGGGCAGCAGCAAGTAGGAGGAGAGGCCATGTCTGGGCGTAGGCTCAAGCATGGTCCCAGGTAGAGGATGGCTGTGGACCCACAGCCATAGATGTCGTCTGAGTACCTGGTGGGGAGGCAGGTTCTCTCTCTGCCCTGAAAGCAGGAATCTATCCGCCCACAGTCCCACAAAGCAGGCCCTGCCCCAGGGCTTCTCATATGAGCACACAAGCTGCAGTTCTGGGGCTCCTGTGCCCCATCTTCCTGGAAGAGGCTGCCAGGCTCCTGCATTGCTGCCCAAAACCCACCCCCTCCTCACAGCTGCTTACCATGTACTGTAATGCCTCTTGAGAATTCTTGGGTATAGCCCCAGGCCACTTGTTCCCAGCCCCAACTGTCACTCTGGCAACCCTCTTGCTCCTACTGAACCCAAGTGGCAAATTTGGATTTGCAAATTGATCTTCACACTTGGACCTGGCCTGGCTCTGCGGTCAAACATCCAGGACAGACTGACTGCCCATCTCAAGTCCACATAGGAGGTTTAAGGATGGTCCATGTTAGTAAGGCAGGCTTAGGTCCGGCTGAAGGACAGAACAACCGCCTAGGTCAAGTCACGTAGACTGGGGGCTTCAAGAAAGATGTGCTGGGAGAGGGTCCAAGGGAGGTAGGAGCTATTGGAGAGACCCTCTTCTGCTGGAATCTAGTGTACCTGGGCTTAGGAACAGAAAGGCGTCTGAGGCCACAGGCAGAGGCTCACATGGAAGCTCTGGGCAGAGGTGGCAGGCAGTTGGTGTCCAGGAAGTTCCTGGGCTATAGCTGGGCTTGTGGGAGTGGCTGGCTGAAATGAGACAGGACACACAGACATGGGCGGGCCACTAGTCCCACTTGCCTTCTGTCTATCTCACCCCCTCTCCCCCCCACCCCACCCCCACCCGGGAGCATCAGAACACAGCCCAGAAAGTGCTGTTTAAATATTTAATAGCTTTTGGGCAGGAGATTAAAGGGCATGTGGGTTTGGGTGGGTTAACCCTCTCTTACCCACAGATGGTGGCAGGAAGAAAGTTTCTAGCTGTGGCTCACCCTGCTCCCAGAAGCTGGAGGGAGATGCCTGCTCTCATTTTCCTCCTCACTGGAGCAAGACACACAGGAGACTGCTCCTCGTGGGGACTTCTCACGCCCATTGGTAAGCAATGTGCCCTCTGTGGGCCTTAACTCCCTTTGCTGGGTCCCCTCCTTGCCATGTCCTCTTCAGCCACCTTGACATGCCAGAGTCCCATCACTTCCAAGGGTCATTCTGAGACTCCTCTCAGTATCTGCCTCCCTTGGGTGTTTCTAAGAGAAACTCACCTCCCAGGTCCTCAGTCTCAAAAGTAGATGGGTTCTGTGGGCAGTAGGCACAGGCAGTGAGGTGTGTACATGCAGCGTGTGGTTCTCCCTTGTGTCCAGGGTCTATGTTCTGAGTCAGCCCTCAGGCGGTCAAGTGAGCAACGTGAACCTATAGGGTCAAGGAGAAATCAGCCCCCTCACCCCACAAACTACTGAACTCTGCATGGAGTCAGGATGAACTGGGGATGCAGGTTTTGAAGGGGTCCAGCCCTGCTCCCTGCTCTTGGGCCTCAGTGGCCCAGCTCTAGTAGCACCTGGCCCTGGGGACTCATGACTTAACATGTATCATGAAGGTAAGGCTTTCTGCAGTTCTGGAATTCCAGGGCCTTCCTGAGCCTTTGTTCCCACATGGTTTGCCTGTGTGGCAATTCTCGTCTATATGTTTGCAGCTCTGCAGGCCTCCAAATTGGTGCAGGGGTCTCTGTATACAGGTCTCAGTCCTTCTGTGTGTGTGTGTGTGTGTGTGTGCCGTGCAAGCGCGCATGCATGCATGTCTGTGTGCACACATTCTGTTATGCACATGCATAAGCACATGTATTACATTCCAGAATGTATGTGTGTATATAAGCATGTATAAATGTGCCTGTTACATGTACACACACCTGCATGATCACATTTGTCATTTGTGTGAGCACAGAGCCTATGCATGGTATTGGGGAGGGTTGTGGGGAACAGAGGTGAACAGTAATTTCTGATGGCTGCATAACAAGCCAACATCAGCTGATGGCCTAAAACAGCATCCATCTTGGTTTTCCAGGTCAGGACAGAGAATGCTGGCCTCCACCAAGTGTCTCACACACGGTGTCCACCTTGCATTTTCAGCTGGGCCTCAAGAGACTCTCTCTCTCTCTCTCTCAGGGCATTCAGGTGGTCAGCAGAATTCAATTCCTTGAGGTCGTTGGGTGGTCATGATTTCTCGTCCTGGATGCTCAGGTCATCTGACCCATTGTGCTCAAGTGTCTGCCTTCTTCAGGCTGTGACCATGGTTTCAGCTCCTCATGGCCCTGAACACCCCCATGAGAGCTCCCTTCCTTCACGCCCACCCCAAAGCCCTCCTCCTACAGGAAGTCCCCCAAGAGGCATCTGTTCTGTTCCTCCTAGAATAATTGTTGGGTTAGTTGAGCACAGGGGCCATGAGGAACTGAAGTGGTGGAGCCAACTTTTAAGCCTGGTGTGGACCTGTGGGCCTGGGCGAAGGTGGAGAAGACCAAAGGCTGCCCAGATCTTCTCCAGGCTTCCCCTTTTCCAACCTTCATTTCCTTGTTTATAGCCTAGAGTAATTGCACCAAGTTACCTGTAAGGTTAGAGAAGACAGTATTAGAGAATGGCTCATTGGGTCCTGAGGATTCCTTCCTTCATTCTTCCCTCATCTTTAAGTCCCCTTCCTCCTCCTGAAGTGAAGAACAGGCTTGGACCACGAGTGAACAAATGAGGGGCCTCCTTCCCCTCTCATCCAGAACTCCAGACTCTGCATGAAGCTGTCATTTAGAAACCCCAAGAGAAAGCCTGACAGAGCCATCACATGGGATTCAAATACACCTCACTCTCACCCTACAGCAGCCTCAGGATCTCCTAATATGACCACACAACTCCACCCTCTCACCAAGCCCTGGCAGTACCATCTGTGGAATGGGAACCACTCCAGGGTCAGGGGGCGGAAGTCAAGGTGTGCTGAGTGGAGTCACATTATATGTCTCAACAGGGCCCTTGGGTGTGGCTGCTATCCTGGCAGACAGATTTGCAAGCATTGTCTTGTTGGTTTCTGCCTATGAGCACCAAACCCATGTTTATAATCAAATTTCAAATACCCATAAAAGCAGCTGGTATGAGACAATCAACCTGTTTCCCTCATGGCCAGCTGAACAAAGAAAAGCCTAGTTGCCCTGGGCCTTTTCTCTGCCCTGCAAACATTTTAATGTAGTTTTAGACAGTTTGAGGTATACAGAAAAGTTGCCAGGCAAGCTCAGGAAGCTCTTACATTGTCCAACCCCACTTCCCTACATTGGCATCTCAGCTGTGTGTTTGCACATTATTAACAAAGGCCATGGTTTGGTCAAAATTTCTAGTGTTCCCTGATGACTATTTTCTGTTCCAGGATCCTGTCCAGGTGACATTTGGTCATCCCATCCTTTCAGATGCTTCTTAGGGTGACATCCTCAGCCTTGCCTTGCTCACAGTGTGGGAGTCCTGGTCCGGCATTTACAGAGTGACCTTCCACCAGGGTGTGCTGGGGGACCTGGGTGTGGTATGGAAGGCGGCCCTCAGAGGCAAGTGAATGCCATGGTTACCGTCATCATCAAGTTGATTAAGTTTCCAATCATGCAGGAGATACACCCCCAGGTATATACACAAGGAGGTTTCCAGAGAGGTTGAAGACAGAATATCTACCCTGGGTGTGGGCAGCACCATCCCACTGACTGAGCCTCTGGATTGAAGAAAAAAGAAAAAGGCAGGCAAGTTGAGCACCAGCATTCATCTCTCTCTGCTTCCTGACTGCAGACAGTGTGACTGTCACCTCAAGCTCCTGCCACCATGCTCTCCTTATCATGACTGACCACACCCTCCAAACATGAACCAAAATACACACATCCACTATAACTTTCTTTTTGTCAATTTTGTCACAATAAGACAGTGACTACTAAAGTGTCCTCACGTCCATCATGAGGGCACATGGCCACCATCAACACACTGGATAACTGCTGGGGAAATGCCTACATCAAGCTTCAGGAAATGATCAGTCTGACCAGTGGTGAGTTTCCACATTAGCATATTTGGGTGACCCCACCCAGGCAGAGTCAGGCATTACTGGCCCAGAGGTCCCTTTTATTCCTGGCTTCAGTAACCACTTCAGCTGGCTCCTGTCTACCTGCTTGTGGGTTCCCTAAGCTCTGTGTGCTGGGGGGCCTCTGTTCTGTTGTATGTGCATTCCCTTCCCGCTACATTTGTAAGTGTATGTCTCGGATGTCAGTTCCAGTGGAGAGATGTCCAGGCTCTAATAGGGCAATATTGGACTTCAGAAGAAAGAACTTCCCAACACAGCTCCATGGGGTTCCCATCTTCTGCCAGAGGATGTGGCAGTTGTTGTCTTGCCATTCTTAGAACAGTGGGGCAGTAGTAGCAAAAGGTTTCCTTTTCAGAGAAATGACTTGAAGCTTCTTGGGCTGAATGAACATGTGGGCATTTTGTCTTCTCTCAGACTGCCCCACTAAGGAACGTCCTGCTGAGGATCACAGGCCAGCTTCAGGTGAATGCAGGTCCCCAGGAGGGTGGCAGCCCCAATTGCAGGAGTAGTTGAGGAAGCCACTTTCTAACCTCCGCCCAGTCTTAGGAAGGGCAAGAGCCTGCCTGCTGGAGCTCCTGCCTAGACAGCTCTCTGGATCTGAGGGATCCCCAGAAACTTGAGTAGCGCTGAGCCGAGGGTACAGTCTGTGGGCTCAACCACTACCATGGCTGCTGATGAGTTCTTACCATACAGCCTGTCCTGGTTGGTTTGTTAGTCACGGAGTATACCTGGCCATCTCAGCCAATCCCCTGTGGGAGTAGCTCTGCCCCACAAGTCTGGGAATCCTGGCCAGTGACACCAGGACTTGTTCCTCTGAAGTATGACCCCTGACTACAGCTGCTCCTTTGAGAGCCCAGACCACAATTACTTCAGCCATTTCTCAGGCATTGCCTCCCTCCCACGGAGCTGTCAGCCAGCCACCTGGCTCTTAGCAAACCCCAGCTGAGACAAGTAGTCTCCAGATGTGACTCAGCAGGAGGCCACCAGCCTCATTTCCTAGGAGTCTCCCAGATCAGTGGGATCACAAGGTCAGATGGAGACCAAGCCTGATACCGCGGCTAGAACATTGTAAGAATGACAGAGCTCTTAACTGTCCAGGCTCAACCCCAGGCACCCTGCTAATCCTGGAAGACAGGTGCAAGTCTGGGAAAAGCTCAACTTGAACCTGAAATCAAGGCTCAGAGCTGACTTCTTCCTCTGGGACCAATGTGGCTAAGATGGAGGAAGGCTGGGGTCCTGGCAGGAGTCAGGGCTCTGGACATCTCCGTGGGGATGTGGAAGGCCTGTGCCGTCTTGGGCTCAGAAACTTTGCTCTGCCTAGCAGAGCTCCTGAAGCACCCATGTGGGTGGTTCCTGAATTCAGAGGGAGCAGCTAAGGGCTGGGAGTGTGGGGTGGGGTTTGAGGGTTGAGATCTGGAGGACTAAGTGGGGATTAGGGATATGGGGGCTGGAGTCTGGGGCCATGGGAGCTGAGGCATGGGCTTGGGGAAAGTGCATCTGAGTGGAGATCTTACCTTAGGGAGGTGTTAGAGAGCATGATCCCTGACCCTAACCTGGTGAGGACTGAGTGGGAGACTGTAGATGTGTGGCAGTTTCTGGTGGACTGACCACAGAGGACCATGTACCTGGGATGTTTTCTCCCAGAATTTCTTGTGCTTTATCCAGGGCCTGCCACTGCCTGCTTTGGGGAGTTAAAGGCAGGAGGTGGGCACAACCCACACAACTGGTAGGCTTTGGTGGGCTTGCCCTCTGTGTAATTAACTCCACTGATCTAGTGGCCTGTGGCCTTCCAGTCCCTCGAGCAGCAGAGGACAGAGGTAGGGATGCTCACCTGTCAGTCAGAGCTGAAACAGTGGGAGACCATCAGCTAGGAGCCACCGCACTGCAGGCCACCTCCCACCCTAACCTGTAACTCAGTTTTTCAAACAAATTTCCTGTGACCTCCCCCATCCATCCAACCAGCCAGTCTTGGAACATAAGTCACCATCAGCTGCCTGGTGGGCCCCTGTGTGCCTCTCACTCTAACCCAGAACCCCTGATGGTGGCACTCACGGGCCTGTGTGGGTGATGGCCCACTGGCACATGGGAGTCCCCCACACACCGCCACAGGCCCCCCACCCCCGCCCCATACAATCAACACCATGAAGCCTTTCATTACAGGACACCTTATTATGCAGCTGTGGCCAGGGAGGTGGCACCAGCCTGTCTGGCCAGCCAGAGTATTAGCATAAATGGGCTGTGTGCATAATGAGGAGACAAGAGCTACCACATCTGAGGAGAAGGAGCAGCAGCGGTTCCTTGGTGTGGGAAAGCTTAGATTAGCCTAAGCAGACTGGGGGACAGGGAGGGAGGACTAAGCCTGAAGCCTTGCACTTAACCTCATCTCCAGACGCTCAGGGTTGAATAGTGTCCCCCAAAAGCCTAGATGATGACATCCTAAATTGTAGTCCCTTCAGGATGTCACCTTACTGGGAAATAAGCCCACCGCAGACGGAGCTACCTTTGTTAAATTTGAACGAAGTCATAGAGAATACGGTTGCTGTCGCCTGTGTGATGGTATCTCTGTGGACAGGAGACTTGGACACGGGCATGCCTGGAGGGGATGCTGAGTGAAGGATTCCATCTGAAGACCGGCTCGGGAAACGTCTCTACAAGCTGAGAAACATCGAAGATACACGGCTACAACCCAGAGAAATGAGGCTACAGGCTCAGACAGATTGTCCCCCACCACTTCAGGAGTCACCTGCCCCTTGACCTTGAACCTCCCTCTTCCAGACAGAACGCAGGGCTGTTGCTCAAACCACCCTAACCGCAGTGCTTGGCTATGGTGGCACCAGGACATTAGCACAACACACCTGGAAAGTGGACGGTGGGATTCTAAGCAGCGTTACTTAGAGTTGTACACTGGTCCACCCCTATCTGAAGACACAAGGGTTCAGTGACAGATGGGGAAACCGAGGCATTGATACCAGAAGAGATTTTACATACAACATTCAAAAATCCATGATGGGGTTGGGCCAGGATACTACCCTCCCTTTCCTTTCCCTCCCCAAGCCTCATCTTACCTTTAATTTGTCCAGAAAGACTGTTCTCCACTGTCTGGGGGAAGTGCTGAGTCTGGCAACCCAAAATGACAGTGAGACAGCCCAACCTTGCAGAGTTGAAGAGCCCAGGCAATCAGCACTGACCAGGCAGCCATGGGGATAACTGATGGACAGGTTGGTGAGAGGCTTACTGGAGGAGGGCCTCCATGGGGTGGAGGATGACACAACCTGAGTGAGTGGGCCAAGCACTCAAGTGAATGCAGGAGATGGAGGCCTGGAACTCACTGACCCTGTGTGGACCAGCAGGTGGGGGTCAGGTAGCAGAATGTCAGTGGCTGGCTGCACTCACTGTCTACCATGGAAACTCCAGACAAAGCCCAATCTATGAGGCCATATATTGCCCACGGCCCAGAACAGCACCCTAGCTTCAGCGCCTGCCATACTGAATGCCCAAGGACCTGCCATTCAGGTTTTAATTACAGAAAACAGGGCACATTATCAACAGCTTGCTTCACATGAAAACGAGGAACCATTTGCTGAAGCCCATCCCACTAAGCATAGCCTGGAGCCATCAGTGCCCTGGGAATCCACTCAGGCAAAGGGAGAGCCTTTCTGCTCTCCACAAAGGCCCATACTCACAAGGAAGCTTTTTACATCTGGTGTGCACGTGTCTCTGTGAGAAATGGCAGTTTAACACAATGTAAAGTGGGCTCTGTTGTCCCTAGCTTTTTTCTGACAGGCTGGAGCCATGGTCCTTGAGCTCTCCTCTGCCCTCCATACCCACCCTGTTCTTTCTAGGAGAAACCCCAGGACCAGGCAGCTGCTGAGCCACCTGCTGCTGCCCCAGGCTGGGGTGTGACCAGGCTCCTGCCAAAAGAGGAACAGGCCTGCTGTGGCTTGGGTATGGTTTGCCCCCCAATATCCATATACTGGGAGCCCTGTCCCTAGTATGGGGAGTTGGGAGGTGATGGAACCTCTCAGAGAAGGTATTGAGGTGACCAGAGCTCCCTTGGAAGGGACCAATGTGGATCTCCTGGGGCCCTTGAGAGTTCTTGAGAAAGGGTTGCTTAAAAGCGAGTGTTTTCTGTCCTCCCTCTCTTCCTCCTTGCACACACAACACTGACAAGCTATTCATGTGCCACAAAGTCTCCATCACAGTTTGAGATGATGCCAGCCTTATGCCTCTGGTGCTCCAGAACTGTGAGCTAATAATCTCTTTTCTTCACAAAGTATTCAGCCTTGGGCATTTTGTTATAGGGACCGAAAATGGGTTAATATGAGGCCCCCTCCAAACCCAAGAGCTGCTGTGAGACCTGCCCCGGAAACTATCCTTCACGGGAGTCCTTGTTGACTTTGAACAAATGCCTCCCTCGGTGCTCAGCTCCTCTCAGTAACCTCAGCAACCACAGGGAAAGTCAGGTGGATGCAGGGCCTGGTGTGCACGTGCACACCTGGAAACTACTTACACACCCTGTACTTGGCACAACTTGATGCAAAATCTAAAAGCCTGGTCAGGCAAGACTGTAGACAACCTGGGGGTCAGGCATGTCTAGGGTTCCAAGATGACACAAGCCTTCTAGCTGTGTGGCTTCAGGGAATTAGACTCCTGGAACCTCTGTTTCCTCCTCCAAGAGCAGGTACAGGATTTGTCTGTCTTTGCCCAGGACACACGTAGGACTAACCTTGCATTCCAGAAGCATTGAGAATAGGTGTGGAGTGAATGAATGAATGAATGAATGAATGAATGAGATGGGCAACAGGAGGGTGAAGGATGACAGCCCTTCCTGTCTCCTGATGTTCTCCTAGAGGACAGAACAGGACAGAAGAAGGTGGTCACCGGGAAAGGAACAGACACAGGGTCTCAGTGAGGGCTGCTAACACCCCCGCATCACTTGCATGGGTAAGTGAATTGCTACTCAGGAATCACATACAACCTGCAGGGCCAGGGATGAAACAAATCCCCAAGGGGCCCCCATCGGCTGGGGTTAGCATGCTGAGTATCTAGCAGTCAGAGAACGACCAGGAACCCAATCACTGGCTTGATGTAATTATTTGTCTGCCTGCATTGTAAGCCCTCACCTGACGTAAGACCCCTGGCATTGACTTCCTGCCAGGCAATCGGAGGGCTTGTGCATCCTAGGGCCTGGGACAAAGGGTTGCTCATTAATCCTTGACAGCCTGTGCCCACAATACAGAGCTGATGCAGTTCTCCAAGAGCCTGGTCAGTTTTTGAGAAAGGGCTATTGTAAATGGGCGAGTCTGGGTTGAAGAAAATGAGGCTGAGCCCCTAACTGTTTCAGGCCACCTCTAATAGGAACCAGGTATTCTGACTTGAATCTGGCACAGACCCAAAGACTGGCCCAAGAAAATCCTCTTGGGGCAGATATACCATGCCTCACTTCTCCAGGGCACCTTATCTCTTCAAGGTCAATCTCCTCATGTCTCCCATTCTCCTGAGGGCCTACAGAAGAGCGAGGAGAGTACAGTCACTTTGGCCTTTCCTAGGAGACAGGTGCACCCTGGGACTGTTGGGGTAGGACCTTTGACCTTCCTTTAGAAGGTCTAAGCCTCCACTGGCTGCTGAGACACCAGCATATTCTACACTGTGTCACTTAGCAGAGGATGTGCCATAGACTCAACTTAGATCCAGCAGCGAGAAGAGAAAAATCAACCTGAAACTGGATAATGCCAGGGCCTCCTACAGTATAGGAGGGGCTAGCTCAGAAGAGAACAACAGAGGGGTCCCAATGACATGCAAACTTGGGCCCTTCCTCTCCCTTTCACAGAGGAAGCCTGGAGCACCTGCCTCCCTCAGTATCAGAAGGAAGTGTCTTCATAAAATATTGATTGGCTTGCACAAGCCCTGGGTTGGATGGAGAAGCCTTTGTATGTAAATTAGATCTAATTGGCACTTCTTTAACCCACTCATGTCCTGAAACCTGGGATAGCTCTGTGGATCTCTGGACAGGCAGATGCACAGTGGGTACTGGGCAGCCTCAGGATTTAGGCATGCAGAAAGTACAGCAAGTCCTGGGTTCCTTTCAGCCTCTCCTCACACTGAGTGCTTGCCTAGTTGCTCTTCCACTGGGTCTAGAGACAACTTGGTACAGTGCCCCACCACTGTGGCCAGGTCACACAAACTCAAGATCATGTAAGCCTGATTTTAGCCAACAGAGCTGATCCCTGAGGCTGGCTCCTAGTCAGCCCTTGGCTCTAACCCATCTGCAAAGGAGCTAGCTCTGAGGCTGACTTGACTTTTGCATGTCCTAAGCCCCCCCTTACTTGCCATGCTGGAGCCACCAGCGGGACCTTTAGACCTTGCTCTTACATCTCTGTGTGCGGAGAGAAGGCTGACAGAGCAGACACTCACTGGACTCAGTTTCCACATTTGTAAAGTGGAGAGTGATCATCATATCTGCACTTGGGGTTGTGATTAGGAAATGAAATGGAGCCGAATGTGGCTAACTCAGTGCCTGGCAGGTACTTGTACAGAGACGGGGAGGGAGGGGTGAGGAGTGAGCGAGCAAATGAATGAGTAGTTCACAGTCAAGAACAAGTGACTGAGTGAGGGAAGAGACTGGGGTAGCCCAGCGGCCCTGCAGGGAGCCAGCTGTTCTGCAGGGGCTGACACTTCTTCAGGAGCCTTGATCCTGCATCCAGCCAGGCTCTGCTTCCCACACTTGTCCCCAGCTGCCCACTCTGGGTCCCTGCAAGTACTCTCTAATCTATCCCTAATCCCCTCGTGGGGCCTGGCTGTCATCAGGATTTAAGACATGGAGCCCTGAGTGGTCCCTGGGTGCTGACTCCCTAGCATCCTCGCTATGTTCCCCATCTCCATCCACTCAATAGACTCAGAGAGCCCGAGGGCCTCAGTTCCCCCCTAGTACCTGGGATTTAGGATCTCAGTTCCCCCCAGTACCTGGGATTTAACGAGTTTTTTTTTTTTTTTTTGGCTTGCTTGCTCTTTCATTTTGTTTTCCAACACTGATGCAGAAACTAGCAGGGATTGGCTCTGACAGGCAGTGTTGCTCCACATGCACACAGAGGGGGCGCAGACAGTCAAAGCCCACTGTATAACTGAGCCCTGAGCTTCCTTGTGCAGTTATTGACCTGGAGTTCGCCCAGGTGAGCCAGAGGGACAGGTGAATAGACAGATGTGCCACTTGTAGCTCACATACCCTGGGTTTCCTTTGTCCCTCTTCTGAGAGATTTGGTTGATGCAGAAATGCCTCACCTTCTTCTTCCCTGTCTCCCTCCCCTTTCCATGCCCTTGTCTACATTGGAAGGAACCTGGTGATGCTTCCAGGTGGCATGCTGACTGGGGAGCTTCTAAGCCAAGCTAAGGGTAGAATTGGCATGTACCCACAATCACACAGTGTGCACCTCCATGCACACATTCAAATATACACAAGCATGCAGTGCTCACACACACACGCACACCAGTACATAGACACATGTGTGGATGTGCACAGGAACATAGTGAAAACAGATGTGTATACTGGACACGTGTCACGTAAGTCCCATGTCTTAGCGTGACTCTTGCTGTGAAACACCATGACCAAGGCAACTTGTGGAGGAAAGGGTTTATCTGGCTTACATATGTCATATCACTGTTCATTATCAAAGGAACATGTCAGGACAGAAACTCAGGGCAGGAATCTGGAGTCAGGAGCTGATGCAGAAGCCATGGAGGAGTGTTGCTTATTGGTTTGCTCCCCATGGCTTGCTCAGCCTGCTTTCTTATAGAACCCAGGGCCACCAGCCTAGAGATGACACTACCCACCATGGACAAGGCCACCCCCTATCAGTCACTAATTACGAAAATGCTGTACAGCCTGATTTCATGGAGATGTTTTCTTAATTGAGGCTACCTCTCAGATGACTCTAGTTTGTGTCAAGTTTACATAAAAGGATCCAATACATCCCTATTATTTCTTTTTGTACCAAAATAGCATCTTTCCTTCTGTGGGGCAAATATTTGGAGGAAATCTTGATCACAGGCCAGAGAGCCAGGCCCTGCCACTCTATTTGTGACAGCCACCTTACTCTCCCATTCTGGACTTAACCAATCCTAGACAAGAAATGAAGGACTTGGACCCTCAGATCTCTCCTAGCTCTTTGGGGTTCAGCACCCCAGGACAGTGTGCTTGCAGGTTCTCTCAGGCTTTAGCAGGTAAGTGATAGCTGTCACCTCAGAAGCAATTCTAATGACAAATCAGGAGGCAGGGTGGGATGGTTCCTGGTGCAGGCCAGCTAGGCTGTGGGTAGTGGCTAGCTAGGTCACTTCTCCTGAACTCCCTTGCTCTGGCCAACCATCTGGGCCCTCAGTCACGTCTGTACCAGGAATAAAGGAGATATGGGAACAGCTGGCCTTAAGGGCCAGTACCGAAGCATGGAGACTCCACTTTGCTTACTTTTTAAACCGTCCCAAGACGCTTAAATTAAGGAACCTGACCTTTGTTTCTTAGTTTGTGAGTTTTTACAGTAAAAAAAAAATTATTGTTCATTTTGTAGAATAAAAAAAAGCAAAATACCTGTTTCTTATCATTGACATCCTGCTCACACCTGAGACATGCCAGCCAGGCCCCTGCCCTACATAGGTTTGGCCTATGGTACCTAACTGGTTTATGATACAGTTAAACCTTGTATGGTTTGTCATTTGGCTACCTTTTTTTTACAAATGAAAAGCAAGAAGCAGCATTCCACATAAATATAAAGTGGTGCAGTCTCTGCTTCCAGCCGTGACAGAGTGGCAGGGTATACTCACTGGGCCATCCAAGAACAAAACAATGGCATGAGGAAGTTCGTGAGAGTGACTCCCTAGGAAGGGGGATGAAGAGGTGAGTCCTATGATGCCCTGGCTTGCTGCCTTCAGATCCGCAGGGGCTCCCTAAGTTCAGACAGTGCTTGAGCATTTGGGAGGAGCATGCAGGGGAAGCTGTAGAGAGAAATGGCTCCGGATTCTGAGTGGAGGACAACTGATGGGTGCACACACAGGGAGAGGGAACCCAGGACATGGGGGATGCAGCAGGGGAGGACAGCCATCTCCGCAGCCCTGGCTGTAGTGACTGGGTGAAGGGCAGCTCAGCCCTGGGCATGAGCCCCAGCTCCACAGAGTGCAGGTGTCTCAGCCATGAGTCCAAGAGCTCAGAGGCATGCGCCAGCGGAGGAACAGAATTAACCCGACTGAAAGGCTGCTCTTGTCCCAACTGTCAGAGCTTATACACAAGCTGAAAAAGAGCAATAAGTGAAAAGAACTGTCCCAGAACAAAATCTAAAAAGAGTCTAAACAAACAATCATCAGTACATCACAGTGTCTGGCATCCTGTCTAAATCACCAGACAGACATGAAGAAACAAGAACATACAGTTCAAATGAAAGGAAAGGCCAGTCCACAGAAAGGGACCAGGAAATACCACACAGTCACAGACAAACACAGTCCGTATGTTAAAGAAGGTGGTGAAGTGTGAACATGCTGAGTACATGGAAGAAGTTAAGAATGATTGCTACAAAATTCATATAATGAGAACTGCACTTACTGGATGGGAAATGTGCTGGGGTCTTGAGGGCCTATTAGATAGATAGTGCAGAAGAAAAGATTAGTGAATGTAAGGCTGTCATAGTGGGACATGTGACAAAACACCACAGCCAGGCAGCTTATAGGAAGATTTGTTTGAGGCCTACAGTTTCTAGAGATATTTGCGTCTATGACCAGCATGGCAGGAAGCATGGCAGCAGGCAGGCAGGCATGGCACTGGAGCAGTAGCTGAGAGCTCACATCTCAATCCATGAGCCCGAGGCAGAGAGAGATAGAGAGAAGGAGGGAAGGGGATGGAGGTGGAAAGAGGGAGGGAGGGAGGGGGGGAGAGACAGAGAGAGAGAGAGAGAGAGAGAGAGAGGAAATGGCACGACTCTTTGGAGCTTCAAAGACACCCCCAGCGACACACCTCCTCCAACAAGGCCACATCCCCTAATCCTTCCCAATCAGTTTCACTGTCAAGGGATCAAAGATTCAAATATATAAGCCTATGAGGGGCCATTCTCAGTCAAATCACCACAAAGGGGGAACATTAAAAGTAGGCATAGATTAAAAAAAAAAAAAAGTCACTGACCAGGAATATAGCTCAGTGGTAGAGGACTTGCCTAGTGAATGTGGGGCCCAAAGTTCAAGTCCCAGAACCACAAAAATTAATGCATTAAAAATATATTGCAAGCCGGGCGGTGGTGGCGCACGCCTTTAATCCCAGCACTTGGGAGGCAGAGGCAGGCGGATCTTTGCGAGTTCGAGGCCAGCCTGGTCTACAAAGTGAGTCCAGGACAGCCAGGGCTACACAGAGAAACCCTGTCTCGAAAAACCAAAAAAAAAAAAATATATATTGCATATATGAAAATACACATGAATAATGGTAAATTTCTTTTTTTTTTTTTTTTTTGGTTTTTCAAGACAGGGTTTCTCTGTGTATCTCTGGCTGTCCTGGACTTGCTTTGTAGACCAGGCTGGCCTCGAACTCACAGTGATCCGCCTGCCTCTGCCTCCCGAGTGCTGGGACTAAAGGCGTGCGCCACCACGCCCGGTGGTAAATTTCTTAATAGTGGTGAAAAACATGTTTAAAGAATGGGGTGGAGAATGGGGTCAAGGATAGACTTAAACTATCAGCCTAGAATTCTATACTCAGAAAACATATTTTTCAAAAACTAATGCAAAAGCAAGATGTTTTCATATATATATTCATATATTCAATATATTTGTATATATTTCATACATAAATATATTCATTAGTATATTTAATGAATATATATATATATTTAAAGACTTGCATTATAAGGAATGGTAAATGAAGCCCCCAGGCAGAAGAAATAATAGCACTGAATACAGAAATCTGGATCTGTACAAATGAACAGAGAGCACCAGAAGCAGTAACGTGAGTTAAAGCAAAGGAATGCGTGCAATAGGGCTGGAGAGATGGCTCAGTGGTTAGGAGCTCTGGCTGGTCTTCCAGAGCCAAGCTCAGTTCCCAGCTCTAGTTCCAGGGAATCTAACATCCTCTTCTGGCCTCTTGGGGCACCAGGCCACACATGGTGCACATATACACATTCAGGCAAAATATTCATATATGTAAAATAAAAATAAATATATCTTTAAAGAAGAAGACATGCTTCACGTGTAGTAAGGTTCTTCAATATTGACAACAGGCCAGAAGTATGATAACAGTGCTGTGGGGTTTGTAACAAAAGCCCATGAAGAGAGAGGCAGAAGAGCAGCTGTTTCACACTGTCCCCAAAGAAGGAAGCATCCCTTGCAGGCAAAGTGCCCAGGCTACTGAGAAATCCTGCAAAATCTAAACAAGAACACACAGAATGACATGCAGGCAATTAGCCAATGAGGAAAATAAAAAATGTAACAAATAACCCAAATGAATAGAGAAATATTTTACAAGGGTATGAAAAAAAATTGTAACCGAAGTTTTTAATTATTATTTAACACTTATTTATTACTATATTCACTTATAACAAATACCAACAATTTCTTAACTATTAATCCTACAAATTCCTACAATCCCTTTAACCTAACCACTAATCCTATTGACAATTATTTTCCTAACCTTTTAGAAGGATACAGTCTCTGGGGCAGGTCCTCAGTTGTCAGGACACAGTTTTTGTTGTAGATTTTTTAAACACACTTAGCAGTCCTTTTTCTGGATTTCTCAGATGTAGATTCATCAGGGTAAGTTGGCTATCACAGTCTCACCTTAAATAAGGCTTGATGCTTTCTTCTCTCTGGGAGACCCCAGCCCCTTCGCATCAACAACTCTGTCATTCTACCTCAGAGTCCTTAAAGCCAGGCACAGTTTCCTTTAGGCCACTGTTTGGACAGATCAAACCCCTCTAGGCAAAAGCTGAGCCACAGGGTCCAGTCCTTGGCCTTTTGGTGTCTTGCTCAGGCTTTCTTTGCTCACCGGCTTCTTTCTGCTTCAGGGAGAGAGCTGGCCATCAATGGCCAGCCCTTTTTTCAGCAGGACTCTCGGAGCTCTCATCAGGGGCCTCTTCTTTTTTATGGGGCTCCATGCACTGTCCTTAAATAGGAGGAACTCTGTTTCAGCTTAATTTGGGCTCCGCCCACTTAACAGCTAAAAGCAATGCCAGGCCAAATACTTTGTTTCTTAGTCCATTATCTTTCCTGTTTTCCTGACTTCAACCTTGTTTTTCAGTCCATTAAGTCTCCTGTTTGTTTCCTGTTTTCACCTGACTTCATCCTTGTTTTCCCACAAGCTAAATCGCTCACAGCCAAATTGATCTTCAGGCCCCGAATTAAGAGACTGTATCAGAAACCCCTATATATTTTCTAAATCTAATTTAATTATTCTAACTCCCTACAAAAAAATAGATTTAAAAAAAAAGAAAGAAAAAAGAGCAGGTGGGAGAAACAAGAAGCAAACAAGATTGAAAGCATAGCTGTTGTGTGTTAATAAAAGCAGGAAATCTCCTCCAGAGATTATCTTTTAGGGATAGTAACCATCCATCTTCATGCTCCTTGGACTTGCCCACTTTAAACGTGAAAAGCTGGGAAATATGATGCTATGCACATGAATACTAAAACAGCTTGTGAGAAGAAACTGCAGGACAGAGCATTGGTTCACAACAGCAGAGGGCCATGGTATTGTCACCTCAAATGAGCACACATGATGCAACCGGGGTGCAAAATGCAGAGAGGAAGAATGGCTTAAACAGCAAGTGGAAATATGGCCTCAGCTCTGGACAGATTTCAGCCTTGACTCTCAGTAATTGCTAGATAAGTAGATTGGAAATACAAGGAACCAGCAGCCAGCCTGACCTGTCAGGCGTGTACTGACCACTCCACCCAACAGCAGAAGAATATACAATCTCAAGGGCTCCAGAATGTTTACCAAGATGGACCATAAGACAACACCCCACGAATGTGCAAGGTTAAACTACACCAGTCATGTTCTCCGTGGAAGTGAATTAGAAATCAACAATGGAAAGATACCCAGAGAGTCAGAATATTTGGAAACTGAATAACATGTTCCTAATGACTCAAATTAAGACATCAAAGGGAAACTGGGAAGTTTTGAGCTGAATGAAAATGAAAACACAACATAGGAAGACTGAGGGATGTGACTCAGATATGCTTGGAGGGAAATATAAGTGATGTATTCGTCCAATTTCCACTGCTAAAACAAAATACCTGAAGCTGGGAAGTTTTAACACACATGTGTAACACCATATATTAATATATGTGCATATAATATAGCTATATGCATGTATGTGTATGTATACACACACACACACATAGGGTTTATTTTGGAGATGGAGAATTCACTACCAGGAAGCTCCATCTGTTTGAAGACCCCTGATAAATAGCCTCCTGGCAGACAGCCTCATGGCCTGACCGTATGCGGTGAGAACAATGATATGGTGAGACAAGAAAGCAGAGATTCAGGAGACTGATTTGCCATTTTATAACAACTTGCTGTCATGGGGCCTACCCAGGGTGTTGGGAGAATCACTGCACCAGTGGCCTAATCACCTTGCACTAGTCTCGATCTCTTAAACTGTCATTCAGCACCACCAACCACATCAGGCAAGGCATCCAGCAGACGAATCCCGAGAAACAAACCCCATCCAGACCTCAGTAAGCTCAAAAAGAGGGATCTCAAAGCAACAGCCTGAGCTTGCAACTTGAGACACATGGAAAAGAAGGACAAATTGAATCCAAAAAAGAAGAAGAAAATAATACAAAATATAAACTGCCAGTTGTGGTGACGCTCACCCACCACTTGGGAGGCAGAGACAGGTGGATCTCTGTGAATTCAAAGCCAGCCTGATTTACAGAGTGAGTTACAGAAACAGCCAGGGCTACACAAAGAGTCCCTGTTTCAAAAAAAAAAAACCCCAAATAAATAATAATAATAATACAAAGTATACATCAACGAAAAAGAAGTGACAAAAGAAAATCAAAGCAACAAAAAGACGGCTGTCTAAAAGAAGCCATTAAAGTCTTCAGCAGTCAGCCCACCTGGTCAAAGAAAAAAAAGACAGCATGAGTTATCAATGCCAAGAAAAGAAGGTGGGCATCACCAAACACTCCACACCTCTCACAAGCAAATGGTTGTCGCAAACGCTTGTTGATAAGTTCAACATCTCACATGAAATGGACCAAATCGTCAAGTTCAGCTAAGTAACCCCCAGAAAACAGAAAAGGGAAACACCCCATCCAGGCACATAGCATTGCCCTGCTATTGAGTAAAAAGAAAGAAAAAAAAAAAGACATCATAGGAAACAGCAGAGAACAAAATGCTTCATGAACAAAAATGCAAATCCATTTACCAGAATTGTAGCGATTTTAATCCGTCTAAATCTAATTCTGACAATCAGCTTTATCCTAGCAAGGCAAAGTTGCTTTAACATTCAGGAACCAATCAACTCCATCAGAGAAATGAACTGGACAGAAAAACTTCATTCAATAGAAAAAAAATACTTGATAAAATCCAACTTCCATTCATAATAAAATACCCTTACTAAACTTGGAAACTACTTTATCTGGTCAAGGTCAGCTATGAAGACAAAACAAATATAAAACCCTGGGTTGCCCCAAGACTGAGGGAAAGACAAAGATGTTCCAAACCCTGCGCTGGAAGGTTCTACTTATTGAATAAGGCAAGGGGCGTAAGGAATGTCATCTCCAGAGAAAGGGGGTGACACTTTTCTTCTCATCTGTGTAGAACAGCTCGTGGAATCTAAGGATAAGAATTACTAACAGTGTGGTCAGCCACCACGGCCTCTTACACTCTTTCTGCTCCCTCTTCCACAGTGATCTCTGCGTTTTCCAAATATATAAACTCATGAAAGCACACACAAGACCTTCGAACGCTCAAGCCAGACTGAATCTTAGCGTGGAAGCAGAGAGTAGACAGGAAGTTCCACTGCTAACTGAGGACATATTGGCAATTAACTGCTGAGAGAGGGAGAGTCAGCTTTGTTTAAGAGATTAGTCCCTGTGTCACCATATTCCAAGGGATGGCCACACAACCAAAGAAATACATTGAGCAAATTGTACTTGATGTTTTTTCTTAAAATAAGACTGTTGGGTGGGTAAGAGAAGGAAATGGATCTGGGTAGGGTGGGAAAGAGATGAATATGATCAAAACACATTGTATGAAATTCCCAAAGAACTGATAAAAATAAGAAAAAATACCTACTGGAATTGACAAATAAAGGAAGTTGCAAAGTGTATTAATACACACAGACAGCATTTTCTATACTTATAATAAATAATAAGAAACAGACATTTTTAAGACATTTACAGGCCACTAACATTAGATGTTTAGTCATAACTGTAACAAAAGATATATGATATTTGTACATTAAGAAAAACAAAAATGGACTCAGTGGGTTATAAAAAAGAAGACATCAGATTGAGAAGGTTTGGGGGGTAGATCTGGGAGGAGTTAGGAAGGGGAGTGGGAATGAATATTATCAAAATATATTATATACATGCATGAAAATCTCAAAGAATTAATTAAAATATTATATTTTTTAAACCTCAAAAAAATGCAGTGTGAAATAAAAAAGAAGACCAAGTCAAGTGAGCTATGGACCATGTTCATAGATAGTGAAACTTGAGATTGCCTCTCCAAGTTTATTCATAGATCAATGGATCTCAACCAAAACACTGTCATGTTCCTTTTTGGTAAACACTGACATTTGGAGTCTAAAATATTGACATAACAGAGAATTCAGAAATAGATTCAAATATACATGGTCAATTGATTTGTGACAAAAATACAAAGACTATTCAATAGAGAAAGCACAATTCTTTGGTAAATAATGTTGGGCTCTTGCCCATTCTATGATACTACTGTTCTTCTAGGCAACCAAAGTTTGTCTCCAAAAGATCTGTATATGAATTCTTTATACAACTCTGTGTAAAACATATAAAAACTGGAAACAACCCAAATGTTCAGCTGGTGAATGTGTTAACACATCGTGCACACTCTCTGTTCATAAACATGGATGGTTCAGAATAATTTGCTAAGGGAAAGGAGCTAGACCCCACCCCCATCCCAAGCAGTGAGATAGACTCTATGAATGCTTCTATTTGCATAAAACACGGAGAATGCAAACCAACCCTGAGTGACTGACAATTTGGCAGTGGTTTCCTACACACAAAGCCAAGGATAGAGAAGCAGGAAAAGAAGGATTAAGAGGAAGGGGCAGATGTTGGAGAGATGAGTCTCTGCTGGAGTAGTAATGACTTCACAGATTAAACAGTACAAATGATTGAATTTCATGCTTTCAACATGTGCCGGGGAGATGGCTGGGTGGTGCTTCCTGTGCAAGCCCAGGGAGCTGGGTTTGGATGCTCTAGCACCCACATAAGAGCTGGCAAGGTGGTGCACGTCTGCTACCCCAGTGCTGGTGAGATGGACGCAGGCAGGTTACAGGAGCTCTGGCCAACCAGCCCAGCTGGAACAAACAGTGCGCTCCGAATTCAGTGAGAGACCCTGTCTCAAAAAGCAAAGTGGAGAATAATGGAGGATGACATCATTGTTGACCTCT
Organism: Lophiomys imhausi; assembly: GCA_907164525.1. Lineage (NCBI taxonomy): Eukaryota > Metazoa > Chordata > Mammalia > Rodentia > Muridae > Lophiomys > Lophiomys imhausi. Next base: position 18,788,389 of record CAJQZJ010001511.1, read on the forward strand.
GCCTTCTGTACCCACGCATGGGCAAGCACAGCAGTTCACACACATGTGTGAGCATACACACACACACACACACACACACACACACACACACACGATGTGCAGTTTATTTTATGTCAACTGTCCTTTAATAACACTGCTTTTGAAAAATACTGTCATTAAAGTGCAAAATTTAACAAGTGTAAAAGCAACCTGAAAGAGAAGTCATGGCTGTAAACACAGTGCAATGGGGCAGATGCAAATGTGTTCACAAACACACAGTCAGGAGCACACACAGTGCAACAGAACATCCCAAGTGTGGAGAGGAAACCAACAGCCTACTCTTGGTTGCCAGTCAAAATGAAAGGACTCATATATACACTTAACTGGCTTGATCGGCGTGGCTGGCTGTATCTTTCTCTTGTGGGCTATTGAACAGCAATGGCTCAAAATTGTCCAAGATACACTTGAAGGCAAGGGTGGGGTCTTCCCTTCTAGATGACGGGACCCTGTAGGTGGGACACCAGCCTGGAAGGAGGCATTGTTGGCTCTTGAGGACCATGTGAACAGAGCTCTGGGTGGCACATGGCATGTCACGGTTGAATAGTCTCTAAGAGAACAAGTTATGGTTCAGCAACGAACACCTGAAGCATAGAAGCTGAAGGGAGAGATAGAGTGGGTGTGTGTGACTGCGGTACATGATGTGCTGCTCCCTGCAAAGAAAGGGCACATTTATTAGGTCCACAACACTGGTATAAAATGAAACTAAACCCACTTTAAACCATAAACTAAAACAAATCACAGGTGGGTCGAAGCCTGAACGTGAGGACAGGGAACGGCAAGAAGCAGCCTAAGGGTTTATGTGGACACCACAAAACATAAGGGGGTGTCTGATGCGGCACACACATGAAAACTTAAAGTTCTGCTCAGCAAAAGACACCATCAACAAAGAAAAAAATACAAGCCTCGATCTGGGAGGATATATTTACAGCCCATATAACTAATAAAGTATCACTACCCAGATACATAAATAACTCCTGAAAATCAATAAGAAAACAGCAAGCGGCCGATGGAAAAATGGGGAAATGATAAGAAACAATAAATATGGAGAGAGGACAGTGTGTAATAAATATGTGAAAACATGTTCAGCTTCAGGACTAACACAGAGAGGCACAAATTAAAGCAACAAGATGCCATTTTTTCCCCATTAGAGTATAAAGAATTAGTAAATCTGATCTCACCAAGTGTTGCCATGAATTTGTGGAAACAGAAGGTCCGAGATGTACTGAGTGGAGGGTAAATCAGCATTACCAACAGAACAGTCCTGTCGCTACTTAATCATCATTGCACGGGCTGTGTTTACCAAGCACTTGTAACCTGCCAGCAACTGCTCAGAGCTCTGTCCACACAAGCCCCAAGAGTCCAAGACACCTCCCTCCCAGCCAGCACTTCCATCTAGAAGGTGTTGCCCTGAAGACCTGCACTAGCCATCTACAAGCAAGACAGCTGGGCATCAGACATTGCTGCCAGTCAGGCAGAAGGGACAGGCTGAGAGTTGCTTGGTGGGGAGGGATTAGACACCATGCCTTCTTGACTCAGGAATATTCTACAACAGACAGCTAAAGAAAGCTGAATTTTACTACCAACATGGTGGTTGACGTTGCATGAAAAAAGGAAGTTGCCAACATTCCCACCACTTTGCTACTTATGTAAATAATTGTTTGTAAATAAATTATGCAAATAACTCATAAACTACTGTGAGTGGATACGTACACATAGTAGAAAGTATGACTTTGTACATGGAAAAGGCACCCAGGCACTGCCGGCATAGCAGGGGCATCCCTCTACCTGCAGAGGCCGAGCCATCTCCAGGAAGAGGGTATGAGCTTGGGAGAGCAGGATCAGCCTGGAGGAGCCAGAGCCCCGGTGGAGGAGAAGAAATTCATGGCTGCCTGTTGTTTGGAATCCAGAGAGGTAACTGCTGTAACTCATTCAGGTAGAAAAGGCAGCGATATAGTATATACTAAAGTACCATTTGATAACTCTTTATCCCAGAAAGCCTGGGGATTCCTCAGGAGGTAGGAAAAGAGAAAGCTATGCTCTGAGCAGCATCTAAGGTCCCTGTTAAAGTTGGAGCAACAGGAGGAAACTCACTCCCATTTGTATTCCTCATGACCCATGACTGGGTCAGCACAGTATGTTTTAAAAGCTGGCGGTACCAGGAAAAAAAAGATGCTGTGGTTCACTGACAATGTAATCAGGTCTAGAAAACCACAAGGTATGGGGACCATTGAAAAGCTAGTGACAGCTTGGTAGTGTAGTCAAAGACTGGGCCTGAACCTACAAACCCACCAAGCAAAAACAGCTGCCTGTTCACAGTGGCTAGAGAAGCCGAGGCTCTGTAAGAGAGAGAAAAAATCAAACAGATGCATACAGAGCCCATGCTGAGGACGGCTATAGACAGGAAAGAAGATCTGAGCACGTGGAGAGAGATGCCTGGTTCTTCTGTGAGGAAATGCTGTAAAATGCCACTGTGTCCCATAGTGATCTGTCCCGCAGTGGAATCCCGATCAAGCTGCAGAAGTTGACGGGCTGAGTGAAACTCCCCGGGAAAAGAGAATGCTTGCCAACATTGGCTTTCATGAAAAAAGAGCAACGATTGGAATTTCAGGCAAGATTCAAGTTACAGGTGACAAGGAGGGTGCTTACTCCGCAGGCAGTATCTATCACGTGCAGCTGAGGTCCAGGGGTCAGGAGCCAGGCTGGGACAGGCTAAGGGAGATCTCTAAGTCACAAACACTGGGAACATCCTGTGAGGTAAAGAAAGCCAGAGAGACAAGTGCAAAACACAGTACCGTTGTCGTCACCGTTGACCAGGGGACGTCGGTGGAGGCCACCAGAGGTATTACTTTTCTTCCCTAAAGCTGGAAGGAAAAGGTAAAAGCTGATGATTTCTTACAATGACAGAGACATAAGCAAAGGCAGAGTTGACCAGCAGGGCCAGCAGGGAATCCTGATTTTGAGACATGTCAGTGTTTGGGTAATTGGGGACAATGGTTAAAGGAGAAGAGGATAAGCAAGTCCGATTTTGGTGGTGGTGGTGGTGGGTTTTTTGTTTGTTTTTTGTTTGTTTTTGTTTTGGTCTGGCAAGAGAGCTTGCTACACAGCAGTGTCACCCCTAAGAGGGAAGAATCTACAGCTATAAAAAAAAAAAAAAAAGAAAAGAAAAGAGGTCGGGCTACGTGTGCCAACATGGAAAGCTCTCGAGACACTGTGTTAAATATAAAAAGCAAGCTGCAGACAACCCATGAAATATGTATGATTCCATTTGTGCGAAGGCAAAATCGCCAGACAAAACTGTATATTTCCTGCATGAGCATGTGTGCTGGCCACTGTGAGGAAGACAGCAGTTTGGGCAGTAGGGAGGGGCCCGCTCAGGAGCTGCCCTCAGTACCACAAATGACAGTGGGCAGTGTCCCCCAGGCTTCTGTCCATGTGCTATGGGTGCAATTTAACAAATGACTGAGACAATAAAAAGAAATTAAAATAGGCTGCTAGATGTACAGGTTGCAAGCTCAGGAAGGAAGGAAATTGAAGTGTAAGAGCCGAATGTCGGAGAACGATAGATGATAGCCTCTGAAGCTGGGGGCAGAAGATATCACTAGAGTAAGATCCAGGATGAGCCCTGGAGAGCTGCTCCAGAGAAGGGGAGCACTGGTCAGGTGAGCCAGCGCATGGAGACTGGGGCGGGGCGGGGGCAGGTAAACCCCACTGTGGGGTAGGGAAGCTTAAAGAGGAGCCAGGCTGAAGGAGACGTGGGGCTTGGAGGTGGAGGAGACCGAGCGTGCTAATTGTGGCTTTGGAGGGCAAGTCTCACTGATGCAGGTGCGTTTGGTGGGTGAGCAGCAAGTGGACAGGAGAGGAAGGAGGTGCCTGTGGAGAAAGGGAGAGACTGGGAATGGTCAGGCAGACCGTGGAGGCCAGGAAGGATTCTGTCCAAAGCATCTTTAGAGGTGAGCTCAACGAAGGCCCACAGGAGCCACATGGACAGAGATGAGACAAGGGTTTTGTTCCAATATGTGGACATGTCCCGTGTACTCACAGGAATTGGTGAGGTGATCCTTGGGACTCCCAGCTTAGATGTGGGCTTTCCTATGAAGAGACACTGGCTCTTCCATGGGAAGGAGGGGAGGGAGAAGCCTGGAGGAGGACTTGGGACTGGGGAGCACCATTAGATGAGAACAGCCCTGCCCTACAGTCAAGGCCAGATGTTCTTTAACATGGTAGGAGGGCTAAGCAATGCCCGGGGTCTGAGGAGGCAACGATGCTTGCCTATCCCTGTGGAATGTTCTCTGATTGCCCAGTGGTGGCGGACAGGTAGAGAAGAGAGACAACAAAGCCGAACATGACGCTCCATTCAGGGAGGCTGGGGCCACAGGAGTTGGGTGTTTCCAAGTCAGGGAATGAGTGCAGTCCCTGGATAGTAGGTTAGGCAGGCACCCAGAGACTCGGCAAGAGCCTAGAGGGCTCAGTGGCCAGGGTCTTCATGGGATCCTCATTGAGCCAAAGAGCCCTGTCATATGAGCAGTTGGGCCAGAGCTTGTAGCCGTCACTCGGGTCTCACCTACAGCCTCATCTCACCTCACTAAACCACATAACTTCCCTTTGCCAATAAAGTAGAAGAGCACTCACTCACATCCAGATAAAAAGGCGTCTAAGAATCTGGCTATCCTTAGTCCAGACAAATTCACACTCACCATCACCACCCTTATAGGGAACACTTAGGAGGCCATGGGAAGGTGGAGCACATGTCTGTGAGTGGGAGGATGACAGTTCTCAGGAACACTCAAGTGACTTCCTGGAAGCTGCCCATTCCCAAAGCCCACAAAGCCAGCCGCTTTCAGTGAGTGAGTCTCATGGCCCGAACTCACAAACAACAGAGGGCAGAATGGGTAGTCAAAAGCTGTTTCCAACTAAAGTATGTGGTTCCCAAGTTTTTTTTTTTTAAATCAGAAATAAACTCTTTCCTCTGTACTCAAGAATTGTCTGCCACACACTGGGAGGCACAAGGGGTGGTGGTGGTGGGTGTGTGTGTGTGCAAGAAATGGAGGTGTCTGGGCTCCTGTCTGGTTCCATGCCTGCTGCTACTGACAATCAGTTCACTCCAGCAGTCGAGAGAGAAGTTGTCTAATTGGAAGCTCAGAGTGGAAAGTGCCAAGCAGGATGAGCATTTGTCTTTGTCCATCCCTCAATGGGAAGAGTAATCAGAATGCAGGTCATAGCCACACAATGCACAATGACTTTAATATCAGCAACTCCCCTTAAATATTAGATGCACTGAGAAAATATTAGCTAAATTATCACAGACTAATATGATCAGTTTCCTCTAGGATAAAATGTGATAAATGGGTTTTAATAAACTAAGGAGAATTATATGCATCATATTCTTGGTTCCTGTCAATTTTATTTAGAGTAAAATGCCATTGTGATAATTAGTTGGGTTTTACTGTGTTCATTAAAAGCTTTTCTAATGACTGCTCAGAGGAATAAGTAAAATTAATTTCTTTCTTGAGCATCCGAAGAATTCATCACACAAACAAAAAGCAAATTCCAGATCCATGCACAACAGGGTGGTGGCTGTGTCTTCAGCGCTTGCTGGCATCTGCCGCAGGCATCAAGACTCAGGTTCCCACAGAGATGAACAGGGTGCAGGCTCCTGGCTGAGGCCCTGGGTGCCACTGAGTTGTGACTCCAAGGCAGCTCTCTTACTGCGGTCAGAGCCTTTCCTTCATAATTGGGAGACCTTGGGGTTCTGAACTTGGGGTCCCATCCCATCTCCTTTCAGAAAAGAAACTCAGGTCTCCTGGGCTGCTTTGTACAGTCCAGCTACCACAGCAGTACCAGGCTGTACTCTGCCTTCATTCAGCATAGAGCATCCGGCCTAGGGGCACATATTATCCCTGGATGAACCAAGGCTGGCTAACAACTTCACATAAACTAGAGTCACCTGGGAAGAAGGATCTTTGGCCTAGAAACTGTCAACCACCAGATTGGCCTGTGGCTTTGTCTTTGATATATTTTCTTGATTGATGACTGGTATCAGGCACAACCCACTGTGGGCAGTGCCAACCCTGGGCAGGTGAGCCTAGATTGTGTAAGTAAGGCAATCTATGGGGAGTAAGCCAGTGCAAACAGCACCATTCCACCATGGTTCTTGCCTCTGATCCAGCTTGAGTTTCTGCCCTCACTTCGCTCAATGATTGAGATGTATAAGCCATTTAAATTAACCCTTTCCTCCACTGGTTGGTTGCTTTTGGCTGTGATATCTATCACAGCAACAGAAACCAAACTAGGTCAGAAATTGGTACCAGAGGGTGGGATGTGGTCATGATGGCCCTGACTGTGGCATTTATGGCTTGGGCTGTTGTGGAGGAGGATTTTGGAGCTTTGGATTGGATAGCCCAGTTAGCACTAAGAGCTTAAAGAGCTGTAGTGGGAACATAGAAGATGAAATGCAGAAGCTGGAAGCCTGGCTTCAGAGGTTTCAGAGAGAAGTTTGAGAGTCCCCCCAAACCTCTGTGGGGGGGACCCATGTGATTTATTTGAATTAAGAATCTATGGTAGTAAGACTGTCACTGAACTGGGACAATTGACACTGGGATAGGGCTGAGGAATTAAGAAGAGGCTACCATCATCGAGGTGAAATCTTCAGGGAAGTCTTTCCTCAGGGTTGGCACGCAGAGTGGTCCAGAAAGGGCCAAGGGGGTGTCTCTAGCTGACAGCTGAACTAGGTAATATGTAAGCATCTTCCTCTTGATACTGGTTTGGGTGGCCTGGAGTGGTCATGGAGAGTAGTTTGGCATTGGGAGAGGCTAGGAGAGGTACTGGTGAGGGTGTAGCTCACTAGAAATAAAGGCGGTTAGGTTTGTGGGAGGGCTCCAAGACAGGGACAGCTGGCTTGGCTCTTAGGATGTGGGCACCCTGGCTAGGCAGTCATGACAGAAGAAGCTGCTGGGGAACATGGTGGAGTTGGGGGGGGGGGTTAACCCTACAGTTAGGAGGAAGAAGAGATACGACCTGGTCATGTTGTTACCTGCTGGTTAGGAAAAATCAAACCCTAGATGCTCCTTCGGACGGAGCTACACGATGCTCCTTCGGACGGAGCTACACGATGCTCCCTCCCAAACCCCACTGAGTCCAGGGCTCCCAGGCCCTTAGGACAAACCTGAGAACTTTGACAGTGTGCAAGGTCACTACCTGGCTACTACCACCCCTCTCTACATTTTCTGCATGCACAGCTATCACTGTACTAGTTACTTTTCTGTTACCAGGATAAAAACACCATGGCTGGGGCAATTTATACAGGGAGGGTTAATTTGGCTTATGGTTCCAGAGGGATAGGAGTCCGTCATGGTGGGGAAGTGTGACAGCAAGCAGCAGGCATGGCAGCTGGGAAAGAAAGCTGAGAGAGCACACCTTGAACCTCAAGCACCAGCAAAGAGCAAACTCAAAATATTTTGAACCTCTTAATGCCCACCTCCAGTGACATACTTCCTCCAATAAGGCCACACCTCCTAAATCTGTCAAATAGCATCATCAGTTGGAGACGCCAGTGTCTCACCCTCTTCTTGCTGCCTGCCAATCTAGATGTAGAACTCTCAGCTCCTTCTCCAGCACCATGTCTGCCTGTGTGCCACCATGCTTCCTGTCATGATGACAATGGACTAAACCTATGAGCTGTAAGCCAGCTCCAATTAAATGCTTTCCTTTATAATAGTGGTCACAGTGTCTCTTCACAGCAATAGAAACCCTAAGTAAGAAATCCACCAAGCCAGTTGTCACCCTGGCTACCCTCCCACCCATACACTCAGTTTCCATAGTGCCAGGATTTCCCTGTTTTGTTCGGTGCCCATCTTGTGATGTTTTGGGAATCTTTGAGGAATGAACATTCCAGGGCATCTGCTTTCCAATGTGAGAATCCTGTCCCTGTTTGCAAGCATGCTGATACAAAGTGTTCTGAAATGAAGCCTTGCTGCCTGGGGTAGGTGCACTTTTCAACTTAAATATGCTTTGTAAAGAGCTCTTCCTCCAATACTCAGCAAGTGCCAGGAATGGCAGCTAGCACCAAATCCTATACATACTGAGTTTTTCCTTCTATAGCATAACTTATAAGCTAGAATAGTAAGAGGTTAACAGTAATAAAATACAACAGTCACATGCACTGTGATGTGGTATGTGGCCATGGTTTATCTCTTGCTGTCTACATTCCCCTTCTTGTCGTAGTGTGAGTGGCACACACTATGTGATGAAGTGAAATCAGGTGGATGGCAGGATGCCGCCACAGGGCCAGGCTGTCCAAAATGCCAGGGTTATCACTCTTACACTTTGAAGCCAGTACTAAATAAAACAAGCAGCTTGAACACAGTGCTGGTATGTTGTGATGGCCCACCTGACAATTGGGCCGCGACTACCAGACAGGGTGCACACACATCCAGCGTGGGTACCCTGGACTGAGGGATGGCTCACACACCACAGTGGGTGATACGAAGGGATGAAGTTTTATCACACTACTCACAAAGGTGCGTAGTCTCTGGAATTTCTTGTTCATTTCTGGAATTTTCCATTTGGTGTTGTCAAACCAAGACTGACTTCACATAACTGAAACCACAAAAAGTGAAATGCTAGGTGAGCGGGAGGCCATGGTACCTGAGAACATCGAAAATGTTCCCTGTAGCAACAGCACTCAGTTTGGAACATGGCCTACACTCTTTCCCAGACCCAGTCCTGGGGACAGCATCCTGAGCCTGGCTCAGTGCTGTGTTATCACCTCAGGAACGATTGCTGAAGCGATTCCGGCGATGGGTAATTTAGCTGGTAATCGTGCCACGTTGTTGTTTATTCGCCATTAGACACTGTACCTCACACTCTCTCTAGAGCCACGCAGAGACACAGTCAATTAAGCTGAGGGTGAATAGGAGGGCCTGTAGAGCCAGTTCCAGGGCCGGGTGTGTTTGTGTGTGTGTGTGTGTGTGTGTGTGTGTGTGTGTGTGTGTGTGTGT
>CAJQZJ010001511.1:18797433-18822756 GCA_907164525.1 Lophiomys imhausi
GTGTGTGTGTGTGTGTGTGTGTGTGTGTGTGTGTGTGTGTGTGTGTGAGGGGACTGTGGAGCCAGTTCCAGGGCCAGGTGTGTGTGTGTGTGTGTGTGTGTGTGTGTGTGTGTGTGTGTGTGTGTATGTGTGTGTGGGTGTGTGTGTGTGGGTGGGTGTGAGGGGAGGCCAGGTACAGTCCAGGAGAAGTCTCCATGCCTAGCAGTCAATCAGGGTACCCTAATTGGAAAGCGGTAATAAAAAGTAATTGAGTTTAATACATAATTTAGATCATTACCCGTTAAGTTAATGCCTCCCGCTTAGGTGTGGGGAGAAAATTATTTATCTCATAGACGGGAAAGATTTCATTTGTTTTGATAATGGAATGCCAATTGACTTTAATAAGAGCAGTTTGTTAAATCAGATTTTGAATTGGTGCGCGGATTTGAAGTTCATATGTTAATTTTTGACATGATATACTCAGCACAACCATTCTTCCCTTAAAGGGCTGGATTTATTCTCCCCGGGGACCTCCCAGTCATTGGAGTCCTATGTTACAGAACTTAAATCGAGTCTTGCCTCTTGATGGGAGGTAGTTCAGCTCCTCACTTCCTCCCTTTCTTTCTTTCTTTTTCTTTTTTTTTTTTTTATGAAAAAGGGACATGAGTTACAGAGCTCGGCTTCTTTGCAAACCCCTTTCCTTTCTAAAACAGTCCCCCAGCTGCAAACAAATGCTTTTGTTAAATACTGAAAAGGAACTTAATAACCATCCCTTACTTGGGCCTAACCATCTGCGATTCATTAACTCATTTAATTTCCTCAGCCACCCTGCCAAGTCCACAGCAGTGCTCACCTGTTCCCTTTGTGCACACACTGAGGCCAGGCCAGAGCTCCTCAGGACTAAGGTGCTGCTGGTAGGAACTCCATGCTGTGTTCCCCCTGACCCAGGTACTGCCTCCCTTAGGCCTCTATTTCCCTCTCTACTAAATGGGAAGCAGATGTCACGTGACTTGGAGAAGTTCAGGTCACAGGAAGACACTTGTGGTGTGATGATGTGTATGGGGTGGGGGGCATATACCAGCAGTGCTCCCTAGGGTTCCTTCCTCTGAGTCCCCCCCTGCCCCGCCACCATCTCCTCTGAGGGCAGATATCCCGCAGGCCTTCTCACACCCACAGGTGTGTCCCCCTGCTTCTGACTCCCCTCCGGGACTCAGAGGGAGATATGACATTGATGTCTGCTCTGAGAGACAAGTCTCAGAGATGCCAAGGGGGCTTGTGGCATCCTGGAAACTTCCTTACTCTGTGGAGCCATCTCAACACCTCCAGGAACTTGGGCCCTCCATTCTGTAGGGAGAGAGGATTCTGGATTCTGAAGAGAGAAGGATAAGTCTTTCCTATCTGGAGCAGGGAACCGTGGTGGAGAATCTCCAGTCTTCACCCAACCACCAATGCACCTGGGAATAGTCAAGACCTGGGGAAACCCATGGAAACCCACCCACCCAAAGCTAGAGCTCAGTCTGAGAAAGGGGTCTGTAAAGTGAGAGTCAGAGGGGCCAAGATTGATTCACAGACCCAGCCATGTCCTGCCTGCTGCCTCTCAGAAGAGTTGTGCTTCAGACAAAGTCAACTTGGCAGCAGGCACACAGGGCGCAGAGGGGCACTTGGTGCGGAGCTCAAACGAGATTTTATGTTCCACTCCTCGTCCTGTGCAGAGACAGGATTCATGCGTGCACACTCCCAGCAGCCACAGATGTACCCAGTCCAGCTTCTTTAGGACACAGAAGTGACCTTCGAAGTTGGATTCAGAGATGGACCAAGCTCCCTCTTGGCTGGTAGCTTTGGGATTATCGGGAGTGTTACAGTCTGGCGTGTAGCCAGCAAACGGCTTTTGGAAGCCTTTCCTGCCCTTCACATTGGTGCCTTTCTGCTAGAAGGCTGGGTCGTAACTTTCAAGGGAGCACCCTCAAGCATGTGAGAGAGTGAAACCCATGCTCGGTGCCAGTACTGTCCAGCAGGAGCTCCCTGAACAAGAGAACTAGTCTTCAACGCTACTGGCCACTTGGGTCACTGAGGATCCAATATGTGGTTTGTGCCTGGGTCAGTTATCTTAAGTTCATTTCCAGCTATGCAGCTGTGTGGTCCAGCGGCCACCATCCTGGTCCTACTCAAGGTCGAGGCCGACACTGGGTAGGCTGCTGCCACCACTGTAACAGTGCCTGGCCAACGCCACTGCTTTAGAACAAATGGAAGCACTTGTTTACAAATTGTCCGTTGAAATTTGAGTTGCAAAAATTGGCATCAGGCCTCGCCTGCCAGGCCACCCGGATTGGAGGGTGATTTATGAAGATTGCTTTACCTGGGGCCGCTCTGGCCCGTGCCTAGGAGTAATTCACACCGGGCTCATTTCGGATGCAGTCAAAGACCCCCGTATTTCACTATGACAATGTAATCACAGAGCCACATTAAAAAGTCATTATTGTTTAGAATCCAGCTTGGTTTGAAAAACACTTACTATAAAATTCAACAGCCTTTGTAAATTACCAAAAGGTTTACTCAAGAGCACTGGGTGCTGTGATTTAGACACGGAACTTACCACTTTATTGATTCGGTGGGATTTTGTCGGTCCCTGCATTTATGGGAGATGATTAGTGAGTGATCAGAGTAATAAACTGCCTCGTGTTGGTTCATAAATAATGATGAATTGAGTTTGCACCCTCAAATTCCCCATGCACAGCACTCCTGCCCCAGAGCCTGAGATGCACGTTTAGGGTGGCTCAGTAAACGGCAGTACAGAGATCACCCCCACACTTAGGGAGAGAGAAGTGAGGATTTGCCTCCTGGCTTCCCTCAAGATGCCATGTCCTGCTTGCTGCCTCCCAGAAGAGTTGTGCTTCAGACAAAGTCAACTTGGCAGCAGGCACACAGGGCGCTGAGGGGCACTTGGTGCGGAGCTCAAACGAGATTTTATGTTCCACTCCTCGTCCTGTGCAGAGACAGGATTCATGCGCTCACACTTCCTAAGTCACCTATACCTCACTGTGCATGGCGAATTGCTTCTGGTTGTGCTGAGTGGCTGAGAGCACAAAGCTGCAACTGATGGGCTTGAGAGGCCAGGAGCATGCCCGGTGACTAGAACCTGACACCCCTGCTCATTAGCGCTGGAGCTGGGCTGGCCCTAATACGACCTCCCTATGCTGAGAGCAGAACATGATGTCAGCCTGCCCAGAAGTAGCAACTGAGGATGACTTAGGAGTCCTGGCTCATCCCCACAACCAGGAAGACACTTCTAGAAACAGTTTCTGCTTATTTCCCTCCTTAGAAGTTTCTGATGCACACAAGAGCATTGAGGACTAAAAAGAGGAATGAAGAGAGAGAAAAAAAATGGCTCAGTGTTTAATCAATTTTCCAGAAGTCCAGGCACACCATGACACCTCAGACACACTCAGGGGACTCACCACAATGTGTCCCAAGCAGAAACAGAAGTCAGACCACACATCACATGGACACTGACCCCTCTATCACGGCTTGTTATAGCCACATCCTCATGATTCTCCCAGGCCTTCTGCCCAATACCCGACCATATCCCACATCTCTGGATGGCGTCTTGCCAGGCCAGACCCTGTCAGCAGCTCCAGAAAGCATGGCGGTGCTCCACAAACAGGGATTAAGCAAAATAGAAACTGAATTTTGAATTGAACTGTGTGACATGGAATTGAGTTACACTAAATCGAAAGTGGATTGAGAGAGAATGGAAGTCAGGGATGAACTGAATTGAACTGGAAATGGGTTAACAGGGTTGATCGTAATCTAAACACCAAGTAGGCAGGACAGCGAGGCAGGGACCCTCCGTGCCCAGACTTCCATGTTTAGAGCAGAAAGGAGGCCATAGACCACAGAGGCTTCACCCCTGCTTCCGGCCCTGTCCTCTGGTCAATGTTGCTGATGGGCCTGAAAGTTAAACTTGTGATTGGGAGCAACGTTCTGTAGAACCATGGCCGGCCTATGGTGGCCGCACACTGTGTGCGCATCCTGAGAGTTCTCAGCCGGCAGACCCTTGTGTGCTGTTTGTCCCAAGAGTCATCCACATGACACAATGGCAGCCACTAGAGCCAGGCCTTCCTCATCAGAGAGCCCAGGTGAAGTGGGTGAATGAGCAGAAGGGACTCACAGGATATCAGGCTGCCCAACATGCTGAAACCCTGTTGGAACCTGTGTCCACAGCTGTGTGGCACACACGGCTGCGTAAGCACAGCTCTCAGGATCTCGACTTCTGAGCCAACCTGAACTCAGTGAGACACTCATCTCAAAACATCAAAACAAATAAACAAGGTGGTAAAGGTGGGTGAATATGCAGGAGCTGGGGCAGAGGAAGAATGTGCTTTGGGGTACAGATCCAAAGAGCAGCTGGGGGTCTGGAGAGATAGCTCAGTGATTAAGAGACTTGCTGCTCTTGCAGGGACCCAAGTTCAACTCCCAGCACCGACATGGTAGGTAGGTATCTCCCAATCATCTGTCACTCTAGTTCCTCCCTGGGTACTAGGTACACACAGTGCATATAGGTACATTCAGGCAAGACATCCATGATAGATAGATAGATAGATAGATAGATAGATAGACAGATAGATAGATATAGATAACAGTTAGTGTTCAGGGTGTGAGGGATTCAACCCGTTCCTGCTGGCTGAGAGCAATCTCCATACTACTCACTGTGGAGTAGGGTAGTGAATGTGCAACACAAGAGACTCAGGCCTCTTTCCTGTGATCTCAAGCAATTGAGTTCTGCTCATGGCACTTTCAACCACTGGGATGTGTAGCATTTACAAGAAATAAACTCCACCTACAATTTGACCATTTCTGTGTCCTTCCATCCCAATGCTCAGCCTGGGAGTAAATGTACCATCTCAGCCGGTTCCCATCAAGAATCAGACTCCAGCACCAGGCATAGTGATGCATGCCTGTAATCCTAGTACTTGAGAGCTGCAGTAGGAGGGTTGCAAGTTTGAGATCTTGTTCAGAAAACAAGATACGAAGCATCAGGTTCACAGACCCTGGCAGCGGCTCGGTGAGCATGCCACAGTGAGGGCACCTCGCTGACCACAGGCTGGGTCTCTGCTGAGGACTGTCTACCCTCTCTGGCATCTTAAGAGTTCTAGCCATGGCTCGCAGCCCCCATCTCTGGTTCTTCTCTGAGTTTAGGGAGCAAAGAGCAGCACAAGCACCTGAGCCTCTCCGTGTTCCATCCCAGGGAGGGCCAAGTGAATCAGGCACATGGGAGACTGACCTTTGTAGGGCCAATCTACCCTGCAGTGGCTTCTCTCTCTTTTTTTTTTCCACCCCCTCACCTCTGCAGCTGAGGTGGTACTGTGCTGTGCTGAAAATACAGGTTCATAACAGTCACGTGGACACTGGAGCAACCCAGGCTCAGTCCCCTGGACCTTCCAACATACCTTCCAGCCTTGGCCTGGCTGTGGGGTAGGAGCTGGTTCCTGCATCGGTTCTAGTCCCTGAGAGACTGCCACTCTGAACCCACCTGGACCGCCATGGCTGTAGCTTTTCTTCTGTTTCTTATTCTCTTTCCTTTCCTTTTGTTCTGGAGGAGGAAACAGAAAGTTCATTCTGTCTCTACATGCTTTAAGCTTGGGGCTAGAGAGATGGCTCAGCAGTTAAGACCACTTGTACCTGCAGAGGATACAGATCCAGTTCCAGCACTCACACGGCAGCTCACAACTACCTGTAGCCCCAGTTCCAAGGGATCCAACACCTTCTCAGGCCACCACAGGCACCAGGTACATGCATGGTGTGCATACATACATACATACATACATGCATGCATATATACATACATACAGCCAAAATACTTATACACATCAATAAAATAAATAAATCTAACTACCTTAAGCTGTCCTAGCCTGTCTGGGCTTCAGCTTTCCCAGACCTCGGTGTTTTCCCTGGGATCCACCACAAGGCCAGGGCTGGCTCCTAGTCTCCACTCCAACATAGACAGATGTAGTCTGTCCTAACTCCAATCGGACCTTACGAACCATTTCCTACCTGGAGGGGCTCAGGAACCTCCTCCCTCAACTTGGCTCTCCTTCCTCTCCCCACACATGCCAACTCCCACCCCCACCCACCCCTACACACTGCCTTGAATGCAGGGCTTCCCAATGCAGCATGGAGCTTCCTGCGGCTTTCAAACACAGCTCTGCTGCCCCTGCTGCCTGTCCAGGTGCTCTCCTCCACGGCCTATAGTCACCTCTTCCTGATTCTGCCCTGTGCTTCTTGCTGACAGTCTGTCGCCTGCATAATCACACTCAGCTCTGGAGAGAAAGGGACCTTTTGAGTCCCTAGGGCTGGACTCTTCAGCAGGTGTTCAATTATTATTTGTTGAATGAATGAACGTCCTTGACGTTGTATTCCCAGTGTCCTTTGCTCCACTCCTGAAATGACTTATTTTTCTCTTCCATTTTTATCCTCCTACCTCTGCAGACTCATTTTTCATTCATTCTGCTATCTGAGCATCTTTTGTTTTCTTATATTTCTTCTGTATATTTTTCATTCAGAATCCATGTCCTTTGTCCCTGTGTTCCATTATGGGATAGTGCAAGCAGTTAGAACCCTTTGTATAGGATCTTGTGTAATTTTATCCGAGACTTAGTGCTTGTTAGCACTTCACCATATTTGCTTCAGGTAATTGTTTTAAGGAGTGAAACGTTAGAAATAAAACAAGCCTCATTCCCCTCTCTCCCACAGAAATGGATCAAATTCTCTCCTATTCATTCTCTTCTGAGACCTCTGCCGTGGTGCATCACGTGGCTGTAGCAAAGATTGTCACAGATGACACCACCCTGAGCATATATTCACTTTTGTTTTGTTTCACAGTCAATGGTACATTTTAGGTGACCTGAGTCTGTGCAGGACCAGTTGCTGGCACCTTAGTTGCCCTCATTTGCTCAATGTAGATATGCCAGACCTCTGGTCAACCATTCACCCCATGCAGAGCAGAGGGGCAGCTGCAGACAGCCCCTTTCTGCCTGGTGGGCTCCATGGTCCCACGCTCCTCTGTGCACATTCCTGGATGTCACTTTGTACAATGTCTGGAAGGGAGAGGGACAAGCCCAGTTTGAGCTTTGCTAGGACTCTCGGGGGTGAACAGCAAACACTCCTTTCAGTGTGGCTGGGAGCCAACACACCCATTATCACCAAGGTCCCTGCGGACTCCATCTCCCTGAGCACGACCATTGCAAAGGCCGGGTTAACTGCACTTGCCTGCTTGATATAGAGAGGACGTTCTTCCTGCTACTTGGTCATTGGGTTTCCTTGTCTATTAACTGTAGGATCCTATCGTGCACCTACTTTCCTACTGTTCTGCTATTTGTGCTATCAGATTGTGTATGCTCTTCATCTACAGTGTGTGGCTGGTGGTTTAACTTTTAACTATCTGTTGCCTTGTGTATGGAGGCTGTTAGCTACAACGTAGTCACCCTTATCAAACTGGCTACCTCTTGCTGTTCTGTATCTTGACATAATTTTCATTTCACCAAAGTGCCATCTAAATGTTTTTAACGCTTTGCCTTTCAAATGTGGGGCTTTGATCCATCTGGACTTTCTTCTCTGTCAGTTTCAATAACAGTGTGGATAATTTTACCTTGCTGCTGGAACAGTGAGCAGCTATTCCACAGAGTTCTACATATGGGGAGGGGGAGCCCCACCGAGCACCAAGCTCTCTGTCTGCACTGTGCTGTCAGCCTTTGATCTTGTGGGTCCCCTCCTGGAGGCCTGGCCATGGAGTGGAGCTGCCTCTCTGGCTTCTCTCCAAGCTTTTCTTGGTCCCTCTATATTCCAGGTGAAGCCACCAGCCTCCTGAAAAGGTTCCACGGGAAGCTGCTAGGACTTAAAATTAAACTACCTTTAGGTTATGGATGCCCCAAAAGAGAGCTTTTCTATTCATGGTGTAACCATCCCGCTGGAGAGACCTCCTCAACAGGCTTCCAGAAAAGTTCATTTCCTCTTCAGGATGTCCCACACTCTTGTGTTCTTCATTCCTAAATACCCAGAGGTTTCTTGCTAGTGGGAATGATTCTTTCCTGTTATGTTCCCTAATTAGGGTTGGCCACTTAGTATCAATGTGATGGCGTTAATACCTTCCTAGGTCAAAACTTAGTCATTATAATTGTAAAGTTTCTTAGGATTGTTTTACATGAAAATCATATTGCTCACCCCCCAAAATAACAAGCTGCATCTCTTCTTTTCTGATCCTTACTCTTCTCCTCTGGTGACCTTGACTGGACCCTCAGACCGTAGTGAGAACTGAACTTCAGAACTGTCAATCAACTCTGCCTCCAATTTTTCTGGCCTTGCACCTGAGGCTGGATGCAGGCACTGAATGACCCTGTGCCAGGTTAGGGCAGTTCCCTGTCCGAGCAGTTCTGACAGGGTAGTTCATCTCAGCATCCACACTGCAGAAGGTGGAGTTCAATTCCACCTGCAGCCTCGGGCATGAGCCTTATTTCCTCCTGGAATCTGTTGATGGGATTAAAGTGAAGGCCATGGTCCTCACCCCATTCAGTCCACCTTCCTAGAAGACTGGCCTACAACACATTTCCCACACCTCATTCATGTGTGGCCATCCTGCTGGGCTTTGATGTGACCTACACCCAGTTCAGTGGACAAACTGACTTGGGCAAGAATGGAGCCAATACCAGGTATGCACTGCCAGAGATTCACCCACACCAGAATACTTCATCAAAAATAGCCACCAGGGCCAGCAAGATGGTCAGTTAATGAGGGCACTTGTCTCCAAGTCTGACAATCTGACTTTGATCCCTGGCACCCATGTGATGGAAGAAGAGAAGTGATTCCTGCAACTTGTCTTCTGACTTTCACATGCACATTATGATACACACACATATCTACAAGCATACATGCACATACACACATACCTACATGCATACATGCACATACAGAATAAATAAATGTGATTTAAAAAAAAGTTTAAAAATTAAAACATCCATTAACCCAGGAATTGGGTAACTTATTCAGGGCAAAGTTTGATGCTTCTCCCTGTTGGGCTTAGTGTGAGGGGGGATGTGGCTCTGCTGCATGGGCAAGCTGGAGGGCTCACTGGAGGAGGAAGAAAGGTTCAGAGAGCTAGGCTCAAGGCCACTCAGTGTCATGACAGTTCCTCTTCTCTAGGCATCTTGGGCTTCTTCTTGACAGTGGGACTCAGTGGTAAGGCCAGGACGTTGTTCCAGGGAGCACTGAAAGTGTCCCTAATCTCTCCCTCAGATGTTCGGAGGCCTTGGTGGCTCATGACAGTTTCCTGCTCTGGAAGAGGAAGGCAGTTGCTCTCTGTCACCTTGATAAAGAATCTATGGCATGAGGAAAAGAACTGGCTAGTGTGTGAGGCAAGTTAGATGCATCTGCTTCTGGAGAATGCTGGAGGCTGGTGCCCTGGGCCTTGCCATGCACGTGCCTTGTGGACTCCTTTCCTTGTGTCTGGAGTGTGGCCATGAGAGGCCTGCTGTGGCCTTCTGGGCTAGGCCTCCTTCCTTCCAGTCTCACCTCAGTTCACTCACCCTTTTGCAATGGATGCTTGCTTCGTGGTGGCCAAGTTCTTAGTGTCTGGAACTTGGGACAACAGGAAAAAGCTAGAATATGCAGTGCCCTAGGAAACCCAGGATTACACTGTGCCTGCCTCTGTACCACAGTTGTGGTTGCAGAGGTCACCTGGCCTTAACCACCTGTGCAACAGCTGTCAGCAAGTGATGTGATAAAGAATTCTGGGTCACAGTCAACCACGAAAGACAGGTGCAGGGAACAAAATGAAGAGAAAAGAGCTCAGTGACAACCAGAGCTCAGAGCTTCTGTAGGACCTGGAGGAGAAGCTGGACAAAAGGGGTGACTGCAATGTGTACCCGAGGAGAATCACAAGTGGTGCAGAGTTCATTACCAAAGATAAAAAGAATAGGAGCAGAAGACCATGCTCAAGTTGGCGGACTAGGTTGTAGAAATATGAACCAGAAGTGTAAGGAGGTGGAAACCATGAGAAACAGGTTCAGACCCTGGAAAATAAGCCTACGACCCTAATCAGCAGGAAGTAGCTTAAAGAAAACTACACCCCCTTTCACCTTTAACCTTCTTTCTCTCCTGCATAGTATTGGGGGGTTGGGAAGAACAAGGGGTGGAAGGGAAATAGCAGAATTAAGTATAGTAAAAATAAATTAAAGTGAATAATATAGTACAAAAATAATAAAAGTCTATTGCTACAAGTGGCGGCCAATGTTCTGAGTGGCACTCCACAGAATATCTGAGTAGGCAGAAGAAATAACCAATAAATCAATAATGACTAAGCAATGTACAGAAGAGTCAGAAAAATCTAAAACAGAGCCACCAACAAATGACGGGCACCTCAGCACATAGCACACTGCAGCTGAGATGACAGGAAGGGGGAGAAAGCAAGAGAAAAAGCACTTGGAGAAATGATGGCTGAAAACACCTCAACTTGGATGAAAAGCGTTAGCCTGACGTCCAAGGAGCTCAGAATCCAAGCAGAATAAAGGGAAGCATGGCCAGGCACACTGCCCTAAACACGAAAGACTAAGACCAACAGGAAAATGTGAAAGCACCCGGGACAGAAAGCAACTCACACACAAAGGGACCCAGTACGACTACCAAGGAACATCCTAAGAAGCAGTGGAAGCCAGATGGCCATGGGATGACATGCTCAAAGTGTTAAAAGAAAAATCTGTCAGCTAAAAACCTCACATGCAGCTTATCATTAAACTGAAGGTGAGACAAAGACGACCTGTTGCCAGCGGAGCTGCCCACCCAGAGATGCTGCAGGGAGTGTCTCGGAGTGCAAGCAAGACCACAGCTAATGCACACGAATAAAGGGATGTAAACATGCAAATTATTGTGAAAATTTGGAAGATTTTAGATTTTTGGATTAAAGATGCTTCACTACTAAAGTCTGTGTGAATATTCCAAAGTATGAAAGACTGCAAGCTGAATACTTCTGGTCTCAGGCATCTTAAATAAGGGAATACATCTGTAACGTGACACCCAGCGGATTTCAATAAAATACCACCCCCAGTAGCAGTGGAGTATGTATTCCCCACCCCAGAAAATACATAAAACTCTTCAGGCGGGCTACACTGGGTGCTGAATAAGAAAGCAGACCTCAACAACGCTGAAAGGTTTAAGTGAGTCAAAGTGCTGTCTCTTTCCATTCTTCAATAGAAATTCAATTAGAAATCAATGCTAAAAGGAGATGTAGAACTCACGTAGAAATTAGACAAAACATTCCTAAATAACAGAACCCCAGAGAGGAAACCTTACAAAAAGTTAGAGCTCACTTACAAGAATGAAAACGAAAAACACAGCACTCGGGAGCCGATGTAATAACACTCAGAAGAGTATACCTGCAGAAAAAAAGAAGATCGCAAACCAATAACCTATCCTTCCACCTTGAAAGAGTAGAAAAGAACAAACCGATCCCAAAGCAAACAGAGGAAGGCGGTAATAAAAAACGAAGAGAGGAGTAACTGAGAGAACAAAAACTGGCAAAATCAACACCCAAAGTTTCGTCCCTGTGAACACAGTCTGGTTCTTTGAAAAGATGAACAAGAGTAATAAACCTTGAGCTGTACAGACCAAGGAAAAGAGAGAGGCTCGAACCACTGAATCTGTGAGAATATTGACTTTGAAAGGGATATTATGAGCAACATGAGCTATGTAGCAACAGGGTAGAGAAATTGGGGAGGTGGGTGAACTCATGGAGAGAGAGAACTAGCCAGAACTGGCTCAAGAAGAACTAGGAAAATCTTGACAGACTTACAAGGGATTGAATTAGATGTTTAAAACAACAAACCATAGCCAAGTGTAGTGGCACACATCTAATCCACCACTTGGGAGACATAAGTTTGAGACCAGCCTGGTCTACATAGTGAGTTGCAGCCAAGCCTGGGCTACACAAGGAGCCTGTATCTTAAAAAACAAGCAACAAGAACAAACAAACCAACAGAAAATACCCACTTCCTATAAAGAGTATCCAGATCCTGGGTTGACTGGGGAAGAATTGTAACAGGTGTTCAAAAGAGTAACCAGTCTTCCTACAAACATCTAAACACTGAGTGAGAAAGGAACCCGTCCCAACTCACTGTATCAGGCTAGAACTAGCCCAGTAAGGAAAACCAGACCAAGCACCCAAGGAAGAAAAAGAAAAGGGCCAGAATTGCCAGTGAATTACCTTGTAGATATAAACAACAATGAACACCAGCAACCTAATTCTAGCAACATATAAAGAGGATCCTATACCATGACCAAAGAGGGTTCACCCTAGGAATGCCAGGCCATTCGTCATGAGAATTAAGGACAAAAGCATGTGATTGTTTCAAGAGACCCAGAAAGGCAGTTTTTAAAAAAACAGCTCTAGTAATAAAAGGAAACTTGACATCGAGTAAAGGTATCTACAAAAAGCCATAGCTAACTTCTTGCCTCCCTCCTCCAACATCAGGAATGAGTGAGAACAATGCCTCCCACCCCTATTTAGCATGGTGCTGGAGGGTACAGCCAGGGACGAAAATGAAATGAAAGACATCCAGGCTGGAAAATAACAAGTCAAGTATCTCTATTTTCATATGATATTATTTTATACATCAGAAGTGCCAAGGAATCCGCTCACGGGAAGTCTGTTAGAGCTGCATGTGAGCCGCATGAGGATGCAGGGGAGGGTGGGGGGTGAGCTTGATAAACAAGAGTAATGGGCAAGGCGAAAATTACATTAAGGAAATTTTCCATTTATAACAGCATCAAAAACTAAAATACTTAGGTATAAAACAACACAAGGAGGGTAAGAGCTGTACACTGGGAATTATAAACACCATTGAAAGAAATTGAACAGAATCAAAGCTAATGGAAGATAGCACATGTTCCTAGCTCAGCTTAATGTTGTTAGGACCACGCACTCCTTGGATTGATCGACAAATCCAACAGGATCCAGTAACCATCACCCAGCTGGCTTCACTGCCTAGCTGATTCAAATGTCCCTGTGAAAACAGAGGGCAAGAATAGTAACGGGGGGGGGGGGGGCACCAAAAAGGAAGAATAAAATGAGAAGATTTGAGATTTCTGGTTTCAAATCTTAATACATAAATATGACAGTTGGGGCACAGTACATGGGCAGATCTGTGGAATGTAACTAAGGAGCCGAAAATTAACCCTTTCAACCACAGTCAGTAAATGTCCCACAAGGCAACAGCACAATGAGGCAAAGGCAGGGGTGTCAGCGCAGGGCATCAGATAGCTGTGTGACCCCGTGGGAGAGAATGAACAGGGAACACTAACTCTCCATGAGCTCCAGAATCAAGCGCAGACCCGAGACCTGAATGCAGGAAATAAAGCTGTAAAGGATGGAAATAAACCATCCTGACCTTGGAGCTAGAGAGTAGCTTCTTAGATATGACACCAAAGGCTTGAGCCACAAAGGAGAAGGGGAGGAACTACTATGTCAGAATTTAAAGTTATACACTATCAACAACGTCATAGAGAATGGGGGGAGGGGGAGAGAGAGAGAGAGAGAGAGAGAGAGAGAGAGAGAGAAAGTACAATCCCACAGAACAGGAGAAAACACATACAAATCAGCAGTGTGGTAAAACACTTGTATCTGTAACACACACACACACACACACACACACACACACACACACACACACACAGTCCTAACCCGATGGCAAAACCCAAATAACACAACTTAAAGGTGGTCAAGGACTTGAGTAGACACTTCTTCAGAGAAAAGATACAAACAGCATGCGTATGGAAAGGCGCTCCGTGCCAGTACTCACCAGGAAAACACAGATCACGTGCCCAATGAGGCTCCACGCCACACTACCAGGGGTGGCTGGACTCAGTCTAAGATCAGCAGGTACAATCAAGAGGCACAGAGGCTGAGACCCCAAGGCATGGTGGTAAAACTGCAGAACCCCAAAGTCACTGACAAAGACAGCCTGGTCTTCAATTCGGCCATATAACCTGATAATCCCACTACTAAATGCATATACTCGGGAAAGGGAAACATTCACCAACTCATTGATGTGTAAAGTCTTACTCACACTTCTTCTACAAGAAGGGTTGCATGAAAGCAGCCCAAATTTTCATCTACTAGTCTCTACTTGGGGGTGAGGTGTAGAAAATATTACATCTATGCAATGGGAGACTATGTGGCAGTAAAAAGGGAAGTGTTTGTCTGTGCTGCATTTGAAAGTGAGCCTCACTCTTGTGCTAAGAGAAAGGAGTCAGCAGGAAAATGAGGATTTACAGAGCTAGGGTCAGGAAGAACCAGAGTGATTGCAACAGACAGGGTTTCTTTTATGAATGACACAAGTGTTCATAAATTAGATTATGGTCTTGCCACACAAATCTTGTGGATATCACAAAATACGTTAATTTGTGTTTTAAATGGGTAAAGTACATAGCATATACATCATAATTCAGTTACACTTTTTACATTTTTGGGGGGGGGTCAGCTCGACCAGAGTTGAATTTGTCTTTATAATAGTACAAATAATTCCAAAGTTATTTTGAAAATTCTAGGATGTGGGAAAGGACAAAACAAAATCCTAGGATAACTTATGGGGTCAGGGAAATGTTAATTATATAATTAATTAGGAGAGAGCAGAAAAAGATAACTGTAAATCAAATTGTTTATACAAAAAAAAAAGAAAAGAATTTTAAAAGAATCAAATAGAAAAAGAGTAGCAAATAGAATCCAGAGACTTTTAGAGGTGGTTTCTGTCCCTGGAGCCCAGCTTCTTAATGTTCTGTTATCTAACTGTAGTGGTTACTTTTCTGATTGCTCTAATGAAATGGCCAAAAGAAGCAATTTAAGGGAGGAAGGATTTATTTTCGCTGAGAGGAAGGATTTATTTTCGCTCACGGCTCCACAGGGTTAAGGGTTTCATGGTAGTGAGGGCATGGTGGAATGCTCACAGATTAGAAGTATGGTAGCAGGAGCACACTGATGCATGTTTACATCTCAGGGACTAGGAAACAGAGGTGACAGTATGTAGGGCCAGGCTAGGAAGCCCAGGATTCCCTCCACCCCTGTAACCCACTCTCTCCAGCTAGGCCCTGCCTCCTAAAGGATCTACAATCTCCCAATACAGTCCTACCAGCTGGAGACCAACGATTCAAACACACCAACCTGTGGAGGAGATTTTACATCTAAATCATAACTACCTATTGCCTGATCCCATCTGCAGATGCAGAAAACGCCTTTGACAAAACCCAGCAGTCACTCCCACAAAAACATCTTGAATCAAACTGTACTAACAGGGCTAGTGAATTAAAGGCCTTTGGACCCCAGGGACACACTCCAGGGGAGCAGAAGATGGTGCCGCTCAGACTTGTGCATCTACCTCTTCACAGCCCACCTGGACTCAGGACTTGATGTCTTCTCACCTGAATCCTGCATGTGGGCCTAAGCCTAGAGGGGACAGGACAGGCAGGACCTAGCCCCTGTTGGTTTCCTGTCACTGTGGCCTGCCGCCATAAAGCCACAGTTTCTGTGTGAAGCCTGTGTGAGGTTCCATTGCAGGAACTCTACAATGACACAGCAACTGGCCATCACCTGACCCTTTTGCTTTGGTGTCATCCTGAGGGATTAGGGACTTAGAGCTGAGGTTACACAGACCTTGCCTTGCTCTAGGTGGTTGGAAGGTGGGTGCTTTCTGACCCCCATGGGCACTGTGTCCTTCCACCAGAAGGAGTAAACAGAAGGGAATCAACCAGCTCTGTAGCTGCCAGAATGCTTATCCACTTGGCAAAAACAAAATCCTCTCACAAAACACTGAACTGCCTCAGTGAAAATCAGAATTAGTCAGGGACACTGTAACCTATAGGCATTTCCACTAGCCTGACTCCCGTGGTCTTTCAGGGTCCTAATTCCTTACATCATCGCCTGCGGACAGATATGCCAGGAGTTCTCTCAGCTTCCCCCTTCCTTTGACTCTCTTAAACCCCTTAATAAACCTTCCCTTAATATACCAGACCTGTGGTGTGTCTGGATTCCTCAGAGAATACACTTTGGCATGGACCTACCAGGGTGTATCACCCTGTCACCCTATTATTACAGACACCACGGACACGATTTGATATGGTGTTCAGGGTTCTGACAGGCATGAACAGACAAGAAAACAAAGCATGAAATTTGGAGGCAACAAAATTGGTAGTTTTTTCCTTTTATTGTTTTGTGGTATTAGGAATTGTCAAACTCAGAGCCTGATACCCTGCTACTGAGCTGCACACAAACCTCAGATGCATGGTTTCTTACAAATCTAGATATTGAATTTAAAATTAGAATTAATAAGAAAGTATGGTAGGGCAAGAAAGTGTCATATAATTATATGGACATCAATACATCATCTGTTTGAAATAATAAAAATGTAGAAATGAAGATGAGTCTGTGCACAGTACTGAGAAAATCATAAACTACTCGGGGGATGATTGACAGACACAGAGCTGTGTGCTCGACCTCTGTCTGCACTTGGAGAAGTCTCCCTAGTGTTCACACTCTGCTCGGTTTCAGGTCCCAATCCACCCTCAGCCAATGGGAAGGATTGAAGGCAAGGAATGGGATCTCTCTCCCTCTCTTTCTGTCCTCTTCCCCCCACTTCCCAGCATTACCTCTGGCAGCAGCTCTCACTCTAAGTTTTTCTTTGCCTCCTGGTAGGGCTGAGGAGCTCTGGCCATGGTCGTACCCTTCCAACCCAGCTTGGAGTAGAAGTGACCTCTTTGCTCCAAGCCTCAGCACCCGACGTGGCCCTATCTTCTCCTAACACATCATCTGCTCCTGTATTAAATTCCCCTTGCTTCAGTAACCTGAGTGGCTGGGGTATAGTTTTCCAGGTAATTGCCCAGCTGACACAATGAGAATGAAGAAAATGACAAAATCTTATTTAAGTGCCCCAGACAGACATAAGGTCTTCTGGCTAGCACTTTTATGACAAAAAAAAAAGTTGATATTCCTAGCATTTCTGTTTCAACTTACATCATATCCTGGCAGAATCCTAGCAGAGCTCTGGGAAGGTTTGTATCTTGTTGACATGTATGAAGTCCATACATAAAGAGGGACACACAGGAGCTGGTGACCCAGAATGAACAGGGAGAGCTGACAGAGCACAGAGAAACTTGGGTCAGGTGTGGGACGGACTGGAAGGATGGAGATGAGCTTGGGATAGACAGGAAGTTGATAATAGACAATGGGCTTTATTTATTCCATTAATAAATAAGGTGACTATCGCTAGCTCCCTCCAAACAAAATAAAAGTAGAGCCATTCATGTCTTTAAAATAAACTCTAAGTGGACATTAAGATTCACATAAAATAAAATAGTGGCTCAAGAGTAAAAAGCACACACTGCTCTTGCAGAAAACCCGAGTTTGGTTCCCAGCACCCACACTGGGTGGCTCACAACTGCCTCTACCTCCAGTTCCAGGGGATCCAACACTTCTAGCCTCCTTGGGCACCTGCACTCACATGCACAGAGCCACGCTCAGACACATACAAATGTGCACACTTAAGAATAGTAATAACAGCTGGAGAGGTGGCTCAGGGGTTAAGAGCACTGGCTGATCTTTCAGAGGACCTGGGTTTAATTGCCAGCACCCACCGGGCAGTTCACAACCATCTACAACTCCAGTTCCAGGGGAGCCAACACCTCTCCTGCTTCCTCAGGCACCGGGCACGCATATGGTGCAGACACACAGGCAAAACATCCATACCCATAACATAAAATAAATAAAGCTTTTGTCAAAGAATAATGATAAAATAAATTTTAAAATACTACAAGAAAGCCTGGGATAGTACATATGACGTCAGTGTAAGAGCGCACAGTAACTGGGGAAGCACAGATGGAGGGGGTGGGGCTCTCACTGGAAGCCCACCTTGGCAAACTGACAGAGTGATGCATTGCTCTGGGGGAGGGGACCAGCAGGCACATGGATGCTGGCAGGGAAACAGGGCCTCTCCGTGATCCTAGAAAGCAGCATTCCAACAGCATCGAAAGAAAAACCATCTCGGCTCACAAGCCCCACATCCCAGGCTCTGCCCCATGCTCTGCTACGTGAGAAGCACCCAGCCTGCAAGTTTGCACAGATGGCATTCCATACTCACTGTCCCTGAGGCCTGATGTCACCAGGCATGGCCAAGTATAGCCCTCCCCAGCCACTCACCTTCCTGCTTTCTTCCTGTGCCTCTCAGGGCCATCTCTCTGGGCATGTCTGTGCCCTGAACCCCTCCTCCTATAAGGACATCAATTCAGTGGATTGGGGCACCCTAGTGATTTTATTTTTACTGCCATTACCGCTTTAAAGGTCCTTGGTCTAAATACAGTCATGTGCTAAGGCCCTGGGGTTTGGACGTCAACCTATGATCTGAAAGTGTCTTAGTTTCCCTCCCTGTTGTGATAAAATACCCAGACAAAAGCTGAAAGGGAGCAAGGGCTTGTGTGGTTCACAGCCCCAGGCTGTGTCCTTGCTGCAGGGATCAGAGAATCCACACACGCATGCTAGTGCTCAGCCCACGTTCTCCTCTCTCATACATTCCTGGGGAATAGTGCCACCCACAGTGGGCAGACCTTCCTGATCCCAGCAACCCTTCCTTGAGACTCCCTTCCCAGGTGACTCTAGATTGGCAGCTAAAACCTCTCCATCACAGAAGTTGACCCAGCTCAGCTTTCAACAGCCCAAGGACTTGCTTCTGTAGAAAGCAAGCTGCTGGTATAGACACATGTAAGAAGGAAGCTTCTGGCCCTGGCATTTGCTCACAGGACAAAGAACCTTAAAACCCTAAACCAGGAGACCACAGAGAAGCTGTTTGTTTGTCACACATGGTTAAAGCGGTGGGCAGCCCCATGGTGGGACATCGCCGTGTGCAGAGGCCCCCACAGCCCAAGTTCCCCACAGTGATTGCTGACTCAAGAGTGGGCCACCAAATGAGATGTTGTTCAGGCAGGGAGGCCTGAGTGGAAGGGCACAGAGAGGGACAAAAGACAGAGAAAGAAGACAGATGAGGGGTGTCTTCACCTACCAAGGAACAGGAAGACAGCAAGGACAGCAGCCCACAGAGGGGAAGGTCTGCAATTGTCCCATCTACAGAGACAGATAGTAAGTGAGTGGGTAGCTGGGGTCAAGAGGGGGCGTGTGCTGGTGGGGGCAGGAGGAGGGGGTGCTGATGGATGTAGAGAGGACAGGGCTGATGGGTGCAGGAGAAGGTGCTGCTGGGTGCAGAGGGGAACACAGCCAATGGGGTGCTCATATTTGGCTCTGCCCTCACCAGGAGCATTTGGGGGACACTGGCCATGCAGAGAGGGAAACAAAACTGCTGCTCCCAGAAGAGCTAGGCAAGAAGAGAGCCAGACTGACACTTTCCTGAAGCCTGCAGGTAGCCACAGCTTCAGCAGCTCACTCTCTTGGACGGCTGGGAGGCCAAGAGTCCCCCATCTGTCTAGAAGCACAGGATCTTTACTACATGGGTTTGGGGTTACAGCATGGGAAAGCTGCCATCTCATGCCAGGTCAGAGCCCCACATTCTGAGCTGACTAGTCGTGCTGGATATCCCGGGAAGGATAGACATGTCCATGCCTAGAGTGACCCAAATCTCCCCAGACCCAGACCCAGGACACCCACTGCCTACGCTCTGTCCTCGGTCCTCTCTGTTAAGGTGCTATATGGTGAAGACAGCATTCCCCTTAGCCCCTGGGAAGAGGTCAACAGCATCAGCTTGAGGGCCTGTGATCATCCTCCAGTGAGTCACAGGTGACACACACAGGATCCTGGGAGCTGGGACTCACCCCACTTGTCAGTATCCCAGGATCTGCAGGCTGGACTCGGCTCAGGGACCCCACGTCTCCGCAGCCAGTGAAATGCTGATTGCTCCCAATTCTGTGTAATTGAGTTTCCCTCACATGGGACCAGCGAGCAATAT
Source organism: Lophiomys imhausi (assembly GCA_907164525.1). Classification (NCBI taxonomy): domain Eukaryota; kingdom Metazoa; phylum Chordata; class Mammalia; order Rodentia; family Muridae; genus Lophiomys; species Lophiomys imhausi. The sequence continues at coordinate 18,817,392 of CAJQZJ010001511.1, forward strand.
AATTTCTAGGATGATCAAGCCCTGCCAGGGCCTGAGCACAGCTACTGAGTCGTACGATTGCAGAATGAGCCCTGTGCTGCCACTGTGTGCCTGGGAGAAGATTGTTTCCGGGAGCCCTGGCACTGTCCCGTTTGATGAGGCATCTCAAGTGCCCCACCCCACCCCTGCTCACTGCTGAGGTGAATTTACTTCTGACTCACCAGCTGGGCCACAGTCCAAAGAAAGCCCCACTCTATGCTGCCTTCTGGAGACGGTGGCTCGCCCCGACCATCGTACATCACAAACAAGCCTCTCGCTCCCAATTACACTTCTTAAAAAGCTATGGGCAATTGCAGTGAGGGCTCTTGCCTCTGTACTGAGCAAGGGACCAGGCAGAATAGCATCTGGGGCTGCAGTGTGGCCCTGGGACCACTAACAGCATCTAGTCCGCAATGCTCCCAGGGAGCCCCTAGATAGCCAGTGTGGTGCATTCATGCCTGGTCCCCACGGGCTGAGTGAAGACATACAAAAAATCAAAACTTCCACCACAGCTGAGTCCTCTGGCTCTACCATAGAGATGCAGGACTGTAATAGTCTAGAGGGGCCCAGACTACTGTGCCTCATGCAGGAGTATGGGGTTCAGTTTAGCTGCAGGTAGCATTATGGTCCTTAGATGGAGGAATATCAGATGCCTCGTGGCTTATCCTTATTGCTGACCCCAGGTCCAATGGGCAAAAGAAATAACAGAGCAGTCAGTGACAGGTCTGAGGCTTACAGGGGACAGGAGATCTCTTAGGCCTTGAGATCTTCAGAGAAACTAAAATTGAAAGCAGGAAGAGGAGAGGACAAATGAGGAGAATCCACAGTGCTGGAGCCCAGGAGGGCAGGAAGGAAGGACACAGGTAGCTGTAGACACCAGACTGGGCCTTTCCAGCAGTGCCCCAGGGCCAAGTGCTCTCTAGTGACTATATATTAGAATCCCTTTCCCCAAGGCCCAGGGCAGTCCCTCTGCTCTGCGGAGCTCTCCTGAAGTCCCAGAGATGAAAAGTGCTCCAGAGAATCTTTCTGTCTGTGATGTGGCCTCCCAGGAAGTCCATCTGTGGCACCCCCCCTTAACAGTCTCTGTCTACAGAAGACAGAGGGCAGAGAACCCCCTGGCCTGTGGACTACCCAGACAGCCCAAATGCCTGCACCTCTCTGCCCCTGCACTGCCCTGTGGGTCTCCCTACTCCAGCTGCATCCAATTCTAATGATCTTAAAACTATTTGGCCCTAGGACAGGGACTCAGGTAGGCCAGAAGTGCTGAGGGGCATCTGGGAGGAGATGTTTCCCCACACATCCATGGAAGATTCCTCCAAACTCCTGAAGGAAGTTAGCAGGCTGGTCATCTCTGCAGGGAGTGGTCCCTGAAGGTGAGGCTTCTCATAGTCAGTGACATCAGAGGCTGGGCCACCCAGAGCCACCAGCAAGAGATCCAGCTCATTTCCTGTGTCCAGCTCTCCCTGGCCTTCCAAAACTTCTTTGAAAAATGGTCTGGTGCTAATTACACCTGGTGACTTCCCAGACACAAGCAGAACCCCCATGTGTACCCCCCCAGCCTGGCCCACAGAGGAAGCCGTGAACTACACGCACCAATAATCTGGGAACCCAGGTTGGAGCTCACCATGCATTCTGTTTAATGATCACCCGGTGCTGTAATTAGATATTAAAAATCTCACTGTGCCTTCATAGAATAACATAGAAGGAATAATAAAGTATCATAGTTATAAAGTCATCAAAATGTAATAAAACGGTATTATAAAGGCTTAAATTTTAACGATGGTTTTTTAGTATGTCACTTAATATGTAATTAAAGTTACAAAATATAAGGTAAAATAATGAAAATGGAGCACTGTGGGGGTGGGGCATGGAGATTCCAGCTCAACCCACAGTGGCCAGGTGGAAAGGTGATGTAGCCTCTAGGGACTATGGTCTCTGTCAGAGGCCTGGTCAGATAAGACTTACCTTCTCTGCAGTCTTATGAAAGGGTCTAGAGACCAGGGGTCCAGGGCTTGCAAAGCTCCATCTGTTTCTTTTTGGTAATCAGTGCAGAACCCCTGATTTCCAGTTCCTCCATGCTCTTGCTGGCCAGAGTGCCTGGAAATAAACAACCCCAGGAGCTGACTTGGCCCCTGTGGGTGAGTAGAGGGGCCCAGACTGCTGTGTTCCTGTGGGTGGGTAACTCCAGGCCCCCCATATGCCTGTTATAAGTCCTTGGTTTCTACAAGTCTTTCATTGACCCAAAACCCCCAGGTATAAAGGGCTGCTCAGGTGTATGTGGGGGGGGGACGTGTCCAGCACCTAAACTGGTCTTGCCAAACGTGATGTGTGTCAGGCAGTGCCAGATACAGGGCCCCAGGTGTATAGATCTAGTCCAGGAGTAGACAGGCCACAGCAGACATGCTGTGGCTAGAGCCACCTGCTCCTGCGCAGCTGTGATGGGTGATCTAGAAGAGGGGCAGGTTCAGGGAAGTGCAAGCTGTTTCACAGGGCAGAGCCATGGGTCCACGGATCAACTATAACTAGACTGCCGAACACAAGGAAACATGAGAGATGCACGTCAAAACTAAGTAACTCTGTTCAGGTTTTGTCTCAGACTCACTCAACTAGGCTGAGCTGGACTCCTGACCTGAAACAGAGCCTGGATCCTGGTCTCACCCTGAGCCCCATTCCCAGCTGTGGCCCTTTCAGAATGTCCCTCATTTTTTCTGCACCCGTGGCTCTTCTCTGGGAGTTTTAGGCTGCGCTGCTGAGTGTTCTGTGTTCAGAACAGAGTTCTGCGGGAATCATTCCCCAGCGGCTTCTCCAAGGTCTTCCTTCCTTCCATCCTGGTAGTGTCTTGGTTCTAGGTGGCAGGCATATAGGATGGGTGGCTAGAAAGGCATTCTCTTTGAACTATTTCCACAGGGGTCGGTTCACAATTGCCTGTGACCCAGGGAGAAACAGTCACACACACACACACACACACACACACACACACACACACACACACCCTCCAGCCTCCACCCATGCTCCCATTGCTCAGGTTTCCTGTAGTCTTTTCATGTAGGCTGGTGGGGGGCACGCTGTCTGCATTCCTGCTCGGCTGAGGCCATTCTCCCTCAGTCATCCTCCTCAGTCCCCTTCCCAACAGAGATGGCAGCTTCAGACTGACCAGGACAGCAGTTAGTGTGTGTGTGTGGGGGGGGGGACAGCCACCCAGAGGGGGCCTGGCTGACAATGCAAGGTGCCTCTGAGCCCCCTTCAGCCAAGTCTGTCACAGCGCCCCCTTCAGGCTGCAGTGGCCAGCAAGTGAGCACTCTCCTGAAAGAAGAGGGCTGTTGCCTCACTGTGGATCTTCCTTAAAAAAAGAAACTGAGACACTGGGGTGCCTCCCTGCGGGCCCATAAATCCAGAGAGGAGGGGGACCGCACTCCAAAAGCTCGGCCTTTTGAATCTAAATGGCTAATTTGGTCAATGAATCAATTTCACTGGGCTGAGGCAGACACGTAGATGAACGCAGTTTTAAGACCTGTTTAAGGCAGCAAGAGCCTCTTTGTTCCCGCTTTCTTCCTCCTGCTGCCCTCTAATAGTTCATCTACATTCATTTTTATGGCTTCCAAAATTACAGATGTCAGCTAAAAATCTGACAAAAGAGAGAAGGAGGAGGCAACAGCTGCCATTGAAAAGAAAGGCAAGTTACCCCTCCCATGCGAGGGCAGCAGGGTTCCAGTGGGCCTTCAGCCCACCACTCTGGATCCAAGCCTTGGTCTTCCCACATCTCATCAGCAACCTGAGGGCAGCCTGCTTTGACCACAGGGCAGAAGATGAGACAGATGTCCCCCTGCCAAGAGCAGCCCATGCTCTGGTAGGGAGGAGAGCCCCCCACAATTGAAGGAAGCCTTTGGGTGCAGAGAACCCAAGCTAGTGAAATAAGCCTTGGAGAACATCTCAGCATGTCCTGCTCTTCCACATGTTTTCGTCTTCATTTCCACCATGCCCAAGCTGTGAGCCAAAGGTACAATTTCACCTTTGGGAATCCGTGTTCTGATGATGTGGAACAAGTCTGACCACCAGCAGACATGTAACACGCGCGCGCGTTATCTTTGATAGACGAGAGGCATTTGCTCGGCAGTTCATAGTGCAAAGAGAGCATGAGGTCAAAACTTTGGGGCAAGGCTCAGCAGGGCTGGTAGGAACGTGTCAGCCTTCCTTCCTGCTCTCTTCCGATGTCCTGTGGTGACAACACAAGCTGAGGAATGTGGTGTCACTGCAATAAAACTTTATTTATAGGGCTGGGGAGATGGCTCAGTGGTTAAGAGCACTGTTTGCTCTTCCAGAGGTCTGGAGTTCAATTCCCAGCAACCACATGGTGGCTCACAACCATCTATACTGGAATCTGATGACCTCTTCTGGCATGAAGGGGTACATGAAGATAGAGGTTGTAACTGTGTAAAATAAATAAATATTAAAAAAAAACTTTATTTATAAGAAATGAGCAGTGAGCCAAGTTGAGCCACCAGGCCAGGGCCTTTTGAGGCCCACATTGCTTGTCAGCATGACCAGCACTGCCTTTTTTGTGATGTCCAGTCTCAACCCCACTGCGGAGCAGTATCCGCCATCACTCCAGTTTCTGCTTGTTTTCTACAGTTTTCATGTCTCCTGATTATCCTCACTCTTTTCATCATTTTCTTTAAATGCTTAAACATTTGCAACCTTAATGTCCTCAGCCACCTTTTTGGCCATCTTTGTCATTTCTGGTGTGACTCTAGCACCTGACCTGTCTCCTGTTTCTGGTCATGTCTCCTATGTCTTTATTGTCTGGTATTCTTGGTTGGATGCTGGGCATTGCCCTGGAGAGTGCGCGGAGTCGGGCTCTGGATTGACTTACATTCCTTGCAAGAGTGTTGGACTTTGCCTGGCAGAAGCTGTGTCGACTAAGGATGCTGATCTCTAGAGGATTGATTTGATACTTTTAGAGGGGCCAAGAGTGCCTTTCCTCCAGCATGGAGTCAACTATGAAGCCAGAACTCTCCTGAGGTCTCTGCTGAACACTGCGCACCATTTGAGCACTCTGAACCTCGCTGGGAGAATTTAGATGGTTCTAAGACACCTGCCTTGCAGCTCTCTGCTTTTTGTACTTTCTCCAGATTATTCCTGAAGGTCACCTCCTCCGTGGAACACAGGAAGATACACAAATTACCAGAGCTCTCTTTCCACCCTCTTCTCTAGTATCCTCCCCTCCTCTAGCCATCTCAGCCTCTCAATCTTTGAATCTGTCTCTCCTCAACTTAGCAAGAACACTAGGTTGTAGGGGCTGTTAGATTAATATAAGTTAGATTTAGTGAATATATAGGTTTCTGATACA
>CAJQZJ010001511.1:18831669-18856502 GCA_907164525.1 Lophiomys imhausi
AGAAAGAAAGAAAGAAAGAAAGAAAGAAAGAAAGAAAGAAAGAAAGAAAGAAAGAAAGAAAGAAAGAAAGAAGGAAAGAAAGAAAGAAAGAAAAAGAAAGAAAGGAAAGAGAATTGATCCACTGATCAGATTGGTATGCGTTACCAGTCCCATAGGTTTTCCTCAACCATGACCCAGCCATCTGGACAATGAAGACCCCACCACCTGAGCATTCTGCCTTGGGGTCTCTGCCCCTGCACCCCAGTGTCAGACTTCATCCAGCTGTACCTTGGCTCTGCTCAGGGCTCTTGGGTATAGGCTGGAGTCAGTAGGGCTGAAGTAGCCATTTGCCAGTGAGATGCACAGTTCCCTCTTGAGCCTAGGTCCCCCACTTATAATCAGGAACCACAGCACACTCTGGAGGCAGAGGGTCTGGGTGGCACCTGACCAGTGCTGAGCCACAGAGGGCTCAGTGGAAGACAGGGGCCTGCCATAAGCCGCTCCCACCAGGCTTCCCAATACACCCTGGCCCCAATACAACAGTGCCAGCCAGCAGGGCCCTGGAGTTCACTGCTGGGGCTCCACTTTCAGGTCTCTCCCAACTGTCCTCTGACCTTTTGCAGAGGCAGGACATCCCTCTGCCAAGTCCCCTCCAGCAGAACTGTCCTCCCCAGGTCAAGTCACCCACAGCTTCCCACCGCAGCCCACTGCCTTCCATCACTGTATCCTACCATGGCTGGGCCCACCTTGCAGGGAGCCAACCCCTGGCCATCCAACGGCATGTAAGGAATGTCTCAGTGGCAAATAGAGGGCTTGGCACATGTCCCTTCCCCTTGTGCCCAAGCATATCGTGGGTAACCCTAACTTCCCACCCTTGTTCTGGGGCCACCTACTGGCTAAGAAGGTTGCCCACCCACAGAGCTGCTACAGGCCTGTGCCCCTGCCTCACTGCACCCCCAGCCTGGGGACCAGCAGCCAGAAGCAGAGGAGGACTGGCACGTAGGTAATTTTCTCCAGAAACAAATGGAGAGAAATTGCTCTAACAGGCGAACAGCCTCTGTTTCAAGCTAATTTCCACATAATAGAATCAAACAGCTTCCCTTTCCTCTCTGCTGTCTCCTCTGCATAATTTGACAAATTGCAAAGGAGATGTGATTCAGGGCTTGAACACAGGCTTAGATTCTTTTCAATAGTCATAGACAAAAGAGGGAGGGGTAGAGAGAAGGCAGAGGGTCCCCTCAAAGTGATGGCTGCTGCCCCCCTTAGGAGGTGACAGTGCAGGGAGTGGCAGCCAGTGACACGTCCCAAAAGCTGCTCTACAACCCACTCAGGAAGGAGGGCAGTGAAAGCAGAATCCAGGGGCTGGCCAAGCTCAACATTCCTCCCATTCCTCTACCACTCCCCACAGCCAAGCCAAGCCATCTGGGAAGGGCCTCGATCCAGGGATTTGATGTGCAATATGTCCTGGGGGCCTTGTGGGGGGAAGGCTCTGAGTGTGCCTGGCACACCCAGCCTCACACCCAGCCAAAATCAAGGCTTGTGCTTGCACTGACGACTCAGCAACATGGTGAGAAGTGGCCCAGCCAGGAGAGCAGCTGCACTCCGTCCTGCCCACAAAGCTGCCAGACCCTCTCCTGTCTCCCGGCTCTACATTTACCCCCATCCTTCTACTCCTCACATGAGCTCCCAGAGCTATTTCATACCCGCCCCCCTACACCGTCCATCCTGGCTCCCCTGGACATACACACAAGACATACAGACTAGTATATCCCAGATGAGCTTCTCCCAGTCCAGCACACAGTAGGCACATGTGCTACCACCTGCCTGAGAGCATTGAGACCCCCCAAGACCTCCCTACCCTCATGCTGGTGTGCCATCACAGAGGCAAGTGGGAAACAAGGATACGACAGAAGTTTGTCATTTCTATGCACTAAAATGCTATTGTTAAGGAGAAACTGTTAGCCGAGCAGTGGTGGCGCACGCCTTTAATCCCAGCACTTGGGAGGCAGAGGCAGGCGGATCTTTGCGAGTTCGAGGCCAGCCTGGTCTACAAAGCGAGTCCAGGACAGCCAGGGCTACACAGAGAAACCCTGTCTCGAAAAACCAAAAAAAAAAAAAAAAAAAGGAGAAACTGTTCTTACTAGAGGTACTTATTTTAAAATTAGACAAATGTTCCATTAAGATGGGCTCAACCATTAAAGGTGTCCATCTCTCATAGCAGCAACCTGAGTTCCTCCAGGCTTTTCGGGCATCCTCATCAGGTGTTCCTGTAAGGAAATGGCCTCAAGGAGGGGCCCAGGGCCCATCTACCCCATGACCTTGAATTGTGGGGCTGAAATCAACAGCCTACTGCCCTTCTTGCAAAGAGTGACCCTCTGGGTGACACGAAGACACCTGGAGACTCTGACTAGGGGATACCCTGGGAGTGGGGGCTTATTCTGGCTATAGGGGACTCTTAGGGGCACTGGGAAAGTCACGGGGTCCTTCTGAGAACTGAGGATACTAAGGGAGAAAGCAACAGAAACAAAAGGGCAGAAGCTAGAGACAGCAGGCAAGGTCCTGAGAACACTACCTGGTGGAACCAAGATGGTGAGCCAAGCTAGACTTCAGGGACCACGCTAGGGCCCTAGCTAGGAAGGGCACCCTAGATGCCCCCGGAAGCAGAGGCATTCTGGAGGCTGGTATATGCATACGCAATGTAAACTGACTGAATAGCAGCTGGACAGACAGGCTTAAGGAGGTAAATCTGCTGGCAAAACCTCTATGTTTCAAAGCTAAAAGTATGTGCTTTAAGGACATGTGCTCTGCGACAAGTTGGACCCACAAGGCAACTGATAAAGAACGGGCTTGTGGCATGTGTTCAATCCATCAGTCAGTGGTCAGCCTACACAGTGCCTGAGGCCCAGCAGGGAAAGCCTGGGCAGCCAAGTGGAGTGAGGAGGAACCATCTTTTCCTCTCATCTTCCTCTGGAGAACAGGATTTGGCATCACATGAGACTACATCACACATGAAGAGAAACACACATGCACACACACACACACACACACACACACACACACACACACACACACACAGGCCTAAGAAGAAGAGGGTTTGATTGTTCTAAAAGAGCTCCAAGGTTCCCAAAGAGGAAGGCCTTGGGCATCTCATAGAAAGGGCTCATGGAACAGCCTAGATCAGGGTTTGGAATCAGCCCGTGTTGATGGCAACTGGTCACCTGGGAAGGAGGTGGATCAGAGTTTGGGTTATTCTGGGGAATTATAGGACCTAGGACCTTGAGAGTTCCCGAGAAGGTGGCCTTGATGCAGAACCCCAGCAGACCAAAGCGGCCCTCGGGACTTTACCAAGTACGGTCCTGAGGGCAGCCTTGTAGAAAAAAAAAAATAGCTAATTAAACTATTTACCCAGTATTTATATTATATTTAATTGATTTGGCGGTGTTAATCCTTAACCTGCCATTATAAATAAATACAGACACCAGGTGGATTTTAACAAGCCTATCACCCAAATATAGCCCCATACATACACAGCCTAGACACCTCTGCAGTCCCCCAAGCACAACTCAAGGGTTCTGGACTTAGGGAGCCGCTAAGTGGTTTTGTTCCAGGTCACTTTCCCCTTACTTCCCTGGCCTGAATCCTGCTCACACCAGGTACCAAAAAGGTGGGAACTGGTAGGCACATCTATGGACAGAGTCTCAACTCTGAGTGTTCCTGAGCTCCCTGCCTACCCAATGGTCACCAGAATAACCCAGAATACAGTACCCAGACATGACAGCTATTTCTTAAAGTTAGGTGAGACAAGGTGGGTCCCCACAGCAGACAACTGGCTAATTTAGTCACGCAGTAGCTGGTGGCCATCACACAAATGATTTGTTGATTTTTTAAAAAATAAAAATATGTCACATCTTCTGCTGTGGACATAGACCACAGGCCAGCTGGATGGGAGCTGCTGGCCTATTGCCAGATGCCAGCTCGTGCTCCAATGCCAAGCAGGAGCTGCCTGTCACTGCCTCAAAGCACTGTACGAGCACCCACACTCACTGTCTCTGGGAATATGTACAGCCTATTGTGAGTACCAGGGCTGAGGCAGGCACCCTGCAGTTCACGGGCACCCAGCTAATCAGACCTCCTTCATGAGCAGGACGCAGTGAAGAGAAATGAGGGCTTGTCCCCAGGGGCTGAAGTTCAGCTGAGGCCTCAAAGGGATGATGGCCCTCTCAGCAGTGTAGCTGTGACACATGGCTGCAGGCTGAGGAGGGTGTCCCCATGAATTGACATTTATATTAAAAACTCAAGAATGCCAGTCTGAGGAAGAGTCATGAAGCTTGGTGTGGGGCACTGGGAAGGCATATTGGAAACAGAGGCAAAGCAGAGCATGATGAGTTATAGAAAGCTGGTTGGCCAGTGAGCAGAGCCCAGGACCTCAGAGCAATGGAGGGCAGGAAGATGGCCAGCATGCTCGGAGCTGGACCACACAGATGCTGCCATGCTGCCAGCCTGGACACCACATCACAGGGAGAAGCTGAACTGAAAGGTGCTTCTGTGGTTCTATGCAAGTGAAGTACCTAGAACAGGATCCTGGGGGCTGTGGGGTTGGGAAGGGCAACATGCGCAGGCCCCGCGTCGGCCAAGTGCAGGTGGGGCACAGGTAGCAGGTGAGGACAGCGGCGCTGGTGTCACCCGTCCAACCTCTGAACATTTCTTAAATTATCTTTTATTTTGATATATTATTGATATATATTGCTAATATTGATCGATATTATATTGCTATTTTATTTTGATAACATAATTACATAATTTCCCCTTTCCCTTTCCTCTCATGTCCCTTGCTCTTTTTCTAATTCATGGCGTCTTTTTATTAATTGCTGCTAAAAACACATATATGTGTGTATACATGTATATTTATGTGTATACACATATGCATATCTCTGTGTTTATATATATTCATAAAGACATAAGTACAGCCTGCTCAGTCTTTTAGGTACGTTTTCAGGGATGACCATTTGGTATTGGATAACCAAATGGTGTGTTCTTCCCAGGAAAGTCTTTGAAGAGAATCTATAATCTCCACTTTATTAAACCAGTGTGGATTCTAACTGTATTCTAAATATTTGTCCTTAAACCCCCAGACCAGTATAGTCCTTACCCAGCATGAAGGAAACTTCTCCTTGTAACAGTTAAAGATCACTACGTAAAGCCACAACCAATCAAAACATAAAGTTGTGGAGCCTAGTCCTAATGGATACATCCACAAAACAACTCCCACCTGAGGCTCAGAAATCACTGTAGTGGGGGGAGGGGGTGTTGTCTCCTAGTAATGTCAGAAGCCATACCCACAAAGCCTCACCAACATGACTGCCTTAATGTGAGCTGGACCAGGACAAGAGACATGCCAACATGGATGGAAGGGAAAGCCCAGGAGGCCTAAACCCCACACAGAGAACCACAGATACTTTTTTTTAAGTGCTCTAATATATATGAAGCAACACCAAAGAGGTACAAGATGGACCTCAGTGCCTTGGCCACACACCTGTCCCTCCTTCTGCAGGTGTGGGGCTGATTTGATCAGGGAACTGCATCCTCATGCTCCTTGCTCTTGTGTATGGGATCTGAGAGAGTTAGGGTGTGACTTGTTAAACAGCTCCCCTCCTGGGACATTTTCTGTGCTGTGTCTGTCTTCTTGCTGTCCACTGGCACAGGTATTGGGTGGAGCACGTTTGCACTTTTCCAAGTGAGGGCCTGGGCGGCCCCCCGTAATCTGGCACTATCCAGATTATGTTGGTGTGCTCCAGGGTCACTTTAAATTATAATCACAGCCCCATTTGGACAGTGGAATGCCTGGTCCCTGCTGAGAATCAAATGGAAAGCCTGCAGGAGACAAATGTGTTCCCTCTCCCCCCTCCCACCTGCTGCCCCAACCTGCTCTCACTGTGAGAGGGCTGGTGGTCCCTCTGCTCTGCAGCCTAGCCTCAAAAGCTTTCTGTCTCTTCCCCTCCCTTTCTCTCTCTCTCTCTCTCTCTCTCTCTCTTTTCCTCCCACCCTCCCTCCTATTTCTCTTTGTCCCCCTCTCTATATATCTACTCTTCCTCTGGTCTGTATTGGAGCTTCTGCATGGCCTATCCCACATGGCCATGGATACATCCACATGGGATGTGGGGTCCTCAATACCCAGCCCTCACTTGGAGAGTCATGACAGGTCTCTCTTAAGGAAACCATGGCCCATTCAGTCCTTACTTCCACACAGCCTGATTTTCACTATGTTGATGCTTTAGTCCCTGCAGTCCATGTGTTATAGCTAACAAACCAGTATTGGTACAATGTTAATGGAAGTCCAGCTTTTACTCAGAGTTTCTAGTCTTTCTCTGGTGTCTACTCTCTGTTCCAGGATCCCAACCAAGACCCCAGAGGCCTCTCATCACCCAGTACCTCAGGCTTTTCTTTCCCAGACCCCTTGCTTTTGATGACCTCAACAGTTTAGAGGCTCGTGGCTTGTGTGTGTGTGTGTTGGGGGGGAGGGTGAGTGATGACCCTCTTTTTGGAGTTCTCTAATGTTTTTCTCAGAATTAAATTGGTTTGTGGATTTTAGGAAGATCACAGGGCAAAGTGCTGTTCTCCTCCCACCAGCTCTAGGGCAACGTTCTTTGTAGGCCTGGCCTCTGCTGAAGTAGATCTTAGTCACCCACCGAGGTCCTATCCGTCAGGACTCTCCTTCCTAAATCCATCTTTTCCTCCCTCCTTTGGGCTCCCAGGGAGGAGAAGCGCTCAGAGGATCTGCACAGAAAGGTTTTCTTGCCTTCTTTGTTTATTTACTTACTTATCTGATCACTTGTTTATACCATGGTGGATTCATAGATATTAATTTTACGTTTTGGATTAAAATCCGAAAGTGTACTTTACTGCTGCAATTTCATCTCTGTTCATGGGAGCGCTACAAGTTCGTTCCTGTGTCCCTCGAACATCTCATGAGCTAGCATGCTTGCATGCAATCATAGGCACAGGGAAAGGGGCTAGATGCATGAGGTACTTTCAGAGAAGGCAGGGTCACAGTGGGAGTCACCATCACTACCTGTGAGATAGGCACCCCCAGCACCTGCCCTGCCATCATCCGGTGCCTGGAAGTTAGACACCGTCTCATGAACGCAGTGCCCAGGTGCCTCTGCACGGCTATTGCTATTCCTTCTCTTCCATCTCTCAGGCTGGTACCTCTGGAGACAGGGCCTAGAGGAGGCGATAAGGTTACCAACCCCCAACTGGACAGGCCTCCAGGTCTCCCTGCTCCTGCTGAGTGAGCCTCTGGGTCTTCCCATCATGACCTCGGTTTGCCTGGCCTGACTGGTACCTTATATCCTTCTGCAGGCAGGCAGGCCCAGGAGTGCTGTACTACTATTGCAAGGTTTCTTTTCTGGGTCTGGGCTCCTCAATCGGCCTTGGATGAACAGGCTTGGCACTCTGACTGGTGGCCAGCATGGCATGGTCCCCAGCTAGACGAATCAGACTGGCAGAGGAATTGTTTGCAGAATGAAGGCAGACTGCCTACCCACATCAACCACAAAAACACTCAAATAGCTTCAAGCTGTTGGTTCAGAAGGCAGCAGTGGCAGCGGGATCCCCAAAAACAAACAAACACAGGCTTGAAAGGCCTCTAGCTCACACTCCCTCAGCTCGCTCCATTCACAGATCCTCCTCACAGCTGAGGCAGATACACCATGTGGACTTGGGGCCAGCATCTCCTCAGGCTCCTGGGGTGGTGTGGCTGGCACCTGCAGTCACTGTCTTCAGGAGGCTCTGCCCAGCAACAACTTGCCCTCAAGGAGAGGGCCCAGGAGGGCTACACCATTGGCTGGACTGCTCCATAGTCACCGAGAAGAGCCAGTGGCCAGTGCTCAGGGCAGAGCAGGGAAGGCAGGGAGCTGGACATCTCTGGTCACCTTTACAAGTGGCGTTCATTCATCTATTTTCTCATGGTTCTGGAGGCCAGAACCAGGGATGTGTGAGTGAGGCGGTGCTCCCTCTGGAGCTTCTGGAGAGGATCCTCTCTGCCTCTTTAGCTCCCATAGCTGTATCCCTCCAGAGAGCCGCCTACAAGGACTGAAGCCAGGTGTACCAATCCCCACCTCAATGTTAAAGGGTAAATAAAGGGTAGCAGAGGCCAGGCCACTGTCTCTAACCCTCCAGACTAGGCACTGCCCTGTGGCTCCCATCTGTCCTGGGACACACATGGGACTGTGCTTAGCTCATGATAATGACAGCATGCAGACTTGGTTGAGGAAATGGGAGGACAAAGTGTGGCAGACACTGGAGAGGCAGCCACCGACCAAGAAACAAAGCTCATCTCTCCAACAAGTCCCAGACCAGACACGTGGGGCCAGCTGTACATGCCAGCATCCTGGCTTCTCTTTATCCTGTCCAGATTTCAATCTGAGCTGAGCTCACTCTGTCTTCCTCCATGGCCATCAGCCAAATCCAAATGGGAACTCATTTTAAAGGGGAGTTCTTCTTTTAAAATGCCCATGACAGTTAGTTTTAAATGTCATTTTGCCACAATTTAGAATTACTTAGGGAGCCAGGTGTGGTGGCACACACCTTTAATCCCAGAACTTGGGAGGCAGAGGCAGGCGATTCTTTGTGAGTTCGAGGCAGCCTGGTCTACAAAGTGAGTCCGGGACAGCCAGGGCACTGTTACACAGAGAAACCTTGTCTCCAAAACACAAAAGACAAACAAAAATAAGAATGATTTGGGGAAAATAATGGTTGTTTTTCAGCCATGTCTGTGGGGCGTTGCTTGATTATTAATTAGTGTAGGAATACCCCTGCCACTGTGGGCAATGCCATTCCCTACACAGAAGGTCTGGAGTATACACAACAGGAGGAAAGTCGGAGTACACAGGCAGCATGGTGCATTCCTTCTCTCTGTTCCTGACTGTGGATGTGATGTGACCAGCTGCTTGAGTTCCTGCCTTGATTTCCTGAAACAACGATCACCAGCTTGGAACTACAAGCCAAATAACCCTTTCCTTCCCTGCATTGCTCCTGGTCAGGGTATTCCATCATAGCAATAGAAATGAAATTAGAACAATGCCATATAGGATGACAGCTACGAGCTGTGGAAATGTCCCAAATTCAGGAGACTGGGGCCCCTCTGCATACCCATGGGATGGCAAGAGCAAGGAGGCACATACCCCAGGAGGCAGGGAGAAGGTGGGGCAGTCACGAGTGAAGGGTGCAGCCTAGCAGTACCTGAGTGGGAGGCAGGGCTGCTCTGCGCCCATCACTCCTTCCCCAGAACTGACCAAGAGGAGACCCATCCACACAGAGAACTGTGTGGAGACCTGCAGTGGTTTTCCTCTCTACAGCCAAGAAGCCTTCAGCCAACCTGAAACCACAGGGAAACAGGAAACCTCACTGGTCCTGTGCTCAAGAAACACTGCTATAAACAGGAGGCATCCATCAGCCATGCAAGACCAGAACTCAGGAAAGAGCATCTACAGCTTGCTGATCAAGGGACCAGCGGCAGCCGGCTTCAGTGAGCTGCAGTTCTACCATGAGTCACACGAAAGGCACATCCATTGCCCTGGATGGGGAGGATGTGAGGAGGGACCTGAAGAAGCTTCTGGGGCAGAGGTATCCTACCTTCATGGGCATGGGTGACCCTGAGGGTTGCACAATCAACACTCTTCAAGCTGTGCACTCAGTCATGTGCATTCTGGGAGCTGTGGAAAAGGCTCAGTCGGTAAAGCACAGGCATGAGGCCTTGAGTGTGATTCTTAGAACCCATGTAAAAAGCCAGGCATGGTGGCACATGCCTGTCACAGGTCCCTGAGGCTCACTAGCCAGCCAGCCTACCCTAGTCATTGAGCACTAGTCTAGTGAGAGACCCTGACTCAAAATACAAGGTAGGTGATACTAGAAGAGGAACATACACACACACACACGCACACGTGCACACATACACCTGCACATATAGACAAAGAATGATAAAATAAATAAATATCTATTTTACGAGTTTATATCAGTCTAAAAAATTATACACAACACTGAGATGCCATTTTTTATCTGCCAGGGCAAAATCCAAAGTTTGGCATGAGGATTAGCAGACACATGTGTCTGTGAGCAGGAGCACAGCCAGGTCTCGAGGGGCAGGGGACGGGGTGGAGGCAGCGGATTCAAGGACGCAACAATTCCACTCTGAACACAGGATTGTCCCCATGAAGGCAATATACATAGAAGACTGGTCACGGAGTAAATCTAACAGCACAAACAAAGGAGTTTATGAATTCACCAGCTTTCACACAAAAGTGGGTAAGTGAGAATATGACTGGAATTTCTTACCATTCCCTAAAGAAATTTGGGAAGACATCAGAGAGAAGTTACAGCGGTAGTCATCAGCTATGACAAAGCCTCACTTTGGGTTAGTTAACTGCCCCTGCTCCAGGATGGCCAATCATGGGTCTGGTCATGGAGACAACAGGTGAGATGGATTTTGAGGACGCAGCCTAAAGAGGAGGCATGCCCTGCTGTGGTCAACACACACCCACATACACACACACACACACACACACACACACACACACACACACACACACACGCATGCACGCATGCATACATACCCAGCACACTTCTATAAAAGGTTAATTGTCTTTAGGCAGGTCACCTCACACCTTTGCATGAATACTTTAAAAAGCTCCGATGGAGAATTGTGTATGAAAGGTGAAGGACAAACCAAGTTACTAGAGGAACCAGCAGAGAATATTCAGGAGGTTTGAGAAGGATTTCTGTCCTCCATCATCACTTAATCCTAAGGCGAAAGGCCAGAGAAGAGCTGACTAGGGAAATCACGTTGAGATTGTCCACCACCTGGAATGGGAGAGAACACCACTGAGGACAAAGCACAGGAGGAAAACCACACAGAGAAAATGGAAAATAAGAACAGTTAAACTACAAAGCTTAGGCAGAAAGCAGTCACGGAGACCCAGCACACACTGACCAGTAGCTCCTGATGGAAGAGGGTGACAGAAGACAGTGACAGTGGCTCCAACAAGGGTCTGCTGCCTAAGCTGAAGTCTATGGGTGAGACTGTGACAGCCACAGACTCTCCCATGGTCACTCCAGCGCAAGGGCTCATAGGAGGCCTACAGATCCTCCATAAATATCTAAAAGCTAGGGAAATCTGGAAATAAGAAAGTTCCAAGGGCAAAAATCAAAAACACTGTGACTGAGGATTTGCTATCCAATAAACCTGTCTGGAGGTGTAAAGAAAGCACCCGGAGTAGCCAGGGCTCTCCCAGGGTTCAGGGTGTCCCCACACCATTGCTCATAATATACTCCTCCTCCTCTCAGAAACCTTCTGTTCTCAGAGGGAAAGAGGGTTTCAAGGATGAAAGGAACAGGCAAAATTTGAATATGGATGGAATGCTGGGTGAGAGCGTATGTGTGGACAGAGGAGGTACATGCCCTTGTTGAGAGCCCCATCCTCAGAACACACTGCCAAAGCAGATGGGATCAAGCAACAGGCAGACCCAAGAAAAGTCAACAGGGATGCTCTTTGCTTTATTATTTGTTGTGGCTTCTTATTACAATTAAAATCAATTCCAGTTATTAAAAAAAACCAAAGGAAGCAAATGCTCCAGATTGGGTGACAAATGGAATGGTCTGCCAGCCTGTGAGAGCTTCTAGACAATTACAGGAACAACAAACCTCAGAGATATAGAAACACAATAAAGCCAGGAGCTGGGCTCTGAGCCCATCTGGCTATGAAACTGGATATCCAGGTAACAGTACAAACCAAGTGAGGCATAAGACTTAAAGTTACAAGCATTGACAATATGTAAAATCATATTAAATTAGTAAAACTGAGACACATACAGATATTAGTATGTGGTTAATCATGATGTCAATTTGCCTGGGTTTGGAGCCACCTAGGAGACACACCTCTAGGAGACTCTCTGAAGGCATTTTCTGAGAGGTTTAACTGGATAGGGAAGGCCACCCTGAATGCAGGCAGCACCATCCCAGGGGCTAATTTAAAAAGGAAAGTCACCCTAGCCCTGACATTCTCCTTTCTCTACTTCCTGGTCAACATGCTGAACCAAGCTACTCCCACCAGGCCTTCCTCCCCACGGTGGACTTCACTGAGACAAAATAAGCCTTCCTCCCTTGAGTTGCTCTTGTCAAGTATTTAATCACAAGGAAAGTAACCAATACAGTTTGGAATTAAAAAAAAAAAAACCTAATTATAGGGGTTAGATAAATTAGATTTAGAAAATATATAGGGGTTTCTGATACTGTCTCTTAATTCGGGGCCTGAACAGCATTATCAGCATGAAGTCAGGAAAAACAGGAAAGACTTAATAGACTGAAAAACAAGGTTGAAGTCAGGAAAAACAGGAAAGACTCAATAGACTGAAAAACAAGTTTGAAGTCAGAAAAAACAGGAAAGACTCAACAGACTGAAAAACAAGGTTGAAGTCAGGAAAACAGGAAAGACTTAATGGACTTGAAGAAACAGTATCTGGCCTGACATTGTTTTCAGCTGCTAAGTGGGCAGAGCCCAAATTAAGCTGAAACAGAGTTCCTCCTATTTGAGGACAGTGCATGGAGCCCAGAAGAGAAGAGGCCCCTGATGCTAGAGAGCTCCAAGAGTCCTGCTGAAAAAAGGGCTGGCCATTGATGGCCAGCTCTCTCCCTGAAGCAGAAAGAAGCCGGTGAGCAAAGAAAGCCTGAGCAAGACACCAAAAGGCCAAGGACTAAATCCTGTGGCTCAGCTTTTGCCTGGAGGGGTTTGATCTGTCCGATCAGTGGCCTAGGGGAAACTGTGCCTGGCTTTAAGGACTGAGGCAGAGCAGCTGAGTTCCTGATTCAAAAGAAGTAAGTTGGCCTGCAGACGGCTGGGGTCTCCCACAGAGAAGAAAGCATGAAGCCTTATTTAAGGTGAGACTGCAATAACCAACTTACCCTGACGAACCTGCATCTGAGAGATCCAGAAAAAGGACTGCTAAGTGCGTTAAAGAATCCACAACAAAGACTGTGTTCCTGACGACTGAGGACCTGCCCCAGAGACTGTATCATTCTAAAAGGTTATGAAAGTAGTTGTTATAATTATCAATAGGTTTAGTGGATAGGTTAAAGGGGTTGTAGGAATTTATAGGATTAATAGTTAAGAAATTGTTGGTGTTTGTTATAAGTGAATTTAGTAATAAATAAATAAGTGTTAAATAATAATTTAAAAGATCGGTTACACCTAATATCTCACAGGGACTGGAAAGATGGTTCAGTGGTTAAGAGCAGTGGATGCTCTTCCAGACGACCAGAGTTCAATTCCCAGCACCCACATGGTGGCCCACATGTAGCAACAGTTCCAGGGGATCCAACACCCTCTGAGGGCACCAGACATAAAAAATAGTGCACACACATGGAGATAAAATGCCCATACACAAAATAATAATAATTATTTTTAATAATAATACTTTTTAAAATTTAAAATAACTTCTCTAGGATATTTAACTGCATCCAACACAATCAGACCTTCACAGTAGCTTTCAACTTTCTCTTCATATTTCTTCATGATAGCACATGAATTTTTGTTAGACTCAAGCATGTGACATGAATGCTTTTTCTAGCAAATCATGAGCTGATGTCACTACAGCCCTGTCCACTCTCCTCTCTACCCATGTCCCCAGTTCAGCTGTGGAATTGCAACAGGCATTAGGACTGAGGGTTTCCAGTGTTCCCTAACTTCAAGTCCTCCTTGTCTGTTTCTTGCTCATGTGTAGTCAGTCATGCCTCCATTGAAGTTCCCCAGAGAACAACGCAGCCAAGTTCCAGGTACCAGGTGCACCAGTGACGCTAGGGTGTCCCACATAGAGGCCCTCAACCAAGTAGAGACTCCAGATTGCACAGCCATGTGCTCAGTGGTCTGCAGTGCCCCTATGTGCAGCCATGTGTACCTACATTGTGCTATTAACCTTGATTGCCAAGATGATGGGCTCTGGAGTCACCTCAGAGTCACACGACTGAGTATGTGATGAGATGTCTTCCAGAGAGGGTGAGCTGAGGGAGAAAAATATGTCCTCAGAGTGAGTGACACCTTCCAGCAGGCAGTCCAGATATAAACAGGTCTGAGGAAAAAGGTGTTGCCTGTCTGTCTTAATTTCTTCCTGAGTAATGTGTCAATCACTACTGCTGCCACCAAACTGCACTGCCTTCAGGCTCCAGATTCTTCAGCCTTCTGATGTGGACTGAAGAGCAGTAACTCTCCAGACATCCTCCAGACCTTCAGCACCACACTGGGGCTGCTGAGGCATCCAGACCTGTGAACTGAAGAGCCACCAGGTCCTTGGCCTCTGCAGCATGCAAATGGCCATCGTCGGACTACCCAGCTCCTATCATGTAAGGCAATAAATTCCCTTTGTAGGATACATTTGTTCTATCAGTTCTGTTCCTCTAAAGCTCCAGACCCTTACATACATTGTGATAACACAAGACTATACTGATGTTCTAGCCAGTTCCCTGCCATTTGGATCATTCTGTCTCCTTCCTTTCCCTGCTGCACCGTGAGGAACCTAACCCCACCTGTACAGTCCACTCAATCCTTCAACTTTTGTGTGAATGTGGGGGAGTGTCCCTGAAATCCCCACTCCCATGGAAGCACATTACCAAGTGATCTGCAGGGTTGGTGTATGGTGCCCTCTTGCCTTTAGTTTTACAGACTCCACTTACTTCCCAAGTGACCTGGGCAGTCCCTGCTCTGCCACTCCAGTGAACTCATTCCACTCATACATGAGCAATGTCATTAGGTGCAATGTTAGATCCTCCTAGGATCCCTGACCTAAGTAATGGGCACCTCTCTCTCTCTCTCTCTCTCTCTCTCTCTCTCTCTCTCTCTCATTGGTTATTTGCATGTGTGTTTGTGTTTCACCTGCTAGTAAGTCTGTGTACCATGTGCGTGTCTGGCACCTGCTAGAAGATGGCATTGGATTCCCTGGAACTGGAGTTACAGACAGTTATGCATTGCCATGTAGGTGCTGAGAATCGAACTTGTGAGCTCTGGAATAGCAGCCACCGCTCTTAACCACTGAAAAATCTTCTCAGTCCCCTAAGTAATGAAATGAGTAGTTACCCTGAGCTACAGAGTCCTGTGCATTTAGAAAAATGGACTGTACCATGCTTCCCTAAGTACAGAGTAGGCTCATCATTGGGTTCCATCTCCATCCCTCTCTCCTCTTTTGTACAGTTTGAACCTGAAATTCACCACAGTCTTGTGGTTTGAATGTCTGCTACCCAGTTGGTGGAATTGTTTTGAGAGACTGTGGAATGTTTAAGAGGTGGGTGGAGCCTGGTTATCAGCAGTAGGTCACTGGGGTGGGCATTTGAAGGCGGTCCCCACTTGTGCTGAGTTCTCTGCTTCCTGGCCTTCTGTGATGAAAGGGGCTTCCACTGCACAGTCCAGAACCAAGAGCTCCACCATGCCTCCCTGCTGTAATGGACCCCGACCTAGAATGCAAGCTGTTTCTGTCAAGTGTTTTGTCTCAGTGATAAGAAAACTAACACTCCTTAGTTTCTGGAAGCCTCTGGTCTCCTCCATGTATGATTTCACCTTTGGCAGAAAGACAAAGTTGGAGTCTCTAAAAGGGCGTTTTATTACTGTGTGCGTGCACAAGCAAGTACACATGCCACAGTGTGCATGCAGAGGTCAAAGGGCAATCCAGCTTCTCCCACCTTTAACTGAGTTCTGGGACTTGAGCTCAGGTGTCCAGTCTCACTGAGCCACCTCACAAGTCCAGATGACACACAGAATGATTTAGTATGCCGCCTTCAGACAGGCGTCCTGAGCTCAGGGGACTGGTGTCCTCTCATTGCTGAGTGCTCCCTCTACAGATGCACGG
This sequence comes from Lophiomys imhausi, assembly GCA_907164525.1. Lineage (NCBI taxonomy): Eukaryota > Metazoa > Chordata > Mammalia > Rodentia > Muridae > Lophiomys > Lophiomys imhausi. Next base: position 18,847,533 of record CAJQZJ010001511.1, read on the forward strand.
ACATGCACCTGCTGACAGCCTGAGTCTGCTTCCTGCTGGAGGATTGTGAAGAAAGCTGGTGTAAACATTCACAGAGAGCTTTTTGTGTTGACATCACTTTTCAGATCAGTTGGATGAACAGCAGAGAACACAATTGCTGGGTCTTATGACAGGAGAGTGTACTTCATAAGACAATGCCAAACTATTCTTCACAGTGGCCGGGCCACTCCGCACACCGGCAGCTGTGCCCAGTCACCCCTGTTGCTTGACATTCTCACTAGCATTTGGTGTTAGCAATTTTGTGGAGTTTTTGTTTTGGTTTGGTTTTTTTTTTTCCTTTTAATATGTGTGTGGTGGCATCTCTGTGTTTGAATTTGCAATTCCATCGTAACAAATGGCTTTGAATGTCTTCTCACGTGCTTATTCACCATCTGTCTGTCTTCTGTGGTTGAGCTATCTCTCCAGATCACTCCCCATTGTTAATCAGGGTGTTTGTTTTCTGATTGCTTAGGGCCGAGGTTTCTTTGTAGTATTTTCTGAGCACAACATGAGAGGTTGAATATACAAAAGGGACAGAACATGTAGAAACCCCACAGCAAGCAGCCTGGGAAACAGATCTCTATCCACCTCAACCAGCCAGGAAGTTGTATGGCTGGCTTTCAGGAAGTCAGGTCAGCAACAACAGGAAGCCACACAATAAACTCCAACAGTACTGACATCAGGACTTGGTTACATGGTCGCTTCCATGATCTTGTTCCCTGCTTCCCACCCAGAACCCAGAACCAGCCAGGGAATACTGAATATGATTCCTAACCTTCCCACCAAGGGCCAATCACAGAGGCAGGGCAGCATGTACCCCAGACCCAGCAGCCACCATGGAGCATCTCCAGCATTCCCTGCCCTCACTTTCCACCAGTGCCTTCCAGAGGTGACCTGCACCCAAAGTGGACAACCCAGGCAGGACATCCTCACATGCCCAGTCCTCACTTTCCAACAGTGCCTTCCAGGAGCAGGTTTACATTATTTTGTAAGGCTGTAAAAATTAATGAATACATGGCCTTCTCCTCTGTGGTGAGACCTTGACCTCACTCCTTCTGGAAACCTTCCACAGAACTCAGTCCTTGAAAACATCAAAGCTTACATAGCTGACCAGTCTGTTCAGACTCCCCTCTGGTTCACTCCTCTACACTCCCCACTTGCTTAACATACTCTTTGTTCCTTTATCACCACCTGTGGCTGTTGCCTTGCCTGCTAAAAAAGGCTACTCCTTGGTGCCCCCACCTTTTTGTAGCCGCTTGTGTATTTAAAGGGCCAGAGAACCATTTTACGGGGCTCATTCTTCTACGGGGGAATCGAACCCTGGCGCGTCAGTTTAATAAACCTCTTGTCTATTACAGCGAATTGGGGGCATTGGTGGTCTTTGGGAGTCAGGATTCGGTGAGCCCCTCTCGGGTTCAACAATTTGAAGCCCATTTTCCTTTGTGGATCAAGCTTTTGGGGAAGTGTTGGGTACTTAACTGCATAGCATTCTGTGGCCACCTTGTTGCTGGGTTTGCTTTACTTCTGGCTCCATGGCCCTCCTGTCCTGCAGCTTGAATTTGTGAACGGCCTGAGTCTGGGTAAGAAGCTTCCTTCCCTCCCAGTTAAATCTAGATCAGGATGCTCTGTTGGGGTCTGGGCTGTAGCAGCCCCATTCACATGGAATGGCGCCATCAGGAACACAGAGACCAGGGGTCCTTAGCCCAGGGTTGGGGGCAGGGAGCAGAAAGCACGGCTGCTATTCTTCCTTAGTGTCACTGCACACAGAAGACCAACAGTCAGGGTACCACAGCTGACAGGAGCATCAGAGCCACTCTGCCCAGAAATCAGACAGAGCAAGGACTTATAGACAACGCTCTCAAGGTCACTGAACGCCAGCTTACCATGGCATCTTCAGGAATATTCTCAAGGGGGAAGGACTGGGTCCTGAGGACAGGAGACAATGACTACAGAGACACGCTTAATTGTCACATGGGTGGAGTGCTGCATGGAGCTACACAGAGGATAAATACACGTACATACGTATGCAAGCAAGCACGCGCACAGAGGAAGAATTAGCAAACCCAGTACACCGTGCTGATGTTAAGAGGCCTGGCCTGCAGGAACTGCCTAAGGTAGCAGTGAATTCTCAGGTCAAGTGTCTCTCGGATGCACTGTTGCCTTTGTTTGTCCAGAGACCACACCTTGCTGGCTTAGACCCACCTTTACCCATGGCCACTAATTACTATGAGTCTCCTGCCACTGATGGGTGGAAATGTATTTTCTTGTCAAATACAGGATATCCCCCTTGGCAGCACTGGCTTGTTCAGCTCCCAAAAGCCTTCTAAAGTGGCCACGGTACTATTCAATACTAAAATACACAAGAGAACATTGCAGTACACATGAGAGTTAAGGACCACAGTAATGAGCCACCAGGGGCCAAGACCCAAGTTGAAAAACAATCATCGCCATCTTGGTCCTGCCTGCATCTCAGGCCTCACACCAACACCTCCATCCCCATCCCAACCCTGGAGAAATAACTCCCACAAGCCTGTGCCTTTCTTACTCCTTTGCCTTCATCTCATTCATGGCCCTATATGCACTGGGCTTGGTTTGTAGCGTTAAAAGTGATACCATATCAGGAACTATATAAAATGGAGACAGCAAGCTGAATATTGCTCTCTGCTTTTGATTGTGGGTTCGATGTCATGAATTTTCTCAAGCTCCCATTGCTGTGACTTCCTTGTCATGAAAGACAGCGAACCTGAAACTGGGAACCAAATAACACTTTTCCCTCTAAATACATAAAAGTTGATTTTGTCAGATGATTTTATCAGAGCAATAGGGAAAGAAACTAAAATATGCTGCTGATACTCAAGCAAATGGTAAGAATTTTTGATTTTGGTGTGTTGAATCATACCACTCTTGTTTTATATGCAAACACTCAACATTGTTCTACAAAGATTTCTCAGTTGTATTCATTGTTGATCTATTCACAATAACTAGGAAAAAAATATAAATGTCCTTAAACTGGTGAGTGGAAAATAAAAATGTTGTACATGTACAATATGGAATATTATTCATCTGTCAAAAATGAAGTTATTCAATTTGTAGGTACATGAATAAAATTTTTAAAAATGAAAAAAAAAGTGATACCATGTCTTTCCAGCAACCTTCTGTTTTCATCCGACATTTTATATGTATGTCATGTTTATTGTTTCGTAGTATTCTGCTGTGCCAATAGATCACACTTCAGCTTATGAAAATGCGAGCTGTTCCTAGATTTTTGCTTTCAGCATTCTTGGTTGCAAATCCCGGTGCACACCCAGTGTGTTCAGGCTCTGTTAACAGGGGTCAAAACTGATGACCACTAAGTGAACATTATCTTCAATTCCACAGGAGAATGTCACATCATACTTTTCTAAATAAGCTTTAAAGCATGCATGTCAGCCACTCACCACATGACATTCATTTACTATAAATAGTAAAATGGTTACTCAAGAAAAGGTAACTAGCATAATGGTCATCTCACACTACAACAGCTGCAGAGATCTGTCCAATAAAGTGTAGAGATCACACCTGAAGGGAATGAAAATTATTAAAAGACCCCCTAAGTCGGCAGTGGAGCCAGGCCAGCCGCCAGGTGGTTCCTGGAACTTAGCTGACCATAAAAGGGTGGAACCAAGAATGTAGGTCATACGGGTCATGAGCCCTGGGCTCCAGGAACTAGCTGGCCACAAAGCAGATGACTATCATGGGCCCCCAGGGTTTCAGGAACCACAAAGCTGATGGTGAAGTAAGATTAAATTCATTCCTGAGAAAAACAGGTGTAGGATGTTTTCTGCTGACTAACTAATGGGCTGGTACATTCTACCTGCATTCCCCCTCACCCCCTTCAGTTATGGTAAACAATGGGCTGGGCTGGTACTTTCCACTTGTATTTCCCCTCACCCCTTTGGGTTGTAGTTTAAATACTCTACTGTCCCCCAAATCGTGGTCGCGGCTCCTACCCCTGCGTGGGATATGAGCGGCACCCTCAGTGCACTGAGCCCCCCCCCCCGAAATAAACCTCTTGCAATTGCATCAAGATGGTTTCTTGCGAGTTTTGGGGCGGCCGTGATATCCTGAGCGTCGGGTGAGGAACTTCCCTCTCCCGGGTCTTTCAAAACCCACCTGGCAAGCCGGGCGGTGGTGGCGCACGCCTTTAATCCCAGCACTTGGGAGGCAGAGGCAGGCGGATCTTTGCGAGTTCGAGGCCAGCCTGGTCTACAAAGCGAGTCCAGGACAGCCAGAGCTGTTAAACAGAGAAACCCTGTCTCGAAAAACCAAAAAAAAAAAAAAAAACCCACCTGGCGAGTGGATCCCCACTGTTCCACAGCCTCTCACTTAGCTTTGCTAAAAGCCTGATCTAATGCCAAAACACAATATCCACTTGTAATCTTAATTGTCTTTCGAGTATTGGCCACTCTGGCCTGTTTCTCTGGACTTTGTCTATTTCCTCCTTCCTTGTCCTGTTTTCTCCCTGCCTTATGAAAGCTCTCTGTGTGCCATAAGCCTGCCTTTTGTTACCCTGGGGTCTCTTCTATTCTCTCAAAGCATCTGGCTTGTTTCTTACTTTCATTTTTAAAAGTAAACCTTAAAAATATCTACTCAGTCCTATATTTTTAAGTCTTGTTTGTTTGTTATTGTGTCTGTGTGTTTGCCATGTATGCAAGTACCTGAGCAGGCCATAAAAGGCCTCCAGAAGGCCATCAGATTCCATTGGATATGGAGTGACAGGGAGTTGTGAGTCACCCAACATGGGTGCTGGGAACAGAACCTTTATCCTCCAGGAGGGCTGCAAACACCAGCTTAAGCTCTGAGCTTGTCTCTCCAGCCCCACTGTTTACCTTCTTTATGGAATCTTCTAAAGAATAAATATTTATAATTTTAAGCCAATATCTGAAAATGAAAATCATTTTCCACAATGTCATAGCCAGGCCAGGCATGGTGGCGCCTGCCTTTAGTCCCAGCACTGGGAGACAGAGGCTAGTCTGCTCCACCTTTGAGTTCCAGGCTAGCCAGAGCTTGGTAGGATGATCTGAAAGGCTTGTATTCAAATGTTAATTGCTTGCCCCTATTTTCCTTACTGAATGGTATGCTTTGTAACCTTGCCTACTAAGTCATCTCTGATTGGAGGAATAAAGTCATCTGTAGCCTAGACGAGGCAAGGGAAAGAGGTGGGAAGACAGTTCACAGGCTTGGGAGGAAAGTCAGCAGAGGGGATGACGGGGGAGGAGAGGACGCCATGAGCTAACCAGGAGTACATGGCGGAGAACAGCAGGCTCTGAGAATTACCACGAGGGAGAGAAACAACAGACATGGAGTACATGCAAGTAAAATGAGTTTTTATCTGGGGAGGTAGGTTAGCTTAGAGGATTAAGATTTGCCTAGCCCCTGTGCTTGAGGCCATATTAAAATGTAAAAGGTCTCCATGTGAGTTTGTTTGTGAGTGGCAGGTTAGCAATTAACTCTGCTGCCCTAATAGCCATATTAATAATTTATAAATATTATTTATTGCTACAATTAGCACCCAAAGTTGATGGCATGATATCTATACCTTAAAATTCATAATTAGACATTAAAAGAGTTCTGGAAAGAAAGACTAAACTAACACTTCCTGGGACCAAAGGCAGTTTAGTGGTGGAAGGATGTTTTTCTCTTGCCAAAGAGCCAAAAAGGAACAGGAGACCACCCTTCTTATTTGATGGGTCACAGCGGGACAAAATACAGGGCTGGCAGGGAACAAGGGGCCCAAATCTGAGGCTTGCCATGACTCGGTGAGCATTGGCCCAATCAGGTTGGCACTTTGGTCCAGGAAAACTATGGAAACATGGGGCAATTCAGTTTTAGGCTGGAGTAGGTAGAGAGCTGAGACTCTCCCTAGAAAACCAGGCAGTCTGCTCCTACCAGGGGAATTTCAAAACAATTTGGCTGACTGCTGGGGAAACTCCTGCTGTGCCAGAAAGAATGTTCAAATATTAGACAGAGTTCTGATAGAAATCAGGGGAGACAGAGCTCCCATGGGGTTATGAGGCTGTGAGCCACGTGCTACAGCCTGGGACTTAAAAAGTCCATGCCTGCTGCCTGCTCACAGGATACAGAGCCACAATTGGCCAAGACCCGCATTCTCTGTTCTGAAGACCATGGCTAGGCCAAGGCTAACAGGGATTTGAACATTTTGCTCCCACCTGGGAGATTCAATTCCTAGCTAGACAAGAGGGTAATGAACCTACTCTTTCAGGTCAAAACCAGCAGCCTTCTAGATTGAGCTAGGGAGCAGAGTTAACTGCCAGATTAAAAATGGAGGAATTCACAATGTCTCAGTACATTTGGATTCCATTTGAGTTTGTTTCTCTTGGCATGCAAATGATTTTTACACTGACAGTTGTGGTTCTGTGGTTCCTTTTTGAGAAAGATTGGACTAGGACAGACTTAGAGAAGGAGAGAGCTTACAGATAGAATGCTAAATTTCAAGCAATGACAATGTGAGAAAGAAAAAGGCACTTTCCAATAAAGAATACAAAATTAATAGTAACCAGAGCTCAGAGCTCCCTGGCTGCCAGATGCCTCTCAGTTCTTTCTGGTCGCGGCCCACCAATGCAGTGCAGTGGCAACTAGTTTCCAAAGAATGATGAAGAGAACATCACTGTTGCAGCATGGGATGGCACAGCCAGACCAAGACTTGGGATGTTCTGTTTCTTTGCTTGATTTTTGTTTGAATGTCTTTGCTTTTCCCTATATCAGGAGGTAGAAAGGATATTTTTGTGATTGGCATTGCTGAAACATGGGACATTTTTGAGGATTTTGGACAGATTCAGAGTGTCACTATAGTTCAGATTTGTTCTCTGGGTTGCAGAGTTACTGTGATTTGGGATTCATGTGAAATATTCTGGGTGGTAGAGGGACACGCCTTTGATCCCAGCACACAGGAAACAGAGACAAATGGATGTTTGTGAATTTTAGGCCAGACTGGTCTACACAATGTAGTCAGGGTGGGTGGGACCCCCCCAGCTGATAAGATGAGGCTTGTTGCTAATGACAGTCTAAAATTCAAAATGACACATTTTCCCCCTTGAACATACTAGGTATGTTTTTCTTGGTGTTGGATGGTGATGTCCTTACTGCTCTGAAAAATGGATATGCATCAATCTTGTTTTGTATAAAGAAAAAGGCATTTTGGCCAAATAAAAGATATTCTGTTTGAGAAAGGGATATCAATAAGCATACAATAGATAGAAAAGACTAAAAAACAGAAAAAATATAACTAATATATAAAAAATAAATAAAAAATAAAAATTAAAAATAAGAAGTCTATGTCCAAGTTCCCTTTGGTGTGTTAGTTGTAGTATTGATACCTTCTACTATATAGTTAAATCCTACTATAAGTGAATAGATGCCATATGTGTCCTTCTGAGTCTGGGTTAGTTCACTCAGGATGAGCTTTTCTAGTTCCATCCATTTGGCTGCAAATTGCATAATTTCATTGTTTCTGATAGCTGAATAATATTCCATTGCGTAGATGTACCACAATTTTTTAACCCATTCTTTGGTTGAGGGACATCTGGGTTGTTTCCAGTTTCTAGCTATTACAAATAAAAACCTGGAAGCAGGTAAGTCGACAGCCTAGCTCTGCCAAGACAGGGTAGGTAAGTCCTTCATAACCCCTGCTCTACAATCAATGTCTGTCAGAGAAGCGGGCCAAACGACTGAAGAGCGATGCTGTAATGTATGGAGAGAAAATGGGAACTGTCCAGGCAGCCACTGGTATGTCATTTCTTAGTTTGGGAAGCTGCAGGCCCTGTACTTCCTATAAAATCAGATATATTTATCCCTCTCAGGTCTCTGAGGTGATTGAAGAACAGATAGAGTCTCATAATTAAATTTTGAGTTGTTTAGGAGTCAAGAGAGTGCTATACATCTAAGAAGATACTTTTAAAATTGTGTTGCAATTAGTATGAATGTTGAGTCAGATATAGAACTTTAAACTCATGGAGATGGTTAGATAGTAGAATGTTAAAGTCAGGTACCAAATACATATGGACTGATCATTGGGAATGTACGTTAAGCCATATAACCCTCATAACTGTGGCCTAATTACCTCTGTTGTACTGTATTGTATTTATTATTATAAGAGAAAGAGCCATTTGTTGGACTGAAAGGGGAAACTGTAGGGGGAAATAAGATATACCTTAAACTTAAAAGAAAAAAAAAAGGGAAGAGGATGGGGGGTTGAGGGTGGGAGGGTGGGACTGGAGGGGGAATAGGGAGGGGACTGCGATTGAAATGTAACTTGAAGAAATAAAAAATAAAGGAAAAAAAAAAGAGAAAGGGATATCAAGCAGGCAACAAGTCTCCTTAGGATGTGCAGCTCCCATGGGAGTGCTGGTGCCAAGAGACATTTTGCCCTAAAAAAGATGTTCTATTAGTCAATATAAGGACCCAGAATTAGGCTGGGAGATGAACATGCAACAATTTTTGGACATTATGTCTTGGAAAATGTTCCAGATATGGCTTATAGTCCTATATGTCAAACAAGTATGAAATGATGCCTTATTGACTTTATGTTTTTTTAAAGGGGGGCAATGACACAGGTAACAGAGCTGCTAATATATATTTGACTCTCCAAAGGACTGCTGGATTAGATCAGCATATAAAGGTCCAAATTCCAAAATGGAAGATAGGAATTATATTACATTGGGAAAGAGAATATACTGTTGTCTCAAAAGGAAACAAAAGACCATGTATTTCATCCAACCTAGTGGAAATCAAATTTGACTGGGGAAAACCTCCTGACAATTTTGGCTACAAACAAAAAGAACAAGCAGATAACTTGTATTGCTGATTCCACTATGAGGGAACAGCTCTGAGACTGTCTAAGACATAGATATATATATATATATATATATATATATATATATATATATATATATA
>CAJQZJ010001511.1:18856512-18869177 GCA_907164525.1 Lophiomys imhausi
ATATATATATATATATATATATATATATATATATATATATATATATAGCCAATAAAAATCTTGACTGCATAGAGTGACATGACGTGTCACATGTCATCCTTTTGTGTGGCATGAATGGAGATTTGCAAATGTTTCTTCTGCTCAAACAAAGAGCAAAAAAGCATCCTTGATTGGTCTGTGCATCCTTCACATCCCATGCATTTTTATGGTTGGATCAAAGCTGGCAAGATTCATCCTGGATGAGGCTGAGAAAGAGGCTGAGACACATCCAAATATCCTATGGGGCCTAGCCTTAGACTGCTTCAATTCCCATTCCATCAAAACCTGCTTTCAGGACAGTTTCAAATTGTTACAGACAGGACTTCATTTAAGCCTACATTTTTGACATTTAAAAGGACTGGACAGCAAATATTACTATTAAATTCCTTAACCTTTTTTTTTTTCATTTTTAATTGAGCCCCTAACAGATGTCCTTCACCCAGAATCAGCAGGAAAACTTTCAGAAGAATGATGCCCCATTCCCAAGAGGGGGTGGATAACTTTTGATTGTTCTATAAACTATGGATGTGTGTTGTCATTTAGGGGAACTGGTTACATTATTAATAGTCATGATTAAAAAAGTAGATATAGGAACTTGGACTCAGGGATTTCTCTCTTTTCTCTAGGAAAAAGGTTTCCTTTCTTAGGAAAGGGGAGGAGGGTTGAGAAAAAGAAAAGGGGGCTATAGGAATAATAAGATATGAGTAGATTATTAAATCTGTTTTTCAACTTAGAGCTATTTTTGTTCTCAAAATAAGGTTAATTTTGATACATTGGTATAGACTTTTGTATATTATACAGATTTAAGTTTATTTTATATATATATATATGTATATTTCAACTCTTATATAAGGTATTGTACCTATACAACTCATTTAAAATACAATGTTTACTTCCAGTCTTTTAAAGCTGCCATTACAAACTGTTTAGAATAATTAAGTAATACAAGTTTATGGGTTAGACAATCAAACTCATAGTCATATCAGATACTGGTCTAGTATATCACCAAAATATGCTTCCTGAGATAGAAAGAAAGATAGATAGATGATAGATAGATAGATAGATAAGATAGATAGATAGATGGTCTTCAGAAACCACGGAGACCTACAGAATATGGCATTTAAGATGTTTTTATTAAGGCCTTCTTTGCCAAGAGACATGACAGCTCCTGACAGCACATCTTTCAACTCAAAGAAGAAGATGAGCATAGAAGAATCTCCACTAGGAGATGGCTTCAAATGTGGTAAGGCCACTGGGCAGGGAAATGCCCCTACTCAACTACAGATAGGATGCTGTCCAATATGGGCAAAACTTGAACAGGGGAAGTCAACTGCCAAACTCTGCCAAGACAGGGTAAGCAAGTCCTTCATAGTTCCTGCTGTCAGATATACTGGGTCAGAAGGCTGAAGATTGATGCTTCAACGTTATAGAGGATTTGGGGTGACTGTCCAGGCAGTAAACCATCTCTATCATCTCTAGAGTTTTGGAAGGTGCTTGCCTGAACTTCCTACTTACTCAGGCAATAATTTTATTCCTTCTCAAGTCTCTGATGGGATTGAAGACTAAATAGTTTAGTCTTATATTAGGCATAAGTTGTTTAGGATTTAAAAAATGTCTTAAAAGGATATTTTAAGTAGGTCTAAATAGAATTTTAGGCTGTTATATACCAGATATGATAGAAAATGATTTAGATTCAAAGATTCTGAACTCACCAAGATTGGAGAGATAATGAGGTACTTTCTCCTAAATTGCCAAATACAAATGGACTGGACATTATAATAAATAGACTTGTTATATGATAGTTTTCATAACTGTTTCATGTTTGCTCTTACTGTATATAGTTTTTTTAATAGCCTTTTTATTAGACAAAAAAGGGGAATCGTTAGGATGATCTGAAAGGGTTATATTCAAATGTTAATTGCTTGCCCCTGTCTTTCTTACTGAATGTGATGCTATGTAACCTTGCCTCCTAAGTCATCTCTGATTGACTGAATAAAGTCGCCTATAGCCTGGGCTAGGCAAGAGTAAGAGGCAAAAAGAAGGTTTGTGGGTTTGGGAGGAAGGAAGGCAGAGAGGATCACAGGAGGAGGAAGAGATGGCATGGGCCAACCAGGAGCATGTGGCAGAGAACAGCTTGCTCTGAGAATTACCATGATGGAGAGAAACAGCAGACATGGAGCATATACAAGTAAAATGAGTTTTTATCTGGGGAGGTAGAAAGTTAGCTTAGAGGATTAAGATTTGCCTAGCCCCTTTGCTTAAGGCCATATTAAAATGTAAAAGGTCTCCATGTGAGTTTATTTGTGGGTGGCAGGTTAGTGATTAACTATGCTGCCCTAATAACCATATTAATCATTTATAAATATTAATATTTCCTGTTACAGGGGCTACATGGTGAGACCCTGCCTCAAAAACCAACAGGGATGTGAGAGCCACTCTCAGCCTTCTTACTTCCGTTATACCTTTCAGTTGCAGGCCTATTGGGCTTTTGATGAATAGTGCATCAAATTCTTAGCCAACATTTAGGGAATTGATGTCTCTGTGATAGCAGGTCCCTCAGTCTTCTTTTGGGGTGTGGCTACATCCATTTCACCTAGTTCTACATTTTCCAGCAAAGTCTTCCACGTAAACCATCCACACATCTTTAATTAGACCTATTCCTGGTTGCTGTTCATGTGATTTTACAGTTACATATTAGTTTATGATTTTTGAGGTTTTTTTGTTACTGTTATATACAAATGTGATTTTGTGAGTGTTTTGGTCTTAGATGGAATCTTTCATTACTAGTGTTAAGCCTTTCTTTCCACAGAACACCCTGACCCTTTCTATGTAGGCACCATGTAAATTCTCCATTCTGTTCCATATAAATGTTTCTCTTGCTTTACTTCACAACCCAGTATCATCCCAGCAGGAACAGTGATGGCTCCATTTCTAAAATTTTACAGTTGGAAATTAAGTTTTCTATGAATATTTTCAAATAATGTTCGTTACCAGGGCAAGAAACTTCTTTGTTAGTCCCAATTTTTTAAAAGCTTGTTTTCCATGAGTAGATGTTGTGTTCTGTGTACTGACACGATCATTTGGGAGGCATGTTTTCAGTGTGCGAGTCACTCGTATATTCTGTTAAACTTATCTCCAAGCATTTATCTCATGTGTCTTTAAGTCATGTTCTTGATTTTGGTTTGATTGCTTGCTACTTAGTAGAAAATAAAGCAGTTGGTTCTGCTTAACGTGTTATGTTTTCCTGACTTTTACTTTATGGTCTCTTTGTGTCCCCAGCAAGGAAGAATTATCCAATTGTGAAGCCCTGGATCTATAGGAATTGTCCTCAAATGTTCTAATATCTGAACCATAACCTCCGTGTGTGTGTGTGTGTGTGTGTGTGTGTGTGTGTGTGTGTGTGTGTGTGATAGCACAGTATTAAAGTGTAACAACCATGCCCTAAAGTTAACATCACCATACACGGTATTTTCTGTAGGTTCTTCTAGGTTTCTATTCAGATGAGCATATTATCCACAGAGTTATGTTTCCTCCTTCCCATCTGGAGACTTTTTCTTTTTCTTGAGGTATTGGTTTGGCTTGAACGTCAAAACATAAACTACATGTATTAAGGTGAATGTCTTCTTCATCTTCTTAGTCTTGAGGAAGGAGTATCTGGCCTGTCACTGTAAGGCTTTTAGAGGCCTGCCTCTTGAGAATGTCCTTTGACAGTCCCGATTTGCTAACAAGGATGATGGGATTATTCTTAATTTGCTATTTCTGAATACTTCCTTTCTTTCCTGTTTGCTAATTGGATATTTTGCATTGATTGGTGATCTAGTATTAGCCATCCTTGCATTTCTGACAAAACCACTACCTTGTGGGCAGGGTTATACTGTTTTATTTTACATTGCTTGCTATGATTTGACTAAGTGCTCTCCCAAAGACCCATGACTTGGTGCCTAGCCAGTGGCATTGCTGGGAAGGAATGAGAATTCATCCCAGGGCCTTGCACATGTTAGACAAGCAGGCTGCCACTGATCTGTGTCTCTGATTATTGCTTGTTTTAGTTTCTAGTTTGAAATGGGAACTCACTAAGGTGCCCAGACTGACCTTGACTCACTCTGTAGCCCAAAACTACCTTGCAATATTCCCACCTCAGTCTTCCAAATACCTGGAATTACAGGCCTGTACTACCAGGCCCAGTCTCCTTTCTTTCTCAGTCAGTTGTCTCTGGTATTTTGTTACAGTAATGGAAAACTAATATATTGTTGAACTTGTTTTGTTAACATATTTGTTCAGAATATTTCCAGCTGAGCTCATAAGAGATATTTATTTGTAAATATCTTGTAACGTTTCCTGTTAGAATATTAGAATAAAGATGACCTCCTAGAAGCAGTTAGCAGTGTTCCCTCCACTGTAGCTTTTTGAAAATGCTGTTATAGAAATTGCACTACTTCTTTGAGCTGGTTGAATTTACTAGTAAGGACACCTAGGCCTGGAGTTTTCTTTGAGGGAAGATTTTTGGTTATGCATCAGTACTTTTTTCTAATAAGTACAGTGAAATTCTAATTGTCTAGGTCTCTTATTTAATTTATTCTCGATGCCAGAAGGGGGTGCTGGGCCCCCTGGAACTGGAGTTACAGATGGTTGTGAGCTGCCATTTGGGTGCTCAGAACTGAACTAGAATCCTCTGCAAGAGCAGCTGGTATTCTTAACATTGAGCCACTTTGTGGTGGTTTAAATAAGAATGGCCCCCATAGGCTTATAGATTCAAATTCTTGGTCACCAGGTTCTGGCACTGTTGGAAGGGATTAAAGGGTGTGGCCTTTAGGGAGAAAGCATGTCACTGAGGGTGGCCATTGGGGTTCCAGGAGTCCAAGCCAGGCCCAGTGGCTCGCTCTCTGCCTGCTGCCTATGGATCCAGATGGAGAGCTCTCAGCTCCTCTCCAGCACCATGTCTGCCTGTGTGCTGCTGTGCTCCCACCATGATGATAATGGACTAATCCTCTGAACTGTAATCCAGCCTCAGTTAAATGCTTTCCTTTGTAACAGGTGCAATGTGAATTGTCCTTTGAGATCTCAAAATATATACACTTAAAGGTTTGTTTAGTTCCAAAATATCAAAATAATTTCTTTTTTAATCTCAATTGAAAGATAATACTTTTTATATTGTCAAAAAAACTGAATTTGCTCCAGGAAAATTGTTACCTGTCCCCCTCCAAAACAAGTAGTGTCCCAGAGTTAGGATTAGGGCAGGGCTCTGCTCTTATCTTTCCAGGAGATTTAAAGCATCCATCCAAGGAATCCAGGGACAACAGACAACTGAAACCTCAGAAGAAAACAGATCAGACACCAAAGAAAACAAGTAGCCCAGATGATTCAGCCTCGCAGACTTCCTCAATAGCTGTTTCCTTAAAAGTCTATAACCACAACAACTCAAAATCTCTAAGATTGTTCAGCTCCACAGACTGTTCCAGCCAGAACTTCAGTAAATCCCTGAAGTTCAGCTTCTGTCTACAAACTTCTTAGGACATTTAAATAGCTGAGCACAAAAGGACTGAACATAAAATGATTCTATTAATGTGCTTAACCATTTTTCCATTCTTATTTGGGCCCCAAACAGGTTTACTACGTCCCAAATCAGCAGGAAGTCATTTTAAGAGAGTGACATCCCATCTCCAGAAGGTGGGGTGGGTGATTTTCCCCCTTTGGTCATCTGATGGGTTATAGATACTTCTTGTTATTTAGGGGGAGAGATTACAAGATGTTAAATGGTCTTGTTAAATAGGCTTTGGAGGCTAACCCCAGGGATTTCTCTCTTTTTCTTTCCTGTATCCTTCTTTCTCTCCTATGTAGGGGTGAAAAGACTTGAGAAAAATGGGATATAGACATAATATAAGAATGATAAAGAAAAAAGGAAAGATTATTGAATATGCTTATACCTTTGTATATTGATACAAAATTAAGATTATATTTGGCCACATTGGTATTGATCTTTGCTTATTGATACAAAATTAAGGTTAACTCTTTTTAAGGTATTGTACCTAAGTAACACTTAAAAATGAAATGTGAAGTTTTAGCCTTTTGTTAGCAATTGGCATAAACTGTTTAGGATAATTAAGAAATGCAAACTAATAATCATTCAATCATATCATTTAGTTAGGTATTAGGGCAGTCTATCACAATTATTTTCTAGGTTAATCAGAAATCAAGTTGCTAAGAGACAAGCAACATTTGCCTATCCAAATATAAGGAGATAGATAAATGGTCTTCAAAAATCTCAAGAGATCTGCAGAATATGGCATTCGAAGATGTTTTCTTAAGATTTTTTTTGATATTGGGACATGTCAACTCCTGATAGTACCCCCTATTCTACTCCAAGTAGAAGATGAGCATTGAAGAATCTCCAATTGGAGATGGTTGAGTTGGTAGCAAGCTTGTCACTTGGCAAGAAAAATCCCTTGCTTCAACTGTAGACAGACTGCTGTCCAAAAAGGACAAAACTTGGAAGCAGGTAAGTCGACAGCCTAGCTCTGCCAAGACAGGGTAGGTAAGTCCTTCATAATTCCTGCTTTAAATCAATGTCTGTCAGAGAAACAGGGCCAAACAGCTGAAGATTGATGCTGTAATGTATGGAGAGAAATTGGGAACTGTCCAGGCAGCCACTGGTATGTCATTTCTTAGTATGGGAAGCTGCAGACCCTGTACTTCCTATAAAATAAGATATATTTATCCCTCTCAGGTCTCTGATATGGTTGAACACTAGATAGCTAGAATCTCATAGTTAAATTTTGAGTTGTTCAGGAATTAAGAGGGTGTTCTGGATCTAAGAAGATGTTTTTAAAATTGTGATGCAAGTTAGAATGGAAGCTGAGTTAGATATAGAACTTTAAACTCATGGAGATGGTTGGATAGTAGAATGTTAAAGTCAGGTGCCAAATACTATTATAGACTGGACATTGGGAATGTATACTAAGCTTTATAATTCTCATAATTATGGCCTAATTATTTCTGTTCTTTTGTATTGTATTTCTTATTATAAGAGAAAGAGCCATTTGTTGGACTGAAAGGGGGGAGCTGATGGAGGGGGTAAGATATACCTTAAACTTAAAACAAAAGGAAGTGAATGGGGGCTTATGGGGGAAGAGGCTGGGAGGTGGGGAGCAGAGGGGGAAGTAGGGAGGGGATTGTGATTGAGATGCAACTTGAAGAAAAAAAGGAGTTGCAATGGTTATGTTGTCTCTTCACAGCAATAGAACCCTGGTTAACAAACTTCTCTGCTCCTGCCCCCCCCAACACACACCCCGCACCCCACACACACCCCCACACACACCCCACACCCACCCCCCCATACACACACACGCACTCCCCGCACCCCACACCCCAACCACCGTGCAACACCTCTCTGGCCCCTGCTATTCTTGAGTCAGCTTTGGCAATTTGTATCGTCAAGAAGTCTGTTCATGTCAACTAAGTTACCAAACACATCGGCACAAAATTCTCAATAATCTTTATTATCCTTTTAATATTTGTAAAAACCTGCAGTGAGCTCTCCTTCCTTCTTCCTAACACAAACGATTCACCCTCTCTCTCTCTCTCCTGACAAATGTGACTAGAGGTTTATACAAGGTACTGAGATCCCAGTAGCTTCTACATTATTCGCATTTTCTCTGTTGCTTTCTCCTTAGTGGATCTCTGAACTTTGTTGTCTCTTTTCTGCTTCAAACTTTGGGTTCAGGCTCTTGTTTCTGTTTTGTTTTGGTTTTGGAAGGTGGAATGGACCACTTGGTTTAATACCTTCCTTCTTTTTACAGAGTCTTAAGACCTCAATTTTGTTGATGGGCGACTTTAGCACCAAATCACAAAGTATGACATGGTATGGTTTCATTTTAAATATTAAAATACTTAATAAAATAGACCAGCTGGTTATTATAAGTACACTATCTACTTAAGTGTGTTTATGGACTTTATAGATTTCCTTTTGGTATTGAGTTCCTATTTAAACCTGTGGTGGTCAGAGAAGACTGGATAGTTTGAATACTACTTTTCAATGAATGAGGATTTGATCTGCAAGTCATGACTCAGTTTTCCCTGGCAAATGCCCCTGTTTGCTTGAGAAGAACGTGTGTCTGTTCTGTGCATCTGGTCCTGGAGATGATGACATGGTGTTGTCAGTCAACAGGATTTCTGTCTTCTGTCGGTTCTATCAGTTGATGAGAAGCGATTTGAACTGTGGTGCTGAATGTATATATTTATTTATTTACTTACTTACTTTCCCATGATTTTGTTTTGAGCATTTCAGATCTCTGTTATTAGGTTCATAAGCATTCAGTTTTATATCTTCATAAGCAGTACTTTGTCATGGAGGGACCTACATCTCAACATTCTTTGTTAAGAACCTACTTTGACAATGAAATCAGTTTTAAACATTCACATTAAACTTATATGTCTATCCCCCCTTGAGATCGTCTTACTGTAGACCAAGTTGGCCTTGAACTCAGAGATCTGCTTGCCTCTGCCTCCCAAGTGCTAAAATTAAAGGTGTGTGCCACCACACCCAGCTTACTATCATATATATTTAAACTACATGTTGTGCCTTGTAACAATCTATGTACAGTTGAGACTTGCTTTTTTATCCTGTCTGAGAATGTTGTCTCCAAAAATAATGTGACTGTGTGAGCCATTTTTATGTCTTATGAATGTTGGAAGGATGAGATTTTAACCCATCACCTTAACATCTGTTTCAATTTGTCCAAATCTAATTGAAAGATATGGGTCAAGGGGTTGGACAAACATTTCACCAAAGATGATATTCAAGTTGCAAACAAACACATAAAAGTATTCTCTGCTTCGTTTTACTATTATAAAAATGCAAATGAGTACCCCTACAGCAGACACCACCCACCTCCCCATGCACTTGCTAGAATGGCTGACGCACCACCTCTCTAGGCTGGTGCAGATGGGATGCCCCAGAGCTGTCTACCACTGCTGAGAACACAGGGCATGAACCCTGTAGGAACAGCTTGGCAGGTTTTTAAGGACGTTAAACACACCCTGTGTGACATAGCATTTTACCGCTAACATCTACCCAAGAGAAGAGAGGCTGCATGTACATACAAATGCCCACATCAGTCTTTCGATGACCAACCCAGAAACAACTAACTGCTGCCTACCACCAGGAGAGTCACATGCTCCTTCATCCCGCAGTGGGCTCCTGCTTGCCAGGAACGATAGGTTTCATCCATGTGAGGACACTTAGGTAGGAGTAACTATCCTCATTGGAAGCAGTCAGATTTGAAAAGGAGAGCCTGTGTTGTAATTTTATGTGGCTCAATTCCAGATGATGCAAAGTAATGTATGTTGACAGGCAGCAGAGCAGTGCAGCCAGGAGGAAGAGAGGGGAGAGAGGCAGGACAGAGGGAGGTCACAGAAGGCAAGGGTAGCACCTGGGAGTGGGCGAGCTAGCTGGCTAGCTTGTTGTGATTGTGCCATGGTTTCACAGGCTTTTTACATACATCAAAATGCATCAAATTACCCGTTTTAAATATGTGTAGTTAATTGCATGTCAATTATACCTCAACAAAGCTGTTTAAAATACACTTTAAACTTACGATTTACCACCAAGGGAATTCAAATGAGAACCAGGCCTTCCAACTCACTAGAGAAAAATAAAATAGTAAGGAAAACAGCTCGTGAGCCAAGACAGAGAGCAAGAGAAACAAAGCACAAATAACAGATGTGTCAACCAACATGGCCGTTCTGACATGATCAATTTGTTTAAAGAAATCCACCCAAATATGTATTCTTTACTTAAGGTACATTTAAAATAAAATAACTGAATGTCGAAAGGAAGGAAATGAAGATGTGCTGGTGTGTCAGCTGCTCGTCTCAGCGCCCGCTAAAGTGACAACATAAGGAAGGAAGGAATATTTTGACTCGGGGGTTTGAAGGGACTCCATCCATCATGGCGGGGAAGGACCATGGCTGGAACAGCTAATGGCTGTGGCAGTGGGAGCGAGCGGCAGCGTCTTGCTCACATCTGGGCAGAGGAAGAAAATGCTGGTGCTCTGGTGGTTCTCTCCTTTGCCCCTTTTGATTCAATCTGGGTCCCCACCACCTTGGGTGACAGCCCCCACATTCAGGATGGGTGTGTTCATTACTTTTCTATTGCTGTGAAAACATCAAGCAACATACAAAAGAAACAGTGTATTTGTTCCATAGGGTTAGACATGATGGCAGAGTGAAGGCAAGGCAGCAGGAGCAGAAGCCAAGAGATCAAATCTTCAAACCAAGCTTGAAGAAAAGGGCAAACTGGGAGGAGCTGTTCAAGTCTTTAGGCTCTCAAAGCCCACCCTAGTGACATATTTCCTCCTGCAAGGGCACACCTCCTAAACCTCCAAACAGTGCCACCAGCTGGGGACCAACTGTTCAAACACCAAGAGTGTGGGGAACACCTCGTTCAAACCCACCATGGGTCTTTCCTCCTTAGTTAACCTTCTTTGGAAACACTCTCACAGGCCATCCAAAAGAAATGCCTCACTAGCATTATAAGTGTTTCTTTCTTTTGTTTTATGTATATGTGTGAATGTCTTTGTGCATATGTGTGTATGCATGTCTATGTATGTGTGTGTGTGCACGTATGTGAGCACTCTCATGCAGATGCCCACAGAAGCCAGAAGAGGACATCGGATACCCAGAGCTGCTCAACATGAGTGATAGGAACAAGACTCAGGTCCCCTGAAGAGCATCAAGCCCCCTTAATCACTGAACCATCTCTCCCACACTCTCGGCAGTGTTTTGGTCCAGCCACTGATAATCAAAATGAATCAGCATGTTAGACAAATTAAAAAATTAGAAAAAGAGTTGATAACTCAGTTATAATTGATATCAGATAAAGTGTAAAAAGTACTTGAGGATGCAGAGAAGCTTGACAATAAGAAATGATGGAAGACCAGAGAGGGCATTAAATGACTAACCTTTCCGTGTCAAATAACATTAAAAAAAAAATCTAGAAAGCAAAACAATATAAGAAATGTCATGGCAAATTAACAACTCACACATACATGTTCCCCTCGGTCATAAGTTACATTAAATTACATTTAGTTTGATTCTGTCAGTTCTCGATTTTTAATATAAAAATTGGCTTGAATGAGTGGAGACATTTTACATTCTCCAGCAGTGACTGTAAGAGAACTCTGCTTTCTGCAACGCATGCACCGCTGTCTGGGGCCTAGGGACAGCAGCAGCGCAGACTCTGTGGGCTTAGGGGTGAGAGAATGCAGGAGAGCGTTCCCACCAAGTCCTGAATCCAGCAAGAGGAGCCCACTCGTTCTTCTAGAGCCCGAGTCTCCAGTCTGAGAGTTTCTTCCCTACATCATCCTTGGGGGGTGGGAGGCGGTCAGTGTCTGCTTTGGCAGCTTTTGGTGCTGGCAGCCAGACCTGCCACACATATGTTTAAGGGCAATTAGTTTGTCCCCCAACTCGTTTAGATAGATGCCTGCAGTGAGGCGTTCAGAACTCTGCTTCTGCAACTGCAGTAGATAAGACAGTAACAAAGATGGCAGAAAAACAAACCCAGTCAGCCACCCCATCCCACTATGTTGGCCATCTTTTAAGCCCAAGGTGGAGCCAAATCACTCCCCAGAAACCATCCATTTCAAGATCCTGTGGCTCTCTGGGAGTCACACACCTCCAGCCACTGGCTCCTGACCCAATCTGAGGTTCCCACTGCTGTGCTTTGCTTGGGAGTCCACAGAACCCATATTGGAGCCAGGGCAACCCTTCCTCTTGCTCTCTGACCTAAGGTCCCAGAGCCATGCTCCCGAAAACTGAGGGAGGAAGGAGGAGTTTACAGCTAAAAGGCCAGCAGCCCACTTGCTTCACAGGAGACCCAAAGCCCTTCTGTCTGAGGAGGAGCCTACTGCTTTCCTGATGGCACCGCTGCCTCTCCCACTCTCCTCCAGGAAGTCAGCACCAGGTCTGCTCAGGGCTCAGCGTTGCAGCCCCTACCCCAGATCCAGTGGACAACTGAGGTGGGCAGGGCCCAGTGTTGTAACTAAGATGGGGCAGGAAATATTGAACCAGAATCTAAAATAAAGGAACAGGCATCTGCCATCAAGTGAGAGCCATGTTTAAAGTGTAGCTTCGCTTCTCCACAGTGCCCCAAGCCAGGCCAGTGGCTGCTCACCTGCCTCTGAGTTGCTCCAGGCACAAGAAGACAAGCCCAGCTGGCATAGGAGGAAATGTGAGAGTGTGTGTGACCGTGTCATCCTCTGTGCGTGCGTGTGTGTATGTGTGCACGAGTGTGTGTGTGTGTGTGTGTGCGTGTGTGTGCATGTGTGTGCGTGTGTGTGCGCGCGAGTGTGTGTGTCTGTGTGTGTGTGTGTTTATGGCTGTAGCTATCTTTGTATGGATCTTTGAGTCCTTGAGTCTATGGCTATGTGTAGCTTTGTGTCTGCGTGTGTGTCTTTATCTCTGTGTCTGTGTGTATATCAGTGTGTGTGTGTGTCTCTGTGTGTATATGTATGTGCCTGTGTGCCTTCATGTCTTTGTATCTGTGTATGTGTCTTTATGCCTTTGTGTCTGTGTGTATATTCTTGTGTGTGTGTGTGTGTGTGTGTGTGTGTGTGTGTGTGTGTGTGTGT
>CAJQZJ010001511.1:18869187-18895878 GCA_907164525.1 Lophiomys imhausi
AGTGTCTGATTGTGTCAGCATCTAGTTGGCTGGCTTACTGGCTGTACCTGAGTCTTAGAGCTAAGTTCCTACCCTCCTGCCCACGGCCACCTCATTCCTCATTAGGTAGGGGGAAGTTCAGGCAGGGTCTCCCACTTGGATACCCCTAGGTCTGGGTCCTGACCACACCAGGCTAAGCATCCTCTCTGCTTCACTTAAAGTTAGCATGGGCCCCAATCCTGTGGGAAGAAACAGCAAGCACCCCCATCTCGTGTCCCAAGTGCCAAACTTTCTGAGCTTAAGGGAGGGGGAAGCAATCAATTTGAAACATTAAGTATGGCTTTGGAACCCATTTGGCTCTTAGATGACAACTTGCCTTGTTCCAGATGGTTCTGTGCAGTTCACATTCGTTAGCATGCTAATTTATTCTGACTCATCCAGGCTGCCTTGGCTGCCTCACAGCAGGGTTGGCATACCCCTCAGTGCCAGAGCAGGCCCCTGGAGGCCATGACTCCCAGCTGGAATGGGCCCCTCTGGGAAGCTGTCACATGCTAGAGGATAAAGGGGAGGGAAGGAACATCTGGGGACCAGGTTTTGGTGTCAGCCTTGAGCCCCGGCAGCACTAACACAGGAACTCAGCCTCAGAGCTGCCAAATGGGGCCAAGATACCCATCAAGAGCAGTAGCTCAAGAGGTCCTGGTGGACACCAGCCTTGATGGCCTTAATATGAAAGGTCCTACAGAGCAGAGAAATGGGCCGCCCTTTCCACATTTCCCACAGGTCACACAAAACTACTCTCAGCTGCTCTGCCCCTAAAGTGACTGAACTCACTGGCTGAAGATGGCTCCGTCCCAGGCCCCATGACAAAAGAAAAACATCTTTCCATTTGTCAGCTTCCCTGATTGTGTGAGACCACCCAGCTTCCCGTGGCAACTTACATCTCCCCAAGACATTTGCTGCCACCATGGTGGTTCCACCTGTGCCAGGAGGTGGCAGTGCCAGGGTTAATGGCTCTAAAGCAAACCATCCTAAAGAGATGTCTGGGAAACTGCCCTCTCCCCACACACTCCTTGCCACCGCTCATCTGATAACACCCTTCTGTTTGCACCAGCTACCCTCAGCGGTCGCTTTTTGAGGCCTCGGGTCTCGGCCAATGTATACGGCTATGTGCTCCACTCTGACCAGGGAAAGTGATCCCACAGCAATGAGGGGAGGCTAGCCTCTGACTTCTGACCCCATCTTACTAGGAAAACTTGGTAAAAGGGTGACATCTGGATTCAGGGAGCCTGGAGGGTATATATTAAGTATACCAAAGGTCCCAGCTAAAACGCAGAGCCAGGCTGTCTACTCAGTCCACAGAGAGATCCAGGCTGTGCCCCTTCCCGTCCTGCCCCTCATGGTCCCTTCTATACCTTGGAGTCTCTATCCTAAACAGGACAGACACATCATAGTTCCCGGCTGTCCACCCACAAGGAATATCTTGCCTGTAGATACTGAGTAACAAGGTAAGTGGTCAGCCATGTATGCACCCCACACCCCACAGACCTCTTAGCATTTGCCCAGTGTTCCCAGAATCTGCTAACAGCTCATGGAGCCCCGAGCATCCACATGTACCAGGCTCCAGGGTCATGAAGAGTCTCTCAGGAACATCTGGCCTTCCATATGCTGAAAGGAAGATGCCAGGACAAACATGTTCTCTGCCCCCGTACTTGGACAGAAAAGGGCCAGCCTGAAGTGAAGATAACCTTCAGTGACAGCTCACTTAGGAAGGTGGGAGGTTCCTACAAACTGTTAGAAGTACTCCTTACTCTCCTGGTTGGACAAGGCATTGCATGAAGATGCAAGATGCTGCTTTCCCACCTCCGGATCAGCAGGACAAGCACATAAAAGGATTCAGAGACGAGGCTGGAGAGATGGCTCAGCAGTTAAAGAGCTCTGGCTACTCTTCCAGAGGACTGGGGTTCAATCCCTACCACTCACATGGCAGCTCACATCTGTCTGGGATCAGACACCCTCACAGAGACATGAATGCAGACAAAAACACCAATGCACATAAAGTGGAATTAAATACTTTCTTCAAAAAGGAGTCAGAGGTGCACTTGAATAGGAGGGACAAAGAGCATCAGGACAGAAACCTGGCTGGCTGGTACTTGCAGCAGACCCTGTGTGAGTGTGGATCAACAATACAAGTGAGCCTGATCGTGGGAGCCCTCCCATGCCAAGTCACAAGATGTGACTTCCAGGACACAGGGAGCCATTGAAAGTTATTTTTATTTTTAATATATAGTTTTCATATTATCATATTGGTTTCACTGTACATAGTGTTAGATTTCATTAAGATGTTTTCATGCAATTTTATCACATACAGTAACCATGTTCTCTCCCTTCCCTTGTGCATGTTTGTGTGTGTGTGTGTGTGTGTGTGTGTGTGTGTGACTTCTTGAATATGCTGCATATACTCTAGTGAAAGTCTTGAACAATAACACAAGGTAAACCAAGGTCTTTAAGGAAGATGCATTGGGCAGCTCTGCCCCACACCTCCAGGAAGATTTTCAAATGGTAGTGCTCACCTTGTCACCAAGATCCCAGCTCCGATGGGACAGACTGTAAAACTAGAAGAGAGACACTTTGCTCTCCACGTGGGAAACAGATCACAAAGGCACCCTGCAGCCTAGTAACTTTCCTGCAGGGAGGGACCTTACCCTGTCCCAACAAACTCTTCACACTCTTGCCTTCATCTGGAGGTTTTCTGCAAATTACAAGTGTCCCAGGCACCGCAGACAGGAAACAGGTTTATTCTCTTCCTGCTTGGCTAGACTACAAATGACTCTATTTTCTCTTTCCAGTTTCTGTTCCCCAGCTTTATATATATAACCGAGAAGATGTGCTGTGGACCTGAGTCCCAGGGGCTATCACCACTTTTCTTGTTGGAAGGAACCAATCTACGGATCTGGAGAGCAGCATTAAGGGAGAGGATGGTGTCAACACACTGGGTGGCAGCAGCAGCCGGCAGTGCCCAGTGTTGGAAGGATTTAGCAAATGCCTTCCTGGCCACCATGGGTCTGTTTCCTTGTTGCCAGATCTGAGCCACTGCTCCATTTCCACATCTTCCTCCCAAATTCCTCTCTCCTTTCAAGCACCCTAACACTTGGCCAATAAGCCCCTCTCTGCCTAAGTGACCGCTGTGGGACTGTTGACCAGCCACCAGCTCAAGACAAGCTCAGATCGTGGTGCCAGGTAAAGGGAGGCCGGGTAGGTTAGTGGGCCTGGCAGCAGGGGCAGCTGGTGGAGTCCTGCCACTCAAAAGAGGCATACCACCTGGGGTGATGAAGCTATGGTCTCCCCTGGGGTGACCCAGAAGGGCCTCTGGGCCCCCCAGATTGGGGCTGTGCTGATAGAGGAGTGCATGTAAGATATGGGTGATTCAGCCCATAGGTGACTGCCGCTGTCAGAGAAGGGGGTCAAGGACAGAAGCCATACTCAGATCTCTGAACCCTGAGGGCCAAGGGCAGGCAGAACCAGGTGCTATAGAAGACCTCAGCAGAGAAAACCATCATGCTGGAAGACAACAGGGGGACAAAGCAAGAGTAGACCCCTGGTAACTGAGATCATCGCATCACCAATACCCAAAGTGGGTTAGGAGGAAACTGGGCACAGAGGCTGCCATAGCAGGTGGCTTTGGTGGCTTATGGTAACCCAGACAGCTATGGACAAATGACATGGCACACCAATAAAAATGCCCAAATAGCTCCAAGTGGCCAATGTGTCACCTGATGCCCTGTGCCACCCAACCTAAGTTATGCTCACAATGTGCCCTCCACCCCCAGTAGGGGCTGTGTGAACAAGGCCAGCCCATCACCCTGGTCCTTCCTCAGGCAGGGGCTGTGGGATCAAGGCCAGCCCATCACCTTTAGATAGTTCTGAAAGTGCTACCATCTGTCCACTGCCAAGCCTGTGGCCTCCCCCATTCCTCCCAGGCTGACTTACCATACTGGTATAAAGGAGAGTGGACAAAGGCATCATCAGTCTTGAGTCAGTCATCATGATGGCCACTTTTCCACAAACCAGAGTAACTTGGAGCCATGGACTAAGGGTTGTCAGAGGTGACTGGCAGCTAGCCTTGGGGAAGACATGAAATATGTGGTGGAGAACAGAGGAAGAACGTGGCGGCCAGATCAGCTGCAACAGTCTCAGAGTGTGAATACACTGGGTGAGGCTTCAAAAGAGTGGGGTGGGGTGGGGTGGGTGCTTTGAATTAGCTGGTGGCTGAGATGCCCTGTGCAGACTGCCAAGGTTGGAGCTACACATGAGCACACAGTTCCCCTCCCCAAGACCACCCTAAAGGCCCCTGTTAGGTGACAGTCTCTTTAGGTGGCTTAGCAGCCATGGATCCTCTTCAGGAAAGACAGTCATGCTTGGCCCAAATTCAGCCGTTCAAGGTCTCACGATCTGTGCCCATCACTTCTGACTCAGGGATGTGTGTGAGAGGAGGAAGGCAGTAGCTTCTGAAGGAAGGCATCTGCAGGATGCCTCAGCCTTGCTCTGAATCCACACAACCCCAGAGGAGACAGGAAATGCAGAGACTTCGGCCCTGTGTCCACTCTGACACAAGACACCAGTGCAAAAGCCAAAGCCGGAGTTTAGCCCTGGGAAGGGCTGCCCTTCCTCTACTTCTACTGTTCACCTCCATCTCTGATCTGTATCTCTCTCTCTCTCCCACCATAGATGGTGTCCAGGCCTTCAGGCTCCTCAGAGGCCTGACCCATGCCAAATGAGGTTGTCAGATCCCCTTTGAAGGCACTGGGTAATCACTTCCTGGGTTTATAGTCCCCGAGGAGTCACAACCACGCCCCCACCCCAGGAAGGCCATATCTCAGTGCAAGGACATGGCCCACGGTATTTACAGACGGTAATGAGGCTGTCCACTGCAGAAGCCCCATAAATAAGCAGGGAAACTGCTGAGTTTCATGTGCTTGCCCCTGATTGCCTCGAAGGCGCCATTATTTTAATAAAAAGAAGTAATCAGGCAGCCTTCCCAGCATGCTCACCGTAGTGTTAATTACAGGGAGTCAGAGAGTGGGGGACATCCCTCCCATACAGCTGACTCTTCTCCTGTTGGTCCACAAGGGGTCAGGGTGGGCAGACAGGACAGTAGAGCACAGTGATCCTGCACAGGTACCAGCTGGCCCATCACAGCTGGTGGCACAGAGTAGACTCCAGCCAGCTCCTTGTATGGTACCTGCACTCCTGGCACTGTTCCCTCTGCCAGCTGCAAATTCTCCATAGAGAAAATAAGCCAAATGCCAAGGCCTCATCCAGCAAAGCCCAAAATACTGCTTCAAAAACAATGGAACCCCAGGGACAACAGATTCCAAGGGTCCATGATGCCAAGGCATGTTGTACAAGGACATCTTTTGAGTTGCATTTAATTTGGGGGGGAAGCTCTCTGGGACTCCTCTCAGGCTGGGAAAAGTATGAAATGAGCTGTGTTTCTGAGTTTGGAGGATGTTTATTACTGTGACATAGTCTTTTCTTTGCTGACTGATACAACTGAAATCAACATGTTGGAGAAATAGGGGGGGCAAAAGATTTAATTAGCTCCTAATCACAAAAAGTGAGACAAAACGTTTTTTATTTCACAATAAGTAGAGTTTGGGCTTTGTGTAAGATTTATATTTATTTTATGTGTGTGGGTGTTTTGCGAGCATGTATGTATGTACACCATGTGCACGCAATGTCCACAGAGGCCAGAAGAGGGCACTGGACGCCCAGAATGGAAGTTATCGCTGCAAATGGCCATGTGGGTGCTGAGAATCAAAGCAGGGTCCTCTGCGAGAGCAACCAACACTCTTAGCCTTTGGGCCCTCTCTCCAGTCCCAAGAGTTAGGTTTTAAGTGGAACTTTAGGTTGATTTTTCCAGCATTTATGGGGGTGGGGTGCATTGTTTGATTTTATTAATTCGTTTTCCCAATAAAACACTCTTTCATCTCACTCTGTGACTTACATGGCCTGTCTGTACTTTGGTATCAGAGCCCTCTCTGAAGCATCTTTCTTTCCTTGCACTTATAAATAGGAGGTTGTCTTTTGATTTGCACCTGGAATGATCCATCAGATGTGATGTGTTAGTAGCTGTCCCTGGGGTCTAGGCAGCCTGGTCACTGTCATCAGGCTCTGTGTTTCCCTAACCCCAGTGTCTTAGCAGGAGACTACAGGCCTGGCCACTGTGGAAGAAAGAGAGACCACTGCTGAAAGGAATGGGGATGTGAAGGATGAGTCAGGTCAGCGAGTGGACCGCTACCTCAGTGCCCAGAATTCAGTAGGCCAGATGCCTGCCTGGGTCCCCATCTCCTTCTCCCAGCTGTGCTTTAAGCCTCTCCCTGGGTCGCCCTTACCTCTAGGACACACAGCCTTCAGGAGGAATCCAAACCTACACCCAGAAAGCAAGGCATGGGAGGTGACTCCTGTGGTGATGGGGAGTGGAGGGGACAGGCTGGAACAGGGGCTTTGCTCCATGCTGCGGATAGTGCTCCTAGTCAGGGTTAAGTGATAGCCCAGCCCCAGCTTGCCACCCTCAGCTGGTCTCTTGCCTTCTCTGCTGATCTCAAGTCTACCCAATGCCTTCCCAGCTCTGGAGATGGTCCATCCCACAGAAGACACGTTCGCAGATTAAAGTCTTGGAAATGAGGGGTCACCAGATGCCCTGCCCCTTTTTGGTCATATGCAGGTCTTTTTAGAAACTCTGCCCAAACACGGTATGGGGCGGACACTTGGTGATCATGGCCATCAGTCACCGAGACTACAGCCCAGACCATAACCAGTCTCCTCAGCCCAGCTGACCATCTACAAACTTAGGAATGTTCTCCTAAGGCCTGTGCGGTTAAGGCCTGTGCGGTTAAGGCCTGGTCATCCACATGTGCAGCTATAGGGAGCTGGTGTGACATTTAGAAAGTGGGGCCTCACAGGAGGAAGTTAGATCATCTTACTGGAGCCCCATTCTTTCTTGTCCCAGCTTCCTTGAGGTAAAGAGCTCCCTCCACTGTGCATAGCCACCACAGGCCCAAGCAACAGGGCTGGAGCCTCTGAAATGGAGACAAAATGAAACTTCCCCCTGATTATCTCGGATGTTCTGTCGCATTGACAGAGTCTAAGAATCCGTCCAAGGCCAGACCTGTAAACTCTTTCTTCCTCAAGGCCAAAGTGTCCCCTTTCTCACTCACAATAAGTCCCACTGCCCAAGATCTACAGGCGGGCCAGGGCTCTACTGCTGGCAGCTAGCCCTCAGAGCCATGGTCTCAGGTGCTGGAGTGAGACAATCGTGTCCTGGGGACTTCCAGAGAATTGCTGGACCTCAGACTCTTCCTTGCCTGTGATGATGTCACTGTGTTGAGGGAGGCAGCTAGGATCTTGACATGCCCATGTATCCCAGCAAGGGTCACAAGGTGCTGGCTTGCAGTAAGACAGACAGGATGGCTGGGACCACCCTGCATCCTCTTGTTCTCAGAGTGCCATGGTATCACAGGCTACCTCTGTCCTGAGGACCCACCCATGAGGTCAGGACCCAGGGATTTCTGAGCCAGCAATGGGCCAGCCTTGGCACAAGGAACTTACCCTGGTCCCCTCCCCTGCAATTAGCAGCCCCCCACTGACACAGGCAGCCGGGGCCTTGAGAGTCAGCTGATAGAGAAGGCTGCGGGAAATCTACTTTGTAATAAAACTGTTCATAAAAGGCAAATGTCGATTAAAGGCTCTGCTTCTGCGGGAAATGGCTTTTTATGTCCCTATGTGAGTCTAGGAGAAGCAGGCACAAGGCCTCAGGGGATTTGCAGGGGGCCATAGCCAACAGATGAAAGCCTTAAAGAAGTTGCAGTTTCGAGGGAGCCCAAATGACCCCACACTCCAAAGGCTCCCCCCCCCAACACACACACACACAGCCTAGCCTCTCTCTAGGAACCTGGACAAGGTCCAGAGGCCAAGGGAATGAGGGAGACCTAAGGATGGGGAGAAAGAGAGACCTCTTGTCATGCTACCACCTACTTACCTTGAGCCACATCAGGAACAGTGGGAACCCCATCTTACAAGAGGCTTGGGAAAGCAAGCAGCCTCATTGTATATATGAAAGGGACAGCAATCTGGGCAGAAAAGCCTATCTGGACTCAGCACCGGTTCTTGGGGCCTCTTCTCAGAAGTTTGTACTTCGAGTGGGAACTGACTGGTTTTGTGTCAACTTGACACAAGCCGGAGTCATCAGGGAGGATGGAGCCTCGGCTGAGAAAAAGCCTCTGTGAGATCCAGCTGTCAGGAATTTTCTCAACTAATGGTCAAAGGAGGAGGCCCCGCCCCCGCCTACTGTGGGTGGGGCCATCCCTGGGCTTGTGGTTCTGGATTCTGTAAGAAAGCAGGCTGAGCAAGCCATGAGGAGCAAGCCAGTAAGCGGCATCCCTGCATGGCCTCTGCATCAGCTCCTGCCTCCAGGTTCCTACCCTGCTTGAGTTCCTGTCCTGACTTCCTCCAAAGATGACCTATGACCAAATAACCCTTTCCTCCCCAACTTGCTTTTTGGTCATGGTGTTTCCTTACAATAGAAACCCTAACTAAGACAAATTGGTACCAGCACAGTATTGCTGTGACAGACATGACCATGTTTTGGGGAGGATTGTAGAAGGACTTTGGAACTTTGGGCTAGAAGAACCATTAAATGTTGAGACCTCAATGGGATGCTCTGTAGGAACTTGGAAGGTAAGAATGTTGAGAGGTTTGGCTTCTGACATTCCAGACGGAAGATTAAAGACTATCAGGGCTGTTTGCTATTTTGACGTAAGATTCTATGGTTCTGGTTAGCTGTGATTAACAAGAGATCAGAACTACTAAAGTGAAACTTTTATATTACTGGGACAATTGATGCTGGTTAGCTGGAGCTAAGAAATTAGTGGCAAGAAGAGGCCAGCATCACAGAGGTGAAATCTTCTGGAAAGTGTTTCTGAGAGCACCGAGAAGATGTGTTCTAGAGGCAGCCACAGCTGTACCTCGTGTTGGCAGCCATACTTGGTAATGTGTGGTGGTGCTGGTTTCGAAAGCATGAAGGGGTCATGGAGAGCAGCTGAGGCTTGGCACTGTGAGAGGCCAGGAGAGGTCATTGGTGCAGGTGTGTAGTCTCAGTGGCAGTTAAAAACCGAGGACTGAAGGTGTCATGCAGAGAAGTTGGGACTTGGCACCAGGAAGAGAGCCTATGAGAAGCTCTGGTGAAGGTTCAGCCCAGTTGCAGGAGGAGACCCCAGCGTTTCGCAGATGCCAGCCCCACGGATGACCACCAAGAACAGCAGCAGCGTGGAGTGAAGCCAAGTGAGCCTAACAGAGAAGCTGTGTGTGCTGCAGAGGACGGAGCTGGAGAAGTGACTCAAGCTCCTTGAAGGAGGCCGGAAGATGGTGTGTGGATCCCAGATATTAGACATTGACTTATCTATGCTGTTGGAGTGTGGTTTTGCTTGGTTCGGATTGTGACTGTGCCCTGGTTCTTCATTCTTGAAGAAGGCATTTAATTTAATTTTGATTTTTGCAAGAGCCCACAGCTAAAAGATTTTCAACTTTTAAAAGAGCGTTTGGATTTTTAGAGAGACTGGATATTTTAAAGAGACTGAAATTTTAATGTGTTTGAATTTGTAAAGACTATGGGACTTTTAAAGTTATTTATGCTATTAATGAGTGATCTTGGGGATGAATAAGAAAGGAAGGGTTGTGGCTTAATGGTGCTGTGTTTGTGTGTCAACTTTACACAAGCTAGCATCATCAGAGAGGAAGAATCCTCTTAGGATGCCATGAGATCCAGCTGTAAGGCATTTTCTCAATTAGTGATCAGTGGGGGTGGGCCCAGCCCATTATGCCTGGTGGTCTTGGGTTCTATAAGAAAGCAGACTGGACAAGCCATGTGAAGCAAGCCAGTAAGCAGCAACCCTCCATAGCCTTGTTGGGTTCAGGGTGGAAGCCAAGAAAACTCATTTCAGATACAAACGCTTAAAATGAAAGCTTTATTTTTTGAGCTCAGGGAGCCATCCAGTTTGGGATATGAACCGCTTCCCTGAAGGAAGATTGTACATTTTTAAAGGATGGGAACACAAAGTGAGGAGAGGGCTGCTGGGATGAGCTACAGTGTTATCCAATTGTATTTTGACATTATGGGTTAAGCAAGGAAGAATCTGTTGGTGACTGGGCCTGATCCAGGACACCTGGCCTTAAGGCCCTTAGCTCATCCTTCCTAGACATTTGGTCCAGAGCTCAGAGTGATAAGGGGACAAAGGAGCTGGCCAGCTGCATGTAGTTAATTAGGGCATTACAGGCAATTGGTTATATATTTTTATAAACTATGTACCTTGGTCTAGATAACAGCAATTTCTATATTCTTTACTGGCTGACAGAAAATATTTGGAGAAGTGGGATAGGAATTTGCTCCTGGGCTTGGGAACATGAACTTGTTTGACCCCGCCAACAAGATGGAGAAGCTGTCCTTGAGAAGGCTGGACTCAGACAACTGTCTCCTTACAACAGAAGCTGTTCAGCTATTGTCAGGTCCTCAGTTCCCCGAGGGCCTGGGATCTTGAATTTAATTTCTCCCTATGATTAAATGGAGTCTGGAAACAAAATGAAAGTACTTAGAATGAGTTTCTTTTGCTCGTTCTCAACAGCCTCTGCCATCACTCCTGCCATTGTGCGGAGCATTCCAGTAGCTTACAAGGGCTGAGCTGAATTGTTGCCTGCTAACCAGAACAACCCTTTCCAACACAGGGTCCAACTAAAGGCAAAGGAGACCATGGTGGGTTTCATCACTTCCTCTCTCCTGGGCCCAGCTGGGCCAGTAGCAGCTGCAAATGGTCTCTCAGGCACAGTAGACAGCGGTATGGCTGGAGGTACCCAGTGAGGCTCCTCACCTGTGGGCGGGACACTGTTACAAATGCAGGTCTCATGGAAAAGCCAGCTATGAAAACCACCTACATGGTGTGCACCTGTTACCTAAAGAGAGGCTTCAAAGTGACCTGCACTCTCCAGAGGACAGAATCCACACAGCATGGTATGCTTGCCTGCTGCATCAGACTTTGGGCCCAAATACACACCTCACATGTAGCCCATGCCCTGAACTTCCTGGGGGTAGTATAAGACCCAACCCCACAGACCCAACAGGCACCTCAGAAGCTTGTTTCCTCAGGTGGCGCTTCTGCATACACACCTAACTTTCTGGAACATCAGCGTATCCACATGCTGGCACGGTGGGAGATAATGACAGTGAGGGAAGTTTGCAGATGTCCCCACAAGTGCAGTATTTTTTCATTGCTTTCCATCCTGTTGAACCCACTGCTACAGAGCTGGTGGACACCGAGAGCCAACTGAAATTCTAGCACAAATTAGATACCTCAAAGAAAGCACCCCTGGTCAAAAGCAAAATGAGACAAATGAATTTCAGTTGGTATGGCCTGGAAGTGGGACTGCCCAGTGAGGAGTACCATGGTAGTGTGACCCCTGCACTAAGAATGGAGCCACACAATCACAGTCTTCCATGACCAGGGATTTGGCTATTACCTGAGTCCTGTGTGTGCCTCATGGTATACGTTTGTGAAGGTGTTAGGTAAGATTTCGCCTTCAAAGACAGGCATGCTCGGTGGGGATCAACAGCTCCCACATCCTCTTTCCTGGAGGCCACCATGCATGTTCTCCTGAATCAGAGGTCAGAATGCAGAGTTCAGGACCTCTGTTCCCAGCAGCCCCTCTATCCCTTGACCCCACTCTGTCACTGCAACCAAGGCCTGAACTCCCAGGGACTGCCTTCCCATGCCACTGGTGGCCTTGGGGGGCCACTGGTTATCCCAACCACCATGGTACCTCCTGTCCCTACAGGGCAAGCCACACAGAACTTAGACTACAAGAAACCCAGGTCCTATCTGACTAGGCTGTAAACCCCTGATGTTTATGTTCCTGTTCCTGTCCACCATGGCCTCTCTTACAGAACAGACTGCCCATTGTGAGTCACATGTCACAACGGCTTTCTGTCAGACCCCAGTCTAAGCTGGCTAGGAGGACCCCTTAGCATCAGACTGGGCCTACCAGACCCTTGAGCTCCTGGATTCCACACCTGTCTGGCCCCTTGGAGCCAGGGAATCATGCTGGGCAAGGGGACAGGCACTGTGAACCTCAAGGACCAGAGTCATGCCCTCCAGGAAGGTTCTAGAGCCGCTCCAGGTCACTTGGGCACAGCCTAGGACTCTGGAGCAAGCCTGACTCTGTGCAGTTCTGCCTCCTTCATCTCACTGTAATTTACAAGGCAGCTGGAGCACAGGATATTTTTAATAAAAATTAGGTACAAGCAGATACAGGGGATTAATAGCTGTATTATGATTTTATAGTTCTCCATATACAGCCTCATGGAAAAGACAATCAGAGCAGAGCCATTCCAGGCAGATAAAATGGGGCATTTATTTTTAATGGAAAGAGAATTTCAGGGCCCACCCAGCCGTGGAGAAAGTGCCGTGGAGGGCAATGGAGGCGGAACAAAGAGAGGCTGGAGGCTTGGCCGCTCTGGTGAAGAGCCTCTGAGGGAGAAATCCTCTTACTGGAACAGGGAAGGTTTGCATAAGTGGGTAGCAGAGGGCCAAGTGGTAGCCCATGATGGCCAAAGCCCCCACTCTGCTGCTTGGAACCCCTAGGCAAAGCTCTCTCAGCCTCAGTTTCCTCTCCTGTATAAAACTTTAAAGAAGGAGTTGCTCCCAGGGTCTGACTGCCTCACTCTTTCCCAGGGAATGCACCCTGTCCTGGGCTCATGGCTCTGCCTTGAACCCCATCCTTCTGCATGCAAGTAGCAAATGACCGGTTCTATTCTTAGAACCCCAGGCTTCTGTGCTGTCCGGCTTCTGTGCTGTCCAGCGTCTGCCGGGGTGGGCTAGTTGAGACATGCTTAGCTGGAGAGCCCCCCCCCCTGAGGTCGCCACATCGGCACCCTCATAATTATCAGAACAAGAAAAGTCTGACCAGGACCCCATGAGATTGACTTTGAATCCCAGGACTTGAAAGAGGAGTGCTTGGTGGTGAGAGAAATTTATGGTTGTGGGGAATAATCCGTTTGGGGCATTGTTTCAAAGCTCCAGACTCTCATAGCTGGTGCCTCTGCCTAGCTTTGCAAACACATGCCAGCCTCCTACAGGAAATTCTGAGCTCTGGGAGGGATGAGGAGGTCACCTCAGGAATGGTGGATGCCACACACAGGCTGGGGCTCCACTCCCCAGCCCTTGACACTGTTTCCAATGCAGGCTCCTGCTCAGCCTCCCCTAACCCTGAGATTGAAGGAAGAGTCCATTATGCCTGACCTTGGCCCACTGACTCTTGACGCCTAAGTCTAAGGCTCTTGGCCGCCTGCAGGTGGCCAGATCTTTCTCTCAGGAGAGGAAGAAGCCTGAAGACTTTACCTTGAGGGCTCCCAACCCAGCTAATCAGAAAGCCCATATCAAGTCCATAGCTGCAGGCCACAGGGACCAGGATAGAATAATAAAGGAGGGAAAAGTGTGAATTGCAGAAGGCAGGTCTGCTAGAGCCAGGGCCTGCTGGAGCCCAGGGCCTGCTGGAGCCCAGGGTCTGCTGGAGCCCAGGGTCTGCTGGAGCCCAGAATCTGCTGGAGCCCAGCCTCCTTGCCCTGCCCAGAATCAGGAGGCACAATATAATAGGATGTGGTCACTTTTACTCACCCTGGCTGGTCACTCATCCTACGGAGAGGACCTCTGGCCCTTTGGTTCTCCTAAAATTTCACAAATAACAAACCACACACATATGTTTTCATGAGTTCTGACTCCAGAACTAGCTATAAGTTCCCTGGAGATCCTGCCCCACACTCCTCCATTAGCAGAAGAATTTGGGAGTTTTCCCTCTTCTTCTTGACTCCTGGTATTTTTCCTGGAAGAGGACAGGTGGCAGGTGGTCCTGATAATCCTAGAACCTTGTCAGTGCCATGGGACAGAGGCCAAGGATCCCCATTTCTCCTTCAGGGACAAACATACACAGAGATGACATTGGGCAGGAGTCCAAAGATCTGGGGTCTCAGGCCTGGGTGGAGTGGACCATAAAGACTGAAGACCATTCCTATAGCTAGACTGGGTGGTGAGTCTGCGTTTCACATCCAGAACTCTTTTAAATAGCTACCATACACCAAAGAATAAACCCTGGCTCTCTACAGCTGTGCTTGAGAATCAAACATGGCCCTCTCTCACTTGGACTGTCATGAGGCTCAGTAAGAGAGACAGGCTCAAACTCAACACAGGACATGGATCCAGGCTCAGCACAGGAGAAAAAACAACCTCAGTATAGGATCTCAGCAGGATAGATGAGTACAGTCTTAGCTAGGAAAATGGACTCAGGCTTCGACTAGAAGATGAACCCAGGCTCATTACCCATAAAGGACTAAGTTGGTTGTGTTAACTGATGTGGGCGGCTCCTCCTTATTTGGGTAGGGCTACTCCCTGACCCCAGACTGCACAGAATAGAGAAAGGAAACTGAGCAGTACTCATGCATTCACTGCCTCTCCTCCTGACTATGGATGCAATACCACAGGCTGCTTCTGGCTCCCGATGCCTTGACTTCCAAGGCTGTACCTTGAAGTACAGACTCAAATAAACCCTCTGTACCTTAAGTTGCTTTTGGAAGAATGCTTTATCCCAAGAAGAAAATAAACTAAGACATATACCTTCCACCATCCTGCAGCCACCTACCTAATGAAACAGCTGCATGGCCTTTGAAGACTCAGGTTTATGATGATTATGCAGAAATGCTTCACAAGGGTGAAGAGAAACCTCCAGAATTCGGTGAAGGTTCCCCATCACTGCCCCACAGCTGGTATTCATGGCCTAGGACCTAAGGCTAGAAATGAATAGGCTTCTCCTAGCTCCCCACAGTGACTCCCTAAGTCAGGCCTCACTTTGTAGACACTCTCTGCTTGGTCCTTAACCCACAGATGGACCAACCAACCTCAGCACATATTTGGGCACAGAGGTGGGCTCACCCTTTCATATCTAAGAGGTGCTCAGTCAACACAGCAAGAAGTATGTGACAAGGTAGGAAAAGGGGGAAGCCAGGCCACATTCCCACAGCTCCTGCATACGAACCTACTGGGAGGCAGGAGCCGCTGGGCCCTGAAAATGGAAACCAGAGTGGCAGCAGAAATGGGGTACACAGGACAGAACCTAGCAGGTCTTCTCCTTAGATGTAACCACCAATCATTTCGTCATGCCTGAGGGCTAGCCCAGCAGAGACTGCCCCATGCCCACAGCCCCTACAGAACCAGGGGGCTCCCACTTTCTAAATCACACAAATTAATTTAGAAATCAGAGCACCTCCCACAGCTAGACTGCACATTTCAAAACAGCTTAACAAATTACCAAATCCCCTTTAAGAAGACAAATTATTCCAGCTCTTCTGCCGCCTGGTTAATTATGCATGCGCTTTTGTTAGGAGATGTTAAATATTCACTAGCTGTGGGTTTGCACTTGTGACCCACTGCTCATTTCTGTGCAGGCCTGCAGTTGTGGCCCTCAAGGTCCGGCACATGAGGGTGTTGGTCTTGAGACCACTATACAAGGTCTTCCATACTGCCTAGTGGGTGCTACCTCCCAGGCCATGAGCCAACACATACCAGAACCCAGTTCATCCTGTCCAGGGCTGCTGCAGTGTGCAGAGCGGCCCTGGGAGCCTGACTGAGCTCTCAGATGCTAGTTAGCCAGCAGCTACTAGCCCAGTGTCACCCTGTCCTGAAGCCAGTATCCTGCTGTCACCTCAGGTGTCCTCATCCAATGACCAGGGCTCAGTCTTTCTCCCTGCTCTCTGCTCTGTTGCGTAACCAAGAAGGCACCAAGATCTCCCAGCCCAGTCCCAGGCCTCCCCTTCCTGGCCATGTCTTCCTTGCGATCAGTCTTTCTTCCAGAAATTCAGGTGCTCTGTCCAGACTGTGTCCTTGCCATTGACATTCGAAGGAAGGCAGAAGGACTCTAGGCCATCTAATGCCTCTTTCTTTACCAAGACTGTCCCCAGGCTACCCTGGGGTCTGTGGACCTGGCTCTATGGACAGCCAGAACTCTTGTGCCAGCCACACTCCAGGAATCTACTTGTCCCCTCATGTTATGAGGACCTCCAGGGTCATACTTGTCACATTCTGTCCTTGGGAGCTGAATTCTCATTTACTCATGATTCAGACTCATAGTCTGGAGACCTAGCCTGCCTACAGCAGGGGGTCCCGGCTCTCCCTGGGTCACACTCATATCACCCCCACAGCAGCCCCTTTCCTTTCTAGGCCACCAATACTCACTGATTTGGCCTTGAAGTATAAAGAAGAGAAAGCTGGGCAGGAGGAGTCCCTAGGGCCCCAGGCGACTAAGTCACCCTGCTTTAACCACAGAGTGAGCTTGTCAGAGGGACTTTTTCACCCTCCCCACCCAGCAACAGAGCTGCCAACTTGACACAGCTAGAGATCGACTTTCAGGTATCTTCCTTAGGCTTTCCCAAGTAACATCCACAATGAGGACCAAGGCAGTGATGAAAGTGGCTGGCAGCACCCCAAACACCTGCCAATGCCACCATGGCAACGGGAGGCATGAGACACAGAAACACCCAGTGATGGCCAACCTTATGCATACAGGCAGCTCACAGCTCTGCAAAGGGGTCACCCTTGCCCTCCAATATGTGTGTGTGTGTGTGTGTGTGTGTGTGTGTGTGTGTGTGTGTGTGTACTCATGCATATATGCACACAAATACATACATATACTCATGCACACATGCATACATACACATGCACACATGACCACACAAGCATGTTCACACATACGCACTTGTGTTCATGTGCAAGCACACACACATATGTATGTGTGCACATATTCCTACACATGTGCACACACATCTTCATTTATACACAAGCATGCACACACATGCCAGATCCATAAATACAAATGTTGACTTGTGTACAAATCCATGTGTGGTAGCACAAGTATTGCAGACATGTACACACAACGGTATCACATGAATGTTAAGTGTACACCCTCACATGCACATGGCTACATGGAAACCCAAAAAGTCCCAACATTGGTACCTCCTTGGGTCTCATCCTTGGGGTCCAGCTGGGAAGCACCCCTGGGTTCCTTGTACAACCAAGAAACTGAGCCTGAGGAGGGGAAAGATTCGTGAAAAGTATCCAGGCCAATGAAAGGTCTAGAGCTAATACTACAGATATGTCTAGCATTAGGAATAGGACTCAGGCTAGGGTCAGGGCTAGAGTCAGAGCTAGGGATAGGATCAGGACCAGGACTAGGGCTGTGGCTAGGACTGACCTAGGATGAGAAAGCTAGGGTCAGGGCTAGGACTAGAGTTAGGGGTAGGGCTAGGGTTAGGGTTATTGTTATGGGAAGGTTTAGGGCCAGTGCTAGGATTACTGTAATGATGGGGTTAGGTTTCAGGCTATGTTTGGTCTAGGTGTAGAGTTGAAGTTTGGTTACATGTATGAGTAAAAGTAGGAATGGGCTTATATTAGGTTTAAGGTTATGTGTATGGCTAGATGTCAGGATTAGGTTTATTCAGGATTAAGATTTGGATAGGATGGGCTTAAATCCAAGGTTGGGCTGAGCACAATCCATTGAGATCTGTGTGAGGATATACCAGACAGGGTTTTGCAAGCTCAGGCAAGCATTCCTGGTTTGGTCCCCTCACCTCTTCTCCCAACCCTGATCCTGTACCCTCAGTGATCTCACTTTGTCTTTGTCCCCGCTGGTCATTGATCCTTGTATTAGACTTCTAGGTCTTCCTTCCTTTCCCATCCCTGTGTCCTGGGCAGGCAGTACCTATGAAAATACCATATCCATATACCCCGGCTACTGAGGCCCACCTATTTTTGGCATCAATGTCTTAATCAAAGGAAAGAGGAAGCTATTCACTTAACCTGGGTTCCTTTCCATCTTAGCAAATCAACCTTGTTAGACTTGGGATGATCTAATCCCATACTTTGACCCTACCCAAACCTGTCACTCAGCATTGTAGGGTCACATGTGAGTCCCTTGCTCTACCTTCCCAGGGCAGACTACTCTATGGGGACACCCTCAGGTCCCCTGCTGAGACTTGCAGGTTCTTTGCAGGCAGCCTATGCTGGTCACGTGGCTGCCGTGGGCAGGGCCTTGGTTACAGGGGCAGGCGGGCAGCAAGCGGCCACCGGTGCCTTTGCGCTCACT
The DNA here is from genome assembly GCA_907164525.1 of Lophiomys imhausi. Classification (NCBI taxonomy): domain Eukaryota; kingdom Metazoa; phylum Chordata; class Mammalia; order Rodentia; family Muridae; genus Lophiomys; species Lophiomys imhausi. The sequence continues at coordinate 18,887,398 of CAJQZJ010001511.1, forward strand.
TTGGAAACTGTCAGTTCAGCAGTCTGGCTGAGGACCTGCTCCACAGTGGCCTTAAAACTGTCCACACTCATAAATCACCCGGGATTTAAACAAGCGCTGGTGGCAGGTAATTTTTCAGAACTCCCCCACACTCACACACAGTCAGCAGCGTAGTTATGCAGGATTGAGGGTGGGATGGAGAGAGAAGGAATTGAGATGGGGTTGAGAGTGTAACAACATCATCTCGGGGGCATTTGTGGAGTTGGAGGTGAGGCTGCTGACAGCAGATGATCAGCCTGACCAACTAGGGCTCAGAGTGCCCTGCAGAGGTCCTCCTGACCCTGGAGCTCTACCCAGCTGGTCAGGCTTATCCCTAGCCACCTACTGTAACAAGCAAGGACACAACGCGCAGCCCCGCTCTCCTCTGGGGCTGGGCTTTCCAACCTCCCAAGATGTCCTTGTGGGCAGGCAACACTTGGCATGGGGAGGACATGCTAATGGTGGGACTCAGACACCCAGACAAGAGCTCAGGTCATTCTCAGGGTGTATTCTCTCCCTTCAAGTCACAGGCCATTAGTCCCACATCCAGGAGGAGCAAAGCAAGGAGAGAGGTTAAATGTTTCCTCCAGGCATGTGTTAAGATCACCGCTGCCTTTAGCAGAAAGACGTGTTGCCTCACAATGTGTCTCCACATGGACTCTCAGATCCCTGCCTGGAGCCAGATTCTGAAGGATAAGTTTAGATAACACGTGGGCTGGGACCAGGATTCAGCTGGCAATAGGGCTCAAGTAGACAAAAAGCAGGATTCAAACATAAGGCTGAGATCTAAGTGCTCTGAGGTGAGAAGGAGGATCTGTATGGCCTGGGATCTAGGACCAGTAACAGACTAAGCCAAAAGTCCCTGACACAGGCTCAGAGTGGTGATATGACTTATTCACAGTCACATAGGTGGTGACAAGGCTGCTGGTGTATTCTCCAAACCCCATTGTTCTTCCTCACCTGACAGAAGCAGGATCCAGCTCAGTTAGGCAAGCGCGGGTCACCTTTGGTCTCTGCTGCTTCTCAAACTGCAAAAGCACCCACCTGATAATACCTAGGAAGTGATGGGAAGAAGGACCCAGTCTAACAAAAATGGGCTTGAGTGTAACCAGGGCCAACAAGCTCTCTCTGACACTGGGGATCACTGAACAACAACCAAAACCCTACAGGTTAGGAGCCTACAGGGCCCCAAAAGTATCTACAGCCCCCTATTAGGGAGGCCCCTGACTGCATACCATTCCCTTTAGATCCCAACCAGGTAAACCCATTTAGATGAGGCAAGAGGATTGCTGGTACCCCACAGCAGGGCCTAAGTCTCTGAGAAAGCATGTAGCACCAAGCCACTCCCAGCCACACAAAGCTGTAAGCCCCCATAGTATCACCTATGAGTTTGTAGTTTCTCCCAACACAGAGGCTGCCCTGATCCAGGGAACTGTTCCCTCCAGACCTGAAAGTCACTCTTGGTGGCCCTGCCTCTGAGTAACGTATTGTCCCTCAGGGTAGTATAAGGGCTCCTGGACCACAGAATGGCCTAGAGTAGCCCCACCAGCTGTGGGACAGCCTCCCTGGAGCTAGCCCCGCTAAGGATGCATCCTGACCTTCTCTGGCCAGTCCTCCAATGCCACCTGGTGGCTATCTCCTCACATATGACAGGCAGCACCAAAGGATGTATGTGGGTCCATTCCTTTCTGGGCTGGGCCACTGTCCTGACTAGCCTTGCCTTGGCAGAGGTCAGCATTTGGGGAAACTGAGGGACCCCAGTCACTGATCTGGCTTCTGAATCATTGCCTTCACTCTTGAGGCGTCTTGATTGTCACAGGAGCTCCGTCCCTAGAGGGCAAATGGCAATAAACACAAATGCAAGACATCAGTCGGCCCAGGCAGAGCGTCTCCTGATTGCTAATCACATCCTCATTCCTGAAGCTCTTAAAAACCTTCCTGAGCCACGCTATTGTCTCCAAAGAGCTGTTATTACTCTTATAAAAAAAACTTATAAAAATTCTAATCAACACTGGTCTTAAACGGCAACGTCTGGCATGCTGGCTGCCTCCTCCTGTGTGGGTCTGGGGAAGTGAGAGGCCTTTATTGAGGCACTGCCCGCCTCCCTTCAACCTCAATGTTTTTCCTGTCTGTTGAAGTGCTAAAAATGGGGCCTGTGACTGTAGTTATTGATTGAGACTCTTCTACTCAGACAGCCAGGACCAGAGGCCCTTGAGAAGTTGGAAGTCCAGCACTTGCTGTGGTCCCAGCTCACCCTGGTCAGAGCAGTCCTGCGTGGTCCTGACTTCCTGTCACCTGGCTAACTCAAAAGGACAGGATCACAGCTGGGGGGGGGGCCAGCGGACACATAGCGGACAAACAGCTAAGAGCCCAGGCAGTGAGATACCAGGTCTGCCTTCAGGCTGTGCTGAGGGCATGGAAACCATGGCCAGTGTCTAGCCTGGCCCATCTCAGGAACCCATACTACCTGAAGCCAAACCATCTTGGACCAAGTCAGTCATGCAGCAGACTTGTCACCTGGGCCTCAGATGCTCACAGATGAGAATAGTAAGGTGCAGGGGACAGTGTACCCAGCACCCACTGTAGCTCCTTAGTGAACCTCCAGAGAATCTAGCTTCCTGCAGTCAGGAGAAGCCTAGCCCCCAGAGGATCAGGCTGATGGGGGCCCTGACCATGTGACACAGTCCAAGGCAAAAACCAAGCTGGCTGGCGCAGTTCAGACCACAGGCCCTTTCCCTCAGGGCCTCACAGGAATTGTGATGATAACAATGGAGTTTGGGTCAGTTCCTGGCGGTAGTCCTGCCCTGAGTGTTGCCTGATCTGTCTGCAGGCATCTATGAGCTATGATCCCACACTGCAGGGCCCAGCTGCTGGAGGGGACTGAGTGAAAGGCCAGTAGAGTTCACATGCCCTGCAGCAGCCACAGGCAGAGCCAGCAGTGTCTCTGCTGAGGGGCCGCTCGCGGCAGACAACCTGGCTCTGTCCCAGACACTAAGGACATTCCCCACAGACAGCTTGCCACCAAGAACATCTTTGCTTCCTTGGTGTACCCCAACTGCAGGGCCGCAAATGGGTAAGACCACCTGGTGACAGGAAATCCAACCCAGGGAGCCCTGAGAGTTGAGAGATGTTCTACACCCCAAGCAGAAGCGAGTCTGAGATGTCCTGGGAGAGAGTGACAGGGTTGCACTTAATGCAGGACTTGTCTCAGGGTGACTGCTGGGACACCCAGAGTCTTACACCTATCAGTCATTCAGCTAGTGGTTGTTTGAAGGGGAGGCATGTGAGTGTTGTAGATGGGCCTGTGGGGCCATGGAACCCATGAAGGCAGTGTCTGTCTCTAGATGGTATGTGTGGCCCCTCCTTCCTCCTAGAGCCTTAAGAACTATCCCAAGCAGCATTCTTGCTATGTTAGGAGGACTGCCATTATCAGTATGGGTGTACACGGTGTGAAGGTGCTGGTGTTCAGGGCCCTGTGAGGTGTGAACTAGCAAGGTGTTCAAGGACCTCACAATCCCTCAGACAAACTCCTCAGGAGGCCACTCTGTGTAGCTTGCCAGGAAGGGAAGACACCATACCTCTCCCAATGCACCCTCTCTGATGCACACAACCTGGACCCCCTGACCTCAGAGAGAAATCTTCCAGGCTTGCCTACCTGTCAGACCAGGGCTCAGGGGCCAGCGTGACTTTAAGGGACAAGCTGGGGGGCCAGTCTCCAGAGAGGGATTAGTGTGTTCTGGAAGTGCAGGTAGCTTTTATGTCAGAATAGGAAGAGGGCATTCTGAATGGAGCATGGGCTCTCTGAGGCAAGGGGGTGGGGACTGCACTTAAGAAGGTCTGCAATGGAGACTTGGGTCAGGTGCTGGAGAACATAGCCAGCTGTGGAACAGCAGCCATGTGTTAAGGTGGCTGACCCGCCTTCCCCACACACACTGGTTCCTTTCTTCCTCTCCAGCTGAGAACAAATGGGCTCCCACAACAAAGGCAGGCACTGGGCCCTCTGGGCATTTCCCAAACTCTACAGCCTCCTCTTCTGAGCCAGGGCTAGGGTGCAGATGAGCAAGGTTAACAGGAAAAGGGATCCATAAAGGAAGTGGAAAGGAGCGGCTTGGAGGAAAGTGGGCCCTGCCATGATGCTGCAGGGTGAACGGGGAAGGGTGGGGTGGGAGGTGGCTTAGAAGTGGGGGTCAAGGTTAGTAAGATGCATGCCCAGGACCAGGGTGTGAGTGCCACAGCAGATTGTGCATCAGGGAAGGACAGACCAGGAACCAGAGGGATAAGCAAGATAGGTAAGTAAGGGAGGAGCTAGGCAGCCACTCAACCTACCTCCCTGGGCTCCAGTTCTCTCCCCCATAAAGCCTGAGATCCTCAGCTTCCTTAAAACCCACCTCATGATGGTGGGGGGGGGGGGATCTGAGAAACACTCCCTTTAAGGAGGCAAACAGACAAAAATAGGACAGGAGAAATCCATCAGGCGGCCTTCCCAACCACTGCGGAGATTAAAATGCACGATCCTCGATATGGGGCTAATAAAGTGAGCCGTCCCTCACTGCAGAAATGAGCCATAACTCAGTGAAGATGAGCTCCAGATAAACTCTGAGCGGGGCCAGGAGATGGTGGCCCACCACAGCATCCTCCCAGCCATGGCCAGGGCCGATGGGGGTGGGGAAACAGGGCACCCACTACGGCCTTCCACTGGGCCTTTCATTTCTAACAACCTGCTTGGAGTCAGGGGTGGGGACTGGACAAAGAGACCCTTGAGCAGAACCCACTATGGCTACAGAACTTCTTAGATGGAAGCCAGGTCATTGTGGTGTATCTCAGAGGACTTTGCCACCTGTGTGCTTGCCTGGTCTGTGGAAGGACAGACTGGCTGGGTCAGGAGTCATCAGTATTTGATGTACGGACATACTTGAAGTATGGACAGAATCTGATGGCTTGAGGTCATGGTAAGGTTACCCAGAAGATATAGGCCCCCTGGGCCCTGCCAAGGATCTCCACACAGCAACCATGGCCATGGCCAACGAGCTCCAGACTTGACTTGTTGCTCAAATGTGCTACCTGCCCCAAGCTCCACTAGCACCACCTTCCCTAGGAACATTCTAGAAGCCCAGACTCCAGGCCACCCAGCCCTGTTGTGTACTCAGTTACATAGTCAGAGTTCCTTGCTGACAGTCAGGGTTGTTCCCCCATTGTACACTATAGACCTGCTAAACCACAGGCCATGCTCTGGCGGATGTGGCTGTGGCACCTGTGGCTTGTGGCAGCTGTGGCCAGGCTCACTCTGGAAAAAGGGGATGTTCAACTCAATGGGAAGATGGGCACTGCAAGGAAGAAGTCCCAGGCAGGCTTACACGTGGGAGACCTCTTCAGGAAGCAGCCCTGCCTGGGCTCACCCCTATCTGTCAGGCTCCTGTGGGGCCATGGGCATGCTGATGACAGTCCATGCATCCCTGGTAGAGCCTGAGGCAGGATTCCTGGGCATTTTTCCCTGCACCCCACCCCACCACCACAGTGTGGTCCTGCCTCCCGGGGGGCAAAGCAGCTCCAGAAGCTGAGAGTTTCCCAACAGCTAGGTTTTTAAACACTTTTACATGAGAAAACCACCTGAAAGCTCTAAATAATCCTCCCCCCCCCCCCCCGTTCACCACAGAATCAGTTCACTTCTAATTTTAATGCTCCGAAAAGGTATTTTTCTTAATGATGCCATTATTTTTTCAAACGGTGAGCCATAAACTCCCCTACTTACTCCAGGCTGCGTCTTTCCCTCCTTGCCTACATTTATGGCCAACTCCACACAGACAGGGCACAGCTCCCATGGAGTGCAGCTTTTATATGATACTCCCTATTCCAGGAACTATAAAGTCTAGAACGTAATTAGTCCCATCAGCTCCCAGGCTGCTGAGACCTAGATATTTGTGTAGATAACATCCAGGAAGCCTCTTGCCCTAACAGGCAGGATCGGTGTGGATTCATGACCACAAAGGCAGGACACTGAAATTGGTTCTGGGGCTCCCCACTCCTGCCAGGCAAGTGGGCACAGGACCCATCCAGTCCAGTGTCTGCATATTAAAGCTTCCCCTATAGATTTATGAAGCAGAGCTCAGAAGTGGGTCTATGGGGAACAACTGAATCACTAAGGTGAGTCCCTTTCTCTGTAACTTCCCACTGAGGGGAGCTGATTTGAAGGAAGTGGAGCCTGGCTGGCTAGAGAAGGATGCCCCCTTCCTCTTCATGTCCCCTTCCCCCCCCCCCTCTGGTTCCCAGTTGCCACATGAATGGCTGTGCCCCTTCATGTTCTCTCCTTTGTGATGTTCGGGCTGGACTGTGCCCCATGGTGGATCCAGGAGAACACTGGCGGAAACCTGAGAAATCGTGAGCCAAAACAAATCCTTGCTCCCTAAGTCATTTCTGGAGATATTGTGGCATGGGGACAAAAACTGTCATGCCCCCCCCCCAACATGTGCTGAGAGGGGTTTGTTCCAGCCACGGCCACATGTGAATGTGATCCCATGGGCCATGTCAGCCACTGAGGGAGTGACTGCAAGGTGGGCACCTGGGAAAGCAGGTTAACTCTGTTACTGGACCAGTGCTGGCACTTCCCTCCACCACACAGCTTATCCATGGGCAGTGGGTAGCCTCTGTTTACACAACAAGCATTGTATCAACAATACGGAGCCTGTACAGGGGCCAAGACACTGGCAGCATGGAAATGGGGGAATGGACCAGTGCCATGGGCTTGGAAGGCCGGAGCTAGAAGGCAGGAGGGAGTCTGCCTCTCCTGGCCAAGAGACACCTCTGCTCAGGGATGCCTGGTCCACAGAACTGCTGAGCCTCCTCAAACCTGTGTAGGGTGCAGGGATCTGAGAGGAGGGCTAGCACAGACACTGCACAGGAGGGAGTGGATAACCAAAGTGGCACAGGAGAGCATACAGCGAGGTGAAGCCAGAGAGATGAAGTCAGCCACTCACTGTGGCTGGCACAGTGAGCCAGCCTGGGAAAGATTCTTCCCTAGCAGCCCACACATGCGTTCTCATCTAGATATCTCTCCTGTGTTTTCCCCACTCAAGTGTCCTCACAGTGCCTCTGTCCTTTCCTCCAGCAAGTCTGTCAGCTAGTTATCATGAATCTGACTAACTATACTTGACCACTCCCCACGGGTCCCCAAAACAAGTGCCTTGCAAATTGAGAGCCAGAGCCTGTTCCCTGCAGAGCTTTAGGCAAGGCCCAAACACAGCTCTCAGTTCTGCTTGGGTGTGTACAGTTGTTTTCACTCTACTGAACCTGTTCCCCTTTCACCTCTCCCCAATCCCCGCATAGGCAGAGATGGAGAAGGACACGCTAACCCAAGGAGACACCTAGAAGCTGTGAGCTCAGCATAAGGCAGTGTGTGTACATGTGTCTGGCACAGGCTTGGTTGTGGAGTACACAAGATCTGCTGCAAAGTCACACCTGTGAGCCAGTACCTACAGAGAGAGCCACTCAGTCCTGAGCCTGACTGGCATCTGGAGTTATTGCTCGTCCCTGTGCACCAAGAGGACTTACAACTATTTCATAAAGGAACATGTATCCTCCACCCAGTTAGACTTGCATAGGTGGGTCTTAAAGAGACACCCATGTGACCCTGTAGGTATATGCTACAAGGCCTACAATGATGGCAGAAGTGACCCTACCATAGGCTGTGACACCTGTGTAACCGAACTTTTAAATTATTATTTAACACTTATTTATTTATTACTAAATTCACTTATAACAAACACCAACAATTTCTTAACTATTAATCCTATAAATTCCTACAACCCCTTTAACCTATCCACTAAACCTATTGATAATCATAACAACTACTTTCATAACCTTTTAGAATGATACAGTCTCTGGGGCAGGTCCTCAGTCGTCAGGAACACAGTCTTTGTTGTAGATTCTTTAACACACTTAGCAGTCCTTCTTCTGGGAGATGCAGGTTCGTCAGGGTAGTTGGTTATTGCAGTCTCACCTTAAATAAGGCTTCATGCTTTCTTCTCTGTGGGAGACCCCAGCCGTCTGCAGGCCAACTTACTTCTTTTGAATCAGGAACTCAGCTGCTCTGCCTCAGTCCTTAAAGCCAGGCACAGTTTCCCCTAGGCCACTGATCGGACAGATCAAACCCCTCCAGGCAAAAGCTGAGCCACAGGATTTAGTCCTTGGCCTTTTGGTGTCTTGCTCAGGCTTTCTTTGCTCACCGGCTTCTTTCTGCTTCAGGGAGAGAGCTGGCCATCAATGGCCAGCCCTTTTTTCAGCAGGACTCTTGGAGCTCTCTAGCATCAGGGGCCTCTTCTCTTCTGGGCTCCATGCACTGTCCTCAAATAGGAGGAACTCTGTTTCAGCTTAATTTGGGCTCTGCCCACTTAGCAGCTGAAAACAATGTCAGGCCAGATACTGTTTCTTCAAGTCCATTAAGTCTTTCCTGTTTTCCTGACTTCAACC
>CAJQZJ010001511.1:18896278-18918297 GCA_907164525.1 Lophiomys imhausi
TCCCTCCTTCTCTCCTTCCCTCCTTCCCTGCTTCCCTGCTTCCCTCCTTCCCTGCTTCCCTCCTTCCCTCCTTCCCTCCTTCCCTCCCTCCCTCCGTCCTTCCCTCCTTCTCTCCTTCCCTCCTTCCCTGCTTCCCTCCTTCCCTCCTTCCCTGCTTCCCTCCTTCTCTCCTTCCCTCCTTCCCTCCTTCCCTGCTTCCCTCCTTCTCTCCTTCCCTGCTTCCCTCCTTCCCTCCCTCCGTCCTTCCCTCCTTCCCTCCTTCCCTGCTTCCCTCCTTCCCTCCTTCCCTCTTTCCCTTCTTCCCTCCTTCCCTCCTTCCCTGCTTCCCTTCTTCCCTGGGCTCTCACCTGAGCTGCCCTGGCCTCCTGAAGGATTTACCTGTGCTACGCACCCACCCTGTGGCCTCAGGACCCCAGGAAAGGTGCTGCTCCTAAACCACACCTGGCCCTGCCCTCCCTCTCCCATTGGGCAGCAGGCACTGGACAGGGGAAGAAGTGGCCACGGCGCCATAGGGAGACACCTACCTCCTCTCTATGTCCACGGACCTCCTGGGACGTCAGCCTGGCCCCCCTCCTCCCTCAGGCGGCCTGTACTCTCCAGCTGGCACAGATTCAAGGCATGAGCTCTGTGCCCATGCTGAGATCTCACAACCACCCCTATAGTCCCTGTTCCTCCCAGGCCCCTGCACCATCATTTGAGCCTACCACCAGCAGCCATTAGTCTGTGTTACTCTCCTGTAAGGCTGACTCCACATGTGGACAGGGCTTACCCTCTGCCTCTGAGAGGGACCCCCCAGCTATACTCTGAGGGGGACACCAATGACTTCAGGATTTTCTGGTTTTCTGGCCAGCAGACTGGGGTTTGTCGCCACCTCCAGCAACTCACTGAGCACTTCAGTGGTACAGAGTAACCTAGGCTCATGGCGGCCTAAGCCACCTGCTCACATGACTGAACAATGTCCTCTGCCTATGTGGAGTCCAGTGTCCTAATACATCTTATTCTGTGATGGGCAGACCCAGTGGACCAGAGCCTTCTATCTCCGGTGGAGAAGCAGACCACTGTTCCCAGTCCTGAAGGACCATGCCCGGCATCTCTCACCAGGGTCTATCAGAGACACCACGCAGCTCTGACTCTGCTATGGCACCACTAACATTGGCCAGGTCAAGCTCAATGGTATGAGTGTGGCTGACCCATATGATCCTGTGCAGGCCAGGATTGGTCCCAGACACTAGACAATGGCAGAATAATGAGAAAGGAAGTATGGACGGCAGCAAGGCTGTGTTTGCTGCCGTTGCTCACAAGTGAAAAGCAATGGAATTGGCTCCCGGGCTGATGAGTCCTGAGACGGGCACACAGCCCATGGGAGAGGATACAGAGACCTCGTTCCATTGGGCGCCACACCTACAAGAGCAGGTTAGCGGAGGCCAGGTTACTCACCACCACCACCTGCCACCTGGACTAGGACAGGTGATCTGTCATCACCTGCCTTTGAGCTAAGCCAGGTAATCCATTGTGATCTGCCATTGGTCCAGCCTGGGTGATCCATCACCATCTGTCACTGGGCTAGATGATCTACCACCTGCCAAGGCCCGTCTGGTTCATCAGATCCCACATGGCAGAGCTGAGCAGGGATGCTGTAAGACCACGGCCTGCATCCTCTGAGTCTTTGATGAGCAGGGATGCAGTAAGACCACGGCCTGCATCCTCTGAGTCTTTGAAGTTGTCCTAGTTTCTATAGGACTCCTTATGGGCTATGGCTTTACTTTCTTGGCCAAAGGTAAAAAGGGCCATCTCTCTGGTTTTTGTCAGATTCAATGGTTCTATTTCCTGGGCTAGTGAACTGAATGAGGGCTAACCCAGCCTTAAGTATAAACAGCCCCAGTTATGCACCAGGAGCCTGGGGTTGACTCCAGAGATGTTAAAATCCTGTACCCACTATGCAGGAGTCCATTGGGCTTCTGACCTGACCGTCTAAATCAGTGATTCTCAACCTGTGGGTTGCAACCCATTTGGGGGATTGAGCAACCCTTTCACATAGGTCCCACTTCAGGTATCCTGCACATCAAATATTTACATTGCAATTCGTAACAGTAGCAAAATTACAGTTACGAAGTAGTAACGAAAATAATCTTATGGTTGGGGGTCAACACAACATGAGGAACTGAAATAAAGGGTCGCCGAGTTAGGAAGGTTGAGAACCACTGTTGTAACCATGGCGTTGTTATTGATCCCCAGGTCAGAAGCAACTCCGTCTCTGTATCCAGCAGCTCTCAGAACATCGAGGCATCCCGACTTCCTTGTGTACAGCTTCTGCTGAGTCTCTCACACTGCCTTGCCCCGCGGGGCCTGACTGCTCAGTGAGGCTACCCCTGTGGGTGGTGCAAAGGTCAGGAGAACTTGTACCCCTCACCTGGGCTAGGGACCCCAATGAGGGACCCAGCCAGTGTCCAAACAGGGAAGCACACATAGTAAGGAGGTTTGAACCACCAGAGATGCCATTCTAAGCTGTTGCCTGATGTCATGACAGCACCAACGCAGACCAGTCTTGGGGGTCCATCTGCCCTCCCCACCTGGACTTCAGCACATGGCACACAAAACAAAGCAAGGGTTCCTTCAGAGGAAGGCTCTGCTGAGCTCAGCTGGACATTGACTGCCTCAGGACACAATAAAGTAGTGGTCACATGGGACCCTGCCCCCGGCTCTAGGGTAGCTCGTACTGTGTCTAGCAGCTACATGGTTCTGATGTAGCTCTAAAAGCTGCCACCACTCTGCCTTGGGCATGACACTGCCCCCTTGGAGCCCTAGTCTTTGCCTGCCAGGGGGCCATGGCTGGAGCTCAGTGAGGCTCTAAGGAGACATGCAAAGGACCTACTTAGATCCCAGCCCTCGAGCTCTTCTGTGATTGACAGTATGGCTCGTATGTGTCCATGCACCTGATCATGTTCTCGTCCAAGAATTGGAGCGTATGTGCTACATATGAAGGCTCTGCCCTGGGACAGGTCCAGCCTTGTTGCTGCCACAGGTTCTTGTGGCCTGGAGACCAAGGATGGAAAGCCAGCAAAGCCCACACAGGATCTGTGCAGGAGCCTGGCTCTGTAATGACCATTACAGCCAGACCACTCTAAGACAGCCCCTCCCGAGCCTTACAGCCTCAGAAGGCTGGAGGTAGGAGACTAAGTCGCCTGCCCCTCCAATATCCCTGAGCCTGTTCCAGCTAGCTCCCAAGTTCCCTGCCCGAGAAACAGCTGTCGCAGCGGCTTTAGGCTGTCCGTTATGGCTTATGTACAGCACCCCAGGCGGCAGGCTTGTGGGGAGGGACTGACTTTATAAATAAAATTTATCATTGTAATTATGGTTCCTGGAGAGAGCTGAGGACTTTTACGGCCTCTTGGAGGTCATGAATAATTTAGGAGAATGGAACCAGGGCGCTTTTGTTAGTGTACAATAGGGCCCAAAGGTTCCTAATAACTGGCTGCGGGTGGCGCTGTGGCTGGCCATTCTGAGGGTCTCACTGAAGGGAACCAGCCTCTGACACTGAGGAGCTTACCCTGTTGAGGACCAGGGACACTGCCCAATATCCTTATTTTACTGCAGGCTCAGGCTCAACTACAGGTGGCCAGGTTTAACTGTCAGAGGTCCCTGCTTCAGCCAGAGACTAGCAAGTTCAACCCCATACCTGGGCTGTGACTCGGACAAGACCTTTAACTGCACTGCCAGCCAGAGAAGTGTCACTGCCAGTGCCACATTTAAGAGTGAGTCCCAAATGACATCAGGGTGCCACGTGGCACATAGTTTCCCTCCTGATGCTTGCTCTCTTCAGTACGTTATCCCAAAGGCCAGCGTGACCCTTGAGAATTGCAAGAGGCAGGAAGCACCCTTATCTTGAAGTAATGATGACTCATTACTTCATTCCTCCCTCGGAGAGTTGTCTAGTAAAAATTCCCCAATCTGCCCCTCATGCCCAGGCCTGTGGACACAAACCAGGCTCCTACCATATTTTCCGGAGTCATGTCTCAGCCCCAGTATCCCACATCCTGCTCTCACCTCACCTTCACCTTTTCCCTTCTCTCTCCCCTGTGGTCTCTGCCCTCATACCACATACCCACTATCTACTCTGGCCAAGTCCACCTGTTACCCACTGATCCATGTCCAGTGGTGACTTTGGAACCCTTGACCCTCTCCCTGCTCCCTCAGGTCTTTGAGCCCCAGCACACCACATGCAGAAGCTGACTCTTACCTCTGATTTCTCCTTACCAGCCTGAACCATCATACCAAGGCACCCAGGACCCCATGTAATCTCCATGTGCCTCTGTCTCTGAGCATCCATGTTTCCTCAATGCAACAGAACAAGCAAATGTAGCCTCAGATCTAAGGGAATGCCCAAACCCAAGGTGCCGGCAGGTCATGATAGCTGAGGGCCTTCCAGTGATGGGGAGATTCTCCCGTATCTTTGGCTTCTGGTGGCACTCATGGCCTGTGGCTCTGCCATCAGTCTGTGCCCTGTGATCACACAATCTCCTCTTCTGGATCTGACCCCTGACCCCTGACCCCTGTCTCTTAGGATTTGTGTGATGGACTTCAGCGCCCACAGGACAAACAATGCAGTGTCCCTTCCCTTCTCAATTTCCTTATCTCAGCAAGAAAAATTGCAAGAAAAATCCCAGATGAGCCGGGCGGTGGTGGTGCACGCCTTTAATCCCAGCACTTAGGAGGCAGAGGCAGGCGGATCTTTGTGAGTTCAAGGCCAGCCTGGTCTACAAAGTGAGTCCAGGACAGCCAAGGAGACACAGAGAAACCCTGTCTCAAAAAACCAAAAAAAAAAAAAAAAGAAAAGAAAAAGAAAAATCCCAGATGAGCTTCATTCACAGACACCAGAAACTTCATGTAGATCTCTTTGGGGTACCACTGTTCAGCCTGCCACAGATCGTGACCCAAAACTCACCTCACATTTGGATATCACAACAATCCCAAAGTACGTACATCGACTCCCAGCCCTTGGAGGTCTCCATACATCTCTACCCAGTTCTTCTTAGGTTTTATTTTATTTTATTTTTTTTTGGTTTTCTTTTTTTTCAAGACAGGGTTTCTCTGTGTATCCTTGGCTGTCCTGGACTCACTTTGTAGACCAGGCTGGCCTCGAACTCACAAAGATCCGCCTGCCTCTGCCTCCCAAGTGCTGGGATTAAAGGCGTGCACCACCACCGCCCGGCTCTTCTACCCAGTTCTTGTCTTCTAATCCCTGTGACACCCTAAACTCACTCATTTATCACCCATGGAAAGCAGAACAATGCTTCAAAGACATCTCCATCCTCACACCCCAGAGCCTGGGACACGCTCAGTGTAGCATACAGTACTGTAGGAAGTTGCCATATGCTGTTTAAGCTTGTTTAGAGAGGACCCTGGGATTGAGCAGGCTGGCTTTCATCTTTTCTAAAGCTCCCTGTTCAGGGTCAGCCTTGGCTCTGGCTCTGAAATGGGTGAAGGAAACCAGCAAACAGCAAGAAAGCAAAGCGTTCCCAACCTAGGCTACCATTGTTTGTTACTGAGAACAGAAACGTCTGCAGTGGAAAAGAGAAGCCAGAAGCCCATCCATGCAGAAGAACGTGGATCAGAAACTCCAGTTAGCTGCCCCAGTTTTCCCAGTCAACTTTGGCTGGATTTTTACCTCCATTCACTCTCAGTCAGGTTTCAGTAAAGCCCTGGTTTGATGAAACTGCCACCGGCTGTTTGTCACTTTCTTTTTGTTTGCTGTGTATTTAATGAAGTCACTCCTTCACAGCTATCTGGGCAGGTATAGAACACTTGGTTACAAGATGACAGAGAACAAAGGCTACAGACAGGGCTGGCCTTGCTGGAGGCTTAGGATTCGTAGGTTCAAGAGACTGTTGAGAATGTGAGGGGAGGGGCTTTGTTGGGATCTTACCCATGAGGAGGAAGAATTTGTTCAGATGACCTCTTCCATTACTGACTTCCAAGCTGGGAGAGGCCACAAACAGGTGTGCAGGCATGTATACCAGCTAGAAAATGACATAGAGGGACCCTCCTCAGAGTCTTGAAGGTACTGGCCCTGCTGCGTCTTGCTTTCAGTCTGTGGCTGAAGTAAGGAAGAAGGGTTAATCCAGCCAGCAGCATTTGTCCTAGCAGTGGTAGGAAACACCCTGGCATGCCTGCTCACATACCTGGCCGACAAACACCTGAGCCAGAAGAAGCCTTGCAGTCACCATCACCCTGTCTCATCCTCACCCAGCCCCTTGGACCTTCTGCCAAGCCTTCAGCAGGAGCCAGCCCTCCCCCCCCCTCATGGTGCCCCCCCCCCGCCCCTGTCTCCCTATAGGAACAAGCCAGCCCATGACTCCCTTGTGCCCTGAGCTCTGCCTGCTCAAGCCCTTCTCTGTATCCAGTAAGGGACCCATCAAACCTGATCTGAGTCCAATGCCTTCTAACCCTTTGGTTAGCCTAAAGGCCACTCCTAACCCTTTGCATCTCTGCCTTGTTTCCTGCTGTTCACTTCTGTGCGCAACACACACACACACACACACACACCCATACACGCACATGAATGCACGCACGAGCACACATGCACACACGCACACACACACAAGCACGCACACACACACGCATGCACACACTCACCCCTCAGAGTCTCTCGGAAGACTTGAGGCTGATGACTGACTAGAGACAACCCTGCAGCTATAATCAGACAGGTCCAGCACAGGAGTGGCCCTGTGGTCCAGGGTCACAATCCTTTACCCCAGCAGTCTAGGCCACAAGAGTGGGCCAGAGAACATCTCTGAATGACGTCCCAAGGCCATGGCTCTGTAAAAGCCTGGCTTCACTGACAGTGTCCCAGGGCCGTGTCTCATAGTGCCAGCAAGGGCCACCAGGCTCCAGCCACACCCACTAGACTGAGGTGGCTGAAAATTCCCTTCTTGGGAGATCCTTCTGCTGCTTTAGCAGAAAGAATCCTGCTCTCCACCCCAAACCCTGCCGCAGACCCATAGGCCAACTCCTGCCTGTCCCCAGCCAGCCTAAGTCCTGCACCCCCATCACTACACACTGCCCACCCCGGGAACCAGTGTGCGGTAGCCCATGGCCTGTGTTCTCTCCACCCTTCCTGCCTTTCTGGAAGGGATCTCTGCATTCCAGCCAGACAAGGCCGGAGAAAGCCTTGGCAGCTGGGCCAGGACAGCACAGCAGTGGCAAGGATTGGGAAAGCCAAGGTCTGATAACACAAAGGTCGCTGTGGTGTTCGCAGTTCTCACTGTGTGTCCAGAGAAGCTGCGGCTATGGAGCCCCCCAGCCTCTGCCCCATAGGTCACCTCCTGCTGGACACCTTCAAAGCCCTCGCAGGAAGGGAAGCAGCACCAGCCTGTCTCCTGTGGCCACAGGGATCTTTATCCCGCATGAGGCAGGGACTTATTGGACTATGTCACTCAGATGACAAGATTGCAATGTAGCACAGAGCTAAGAACAGAGGCAGAGGCAGTCTGGTGCATGAGTCTGGTCATTCCTGCTTTTAGGAGAGAGCCCATGGTTGATACTGAGTCACCTGCTTGAACCACGCCTAATCCTCCTCATTCTTGACAACATCGTGGCCCACAGGGTGGGACGCCACCAGCCTTAGGCAGACCTGAGGGAGCAAGGCTAACTCCCCTCCCCAGGATTCCCTGGTCAAGTGATCAGAATGATCTGAGGATCCAGAATCACAGTGTCCCTGGGGCAAACCTTGTCTCTCCTGGTAGAGACCAGGCTGGAGGCCCAGCAGATGTGGGTGAGGAGGACACAACACAACCATCCTCGCAAGATGCCAATGACCTCATATATGTGGCCCTACAAGTGGAACAGAACAAATGGCCACCAGGAAGGTAGAGACATCTCCTTCCAGGTAGAGTACACAGCGAGTAGATGCTCAGTCCTGGGTCAGCCATGACATCCTTCCATCAACAAGGGAGACAAGGAAGGATTTCCAGAAGCTCTGACTGGGATGGTAGAGGCTGCTCTGTATCTGATTATGTGTGGCTTAGGGCTGAATGGCACAGAAGCTGGGTCAGGGCTCCGGGAGATAGGTTTTGTATGCTTCCCTCTTGCAATAAGGTCAAACATCCTCAGTAGTGTCTCCTGATAGTCCAAGGGCCAACCCAGCTTACCTGTTATCATAAATAAAGGTTTGCTCATTAACAAATATTGCCCCTCACACCTACAGAACTTTCTTTGCTGCACAAAGAAAGCAGATACACTCACTACCTTGGCAAGAAAACAACAGGGAGGAGGGTGTTGGTCTGAGCATGCCCACCCACAGCTACTTGGCTGCAAGTGGTGAGTTGAGGCTTTTATGGCCAGATGTGAGTCCTGGGCTTACAGGGTCACAGAATTCTACAAAGGCAGTGTGCCCCCATTATTAAGGCAACGCACAGGTAGGGACACCTCAAGTAGTCCTTTAACCCAGCAGAGGCAGCATACTCAAAGACTCTGGTCCCAGGACATCCCTCTCATTCTGTGTAAGCCATTCATGAGTGGACAGGGACTTCAGCAGGAACCACCACGACTAAGCCAGTCCGTCATCTCTTGGCTATGTGGCTTTGGAAAGGTTGTTTCATTCCTTACAGTGGCATGTCTCTCGTGCACTGATGAGGGGCAAACTTAACACCTGCAAGCCAGGGCAAATGCAGCAGAGCCATTGTGCCAGCCCAGGACAGACCCTAAGAAAAGCGGTCCCCACCCTAACTGCCCCTCTCTGGCCTAATGCTAACCCTTCATCCCAGGGTTCTATTGGGGTTCAGTCAACATGCCTATATCTGTAACTTGGGCCCTGTCCTCCCAGGGCAGGACACATGTAAAGTGGGAGGCCTAGGGCAGGCTAGTTCCATCTCCGGCTCAAAGCTCCACTGTAAAATTAAGGACTGGATTCTGCGATCACCTCTACATCTCCACACCCCCTGTGTCACCCTCACAGATCCTTAATTCCACAGTACAGCTTTTTCAAGAGGTTCACAGCTCTGGAACTAGCCTGGTATGAGCAAATTGGGCCAAGATGGGCAGGGATAGCAGTGATGACCCCTGGCCTTGTCTACAGGCCTGGCCTGCTGTCCACTGGGGCCCTGGGAAACGGCACCTCCCAGATCTGGAGCCAGTGGCCTGTCTTCAGGGTTGTCGCAATTTCTGTCAAAGGGGGAGGTAGTCATAGCTCAGCCCTTGCTATCTGGATGACTCTGTAGTTCAGCACAGACCAGCAATAATTGTGCCCTGAATATGGGCAGGCAGCCCCTTCAGAAGGAATTCTATGGAGACCATTGTGGCCTACAGGTGCTGCCCAAGGCCTTTGTCTCGAGGGGACAACAAGAGCTGCTGACTGAAACCCACCAGGTCTGTCCTGGACTGTGCCCCACGGTTGTCCTGCAGAGCATGCTAGCTTCTTCCCTTGTGAACCCAGGAGGCTGCCAGGTGAGTTAACCAGCTCTGGGGACCAGGTCTGCATGACCTTCCCTCTTGGGGTCAAGACTTCCAGTGACAGAGGCAGGCAAGGCAAGGAGCCAACAGGATGAAGGTAGTCTGGGCAGAGATTACACAAGTATCCATGGACACTCTCGAGTGTGGCCACCACTCCCTTTTACAAGGTCTGAGGGGCATCCTGAAGTGGTTAACAGTTATAGATAAACCACAACTGGTAATCCTAGAATGTCCATGTGACCTTATGCAGATAGGGAGTAGAGAGAGGCTCAGTCTCAACCCAGGTACCTGGTGTTCCAAGGCTCTGGACGGCTACATCTGGCCCTAGACCTGCAAAAGCCCTAAGCCCACCCCTTGGCAAAGGCCAGGGCATCTTTGGGAGAGGCACAGAGATGACCAGTTCAAATCTAGATGCTGGCCTCTGGCCACAGAGTAAGTGCTGCGTCAAAACACAGAGCCAGGGGCTGCTCCCAGGGCAGCCCCGGGGCTGAGTCAGCATCCACAGTCAGCCTTCCCTGTGTGGGCATATCATGTCAGGCCATCTGTCAGACACTACTACAGAGCTGACCTCTGACCCGCCATGTCCCTAGGAAGCTGGCAAATGACTCACAGTCCCCCCACTCCACACACACACCCTGTTCACCTCAGTTTAGGCCTTGCTTAGGGGAGGCTCCACATTGTCCAGCTAAGGCTCTGGGGCCTCAATCAAGCCTGCTTCCTTCTGAGGCTCCCTCTGACCTCATCAACACCCCACCATCAGCAATGCTGTCGCTATGAGAACCAAATGCAACTGAGCTGTGCAGACCCACATCTCACATGAACAAGGCCTCCATGAGGTAGCGCCTGCTCCTTGGGTGTGTGAGCAAAGCCAGCAGGGAGCCTTCCTGAGAACTCTCCCTCTCACTTAAGTCTGGAATGTTTGGTATCTGGGGAGCTTCCAAGACTATTCCTGGCTGAACCACCAGATTAGGAACACCAACCCTTCCAGGGACCCCACTGCCTGCCTGGCCTGCACTCTGTCTCCTGCCCTGCAAAAGGGAGGTGACAGGGAAGGAGTGTCCACAGCTTCCTGTTTCCTTTCAGGCCAGTAAAGGAACAGCAATCAGCAGCCTCTACCTTTTCTGAGCCTCTCTGTGGCCAAGCTGCTGAGGTGTCTGCAGTGAAACTCAACTCTATGGGGGAGGGGGGGCACTAGGCCCTGGGTACAACAGCCCCCCTATAGATCCAGCTGACTAGTGGCCGATAGGCCATCAGCCTTCAAGGCTGCTGAGGCCACTGCTCCCAGGTTGCTGTAATGGAAACTTCTCAGCTGCTCTGTGAGCAACAGCTCAAGTTCCTGCCCCATGTGGGGCTCTGATGGGCAGCAGATCGCAGGACAGGCAGGTGGGCAAGCGCACGCTCCGCTCGACAAGTACAGCACCACAGGAACCCAGGTGGGGCAGGTTTTGGTGTGTGTGTGAGAGAGAGAGAGAGAGAGAGAGAGAGAGAGTGTGTGTGTGTATTCATGTACATGGACCTATGTGTCTGCATGCACATATGCATGTAAGAAAAGCCCCATAGAGGTTCTGGATTTCCAGTACCCTGGTCCACCTCTAGTCCCTCCAGAGTGTCTCCAGAAGAGGTGGCTTTCCAGCAAGACAGACAGGAAACCCAGCACTGCTCAGATGTAGGAACACCTTGTCCCTACAGGTCCCCGCATAGAAAAAGTGTGATGGGTGGGTGGGGGCCAGCCATGGCCACCAAGACAGTGCCAGCCACAGGCCAGAGCCAAGGAAGGACCTTCCCTGTGTGGGGCTGAAAGGGTTAGTAGGGTGCTGAAATTACTCATGTGCCAGCTGTTGCCCTTGGCACACTGCCCACCCCCAGATACTCTCCAAAACACATCACAGACTGTGTAGGTACGTAAAGAAGGAAACGGCAGGAACAAAGGTATAGACAGCCAGGCTGGTAAGCAGTGTGCAGCATGGGGGCCACTGCTGACTCCCAGAATCTTTAAGATAAGGTGAAGGGGGAAGGAAGGGCCTTTGGACAGACCCTGGAAGACAGTCTAGACTCTAGACTCTAGCAGATCCTCAGGCTGGGCTTTGGTGAGATTTGGGGTCTAATAAAGAACCCCCCCTACCAGAACCCCCAGTTCAGGCCACCAAGACTGACTTCAGTTCAGAGGCTTTCTCTCTGGGGCTCTCTGTGCTCCAGCTGTCTGTATTCTCCATGCTCACGTGCCTGGGCTGAGGTCGCAAGTCCAAGTGGGGCTCTAATGCCTCTAAGGTAAAGCATTCCCTCTCCTAGGAGCTCAGTGCCCCTTGCTGGCCCCTGAACTAGAGGAACTTGCCCTTGACGCTAAGGGGGACAGCTGCTGGACAGTCTTCCTGAGTGAAGGACAGAGTCCTTGATGCCAGCCCCTCCCCAACCAGCATTGTGTAGCCATGACACTCCACAGGCCCCAGGCTTCTGGAACTATTTTCTGCCCTTTATCACCCATCTGTCATGAGCCAGTCTCTGAGCAAATGCACTCAAGTTACGGCCTGTCCCTGATGGGGCCAAGGCCTCTGCTCTGGGGCCAGTGGGAGGAGACAGCAGCAGGCTTGCATGCATCTGCTAGTGGTGGGGTAGGTGAAAGTCAAAGAACTCTCTGTACTTGACTGAGGCCACAGAGATAAGGATCCAAGTCAGACATACACACACACACACAACACATACACATACACATACACCATATACATACCACACACACACTCACATACACCATACACACATCACATACCACACACACACACACCACATACATAACACACACACTCACATATACAACTCACACACTAACACATATACACCATACATCCTCACACACACACCACACACACACTCACATACACACACATTCACATACATAACAAACACTCACACTCACATACACCACACACTAATACATACACACCATACATACTCACACACACTACACATACTCACATACACACACATTCACACACATATACCACATACATAGCATACACACTGACACTCACATACACCACATACATAACACATACTCACACTCACATACACACCATACATACTCACACACACACCATTCATATACATTACACACATACCACACACATACACATACATACCACACACATAAACCACATACACCAACATACACACACCATACACACTCATACACACATACCACTGCACACACACCACGTACACACACATACATACCTCAACATTCACACACACAACTGCATGTGCAAACATGCCTGTATGTACACAGATCACATGCAAATGCACATTCTCACGTGTTAGCACACATGAGCCATAGTTACATTTACATGCACGCATGAGTGGGCTCTCCACAGATAAATACTTACATGACACTCACATGCTCACACAAATATGTGTCCTCTCGTATGTCATACAATCCCATGTATGCACACTCACACAGACACACAACCCTAAATACATATGGTGTTATGTGTACAAACACACACACAAATCTAGAGACATGACTCAGTAGTTAAGAGCACTTGCTGCTCTTGCAGAGAGCAGAGATTCAGTTCCCAGCACCCACATGGTAGCTCACCACCATCCATAGAATGTGACACACTCTTCTGATCTCAGTGGGCAACCTACAAGCACACAGTACATATACATGCATGCAGGCAAAATACATACGTAAAATAAACTAAGTTAAATAAATGTTAAAAAAAAACACTTACACATACTTCCTTACAATCCCCCAACAGACTCTGAGTGGGTGCTAGAAGTAAAGTAAAATTCTGGGGGGTGGCACCTCCCCTGAGAGTATAAGCTACTCCCCTCCCCTCCCTCCTACCTTCTTTCTCTCCCTCCTTTCTCTTTCTGCTCCCATTATCTACCCCCTTCTCTACCCTATTGCAGTAAAACTTAATGCTGTGATAGGAGAATGTGGTCCCTTCTGAAGTAATTGAGCTGTGCAAACGCACCCAGGCAAACATCATTCACAGGGCCTCAGTCAGGTGCCGTATTTATGTCTGCTGAGCATAAAGACTGGCTATTCCATTATCTTCTCTGGAAGACTGTATGGAGAGGCCCCTGGCAACCTTCAAAGCAGCCATTGCTGGGGAGACCTTCAGGGGGTCCTCCTTGGAGTCAGGGTAAGCTCCTCACTCCTGTCTCCTCTCAGTCTTCAGGGACAAGGACCATGGAGAGTCTATGGAAGCCAGAGCCATGCCTCTTGAAACAAGCATTTGCCCCCACTTCAGTGGGGGTAGTGATGCACACTGAGGGCTCTAAGCCAGAGACCTAGGGGAATCTAGGTGATATGAAGGAAGAAAGTTGCCTCACACCGTCCCTTCTAGCTAGGGAAGGAAGGAGGACCACCCTGCCAGCAGCCCCCAGGGATAACTCCTTTCCCTTTGACTTCACTGTCTCTACATGCCAAGGAAGATGGTGATCTCATACTTGGCTCCCCTGCCCAGGCTCCAAGCAAGGTGTGCACCCAGAGTAGGCTTGGAGGACTCAGAAGGCGCGGCTGAAGGTGTGACAAATAATCACACCAGTAGGCTGTTTTAGGGAATGGGGGAGTGACAAGGGGCATTTCTCTAGAGGCAGAGAGGGAGACATCTCTACACCCAAACATGAGCTGTAACAGGGGAGGGAGACAGCGGAATCAGAGAGAGATGCAGAGAAAGGCAGATACAAACAGAGAGATTGTCAGAGAGACAGAGGCTGAGAATTATACACATACGTAGAGACAATCAGAGACAGATAGGACCAGAGATATGGAGGGAAGACAAAGAGAAGGACAGAGACAAACAGGTTGGGCTATGTTGTGTCCCGCCCACCCAACACAAAGGCCAGCTGAAGAGGCAGCACACCTTCCAGAAAAGCCTGACAAGGAAAAGCCCCTGCTGTCATCTGCTCCCAGTGTCTTGTCTGCTATGGGGACTTATCATATTGACAGAAGTGTTTACTGCATCCTTATCAGTGATCAGAGCACAATCAACCCCTGCAATAAACTGCAGCCTTCCTGAGCAGCCATGACAGAGGGTGAGTGGCTGTGAATCTCAGGGCATCATCAGCCCAAAAGGAACATTACGCAGTGGTCGAAGGCGATAGTCATGGAGACTATGCCTGCAGAGGGAATTGCTGACAGCAAGGCTTGGAGCTGGTAGGGCACAGGATTTATCTGTACTGTGAGCCCTACAAAGGGAAGCTGGTGTCTACGGGTCTGTGACAACGATGGAAGCTAAGGAAGCTAGCCTGGTTTCCAGAGAGGAATTTCTCTCATCCTTTTATCTTTATCTCTGTGAGCGTGGCTTGTGCAATAAATAACGTCTTTCTTATCATAGGACCATGTTCCAGTAAATGAGGTCTGCAGCTCGAGGCTCTCGCCCTGATTCCCACCCACCACGGACACACCATCCAACCAGAGAGAATGAGGGGGCCAGGTGGGGCTCACAACCTCCCAGGACTGAGAAGGTAAGGCCACGCGGCCTGAAACTCTACCTCTGGAGACACAGGCTATGCTGGGAGTGGAGAGAGAGACAGGGGCTGGAAGGGCAGACAGGATCCCTGTCCTTGCTCTCAAGATATCCCTGCCCCTGGGTCTCTGGAAGAGATATGGCCGGGAGTTGGGTGGGAGACAGGGAAATGGTCCCATTTTGTAGGGTTTGGTTTGGCCAAAGGCACAAAGAGGATCACATTGGGGGAGGCTCTGTTCTGCACCAACCCAGGGGACATAGCATGGGAACACCATGTGAGGATAGAGGCATAACAATCAGACTAAAGACGTTAGAGGGGCAGGAAAGGATGCTGGGTGGAAATGGGGGGAAGAAGAACCATGGATGGCTACGGAGGTGGTTAACGTAGGGAAGAGGATGTCAGAGCAAGAGAAGGGGTGAAGACATTGATGGCAGAGGCTGGTAACAGCTCAGCCCAGCAGTAAACAAGAAAACAGGAGCCGGGAATTATTCAAGGAGCAAGAGAGGGATTCCAAGTAGGAGGGAACCTCAGACCCAGCAACACCGAGGCTCTGTTAACCCTGAGCCTGATGCCAGGCCGAGGAAGAGGCAGTGATATGCCAGGCGGTTGTGGGTGGAGCAGGGCAGCCTCCCAGGGCTTCTCATCAAGCTGTGCACAGTCCAGTACCCTGCCAGGGGCAACTTAGAAATGGCCCTGGCTTCCCTGGGCTTTGTCCCACAAACTGTCTCATGTCTTAGGTGAAAACCCCAAGGTTCCCAGGAGCTGATGCCCCAGGGTACAGGGGCATGAAGGTAGCCCCTGGTCATGTAGCCTGTGAGTGCTGCCTTCCTCCCCTTCCCAGACACCCTGAAGTGCAACCTAGGTGAAGGGCGAGGGAGATTCATATAGGACAGAACCTCGCCTCTAGGGTGGCCTCAGGCATCAATCAGCTCTGGTCACTGCCTTGGCCTGGAGGGAGCTTACAGACTCTGGCCCCTAAACCAAGGACCCTCCCCTATGTCTCTGGTTCCCCTAACAATCCCCCTGCTGGGGTCTGAACAATAGCCTCGCATCTGGGCCAATGTATAAGAGTTGAGGGGAACAGAGGAGTCCACTTCCTGTCAGAGAAGAAGGCCCAATAATCTCTGAGGCTGCAAGGCCAGGTTTGAGTTGCCTGGCAACCCCTGTCCAAGGGACCGCGTCAGAGGCCCAGTGTATCTCAAGTCAAGCTCATGGTACAGAGCAGTTGTGTGAGTTCTGTACCCGGCCCTTGCCATGCATGTTCCCTGGCCACTGGGCTCTCAACGTCTGAGCCTTGTGGCCTCTGGACGGTATTCCCAGGGGTCAGTGCGAGTGTGTGCAGGCTGTGTTCAGTCGGTGGTCCCCCTTAGACACCTTCTGCTGTCTGTCATTCTTCCGGGTGTGGAGAACTTCCCTCAGAACCCCCAGGACTGGCAGGGAGACACAGCCTGGGATGAAGCATGAGCCTCCCAGGAGCTGAGCTCACTCTCTCACAACCATTCAGGTTTCATTCCCTGGAGCAGCAGTGTGAGCACTGGGGAAGGGTGATGGTTGGTCCCGAGGTCTCCATGCCCTTCTCTGGTCCTCCGCGGTAGGTCTTCTGCACTAAGCCCAGAGGAGTCTGCAGACACCACAGTCTGGGATACCAGTGTCGAGCAGGAAGGGTTCACAGTCATTTATTCTCCATCCCCACCCCAGGATGGTGACAGGAAATACCCCCACTCTATCCTGAGACCCAGACGGCAAGAATGCGGGAGCCATGGGGCTGAGCCACAGAGAACTTCAAGGCATGTGCAATTCCGAGAGCCCCTGGAGGTGGCTGTTCACTGTAAGAGGGGTCAGAGGCTTTGATGCAAGCGTTTGGGTGGGGTGGGTAGGCAGGTGTCCCTACAACTCTGGTGAGGGCTGGGACCATCTAATCCTTATTCTGACTTCCCAGACAGAGCCCCAGTAAACCTGCAAATGGGGTCATGAGGATGGGCCATGGTCAGTAGGACAGCAGTCAACAGGAGAGACTATGGTTGTGGCCTCTCCATCATCGCCCTCTAGTGGGGGGTCAGGTTTCTGTATCTCATCTCCCAGGCCAGGCCAGTGAGGCTTGTCTCAGTACCTTTGTATGGGAGGTGGTGGGAGATGTATGTACAGGGGTGGGAGAGTGTGTTTCCTGACCAAACTTATCTGTGGTCTCCTTCCCAGACATTGCCTGCAAGGACACTACAGCCGCCATCAAGGGTGAGTTCTGAGGTGGGATCATCTGCCAGCAGGCCCTGGGCCTCCACCTCCACAGAGCAGAACCAGACATGGCTTCAACCACACCCCTGTCCTCACATCCCCAGTCAGTCTAGACCCTGACTCATTCTCCCCTAACTGCCCTAGCAATGGCCCCTTCTGCACAGGGCCACTCCCCAGGTTCCTCACACGTGGATGGGCAGCAGCACCCCTAAATGGGTGCAATCTACCTTAGGCATGTGAGGACAAAAGTCCATGTACCATGGACTCCATGAAACTCACCCCAGGACCCCACATGACCATCACCCTGATGGTGATACAAATCAACAGCCAGACAACTCAAGTTTCCCTCCACATCAGCCCCACCAGCAGAGGGTGCACCTTGCAGAGTCTCATTGGGGAGCTGCTTGGACTGACCTGTCACCCTTCTACAGTGCCCAGCCGGACAGCTTCCCATGGTGGCTTTCTACACCAGCCAGTATCCTGCAGTGGCTCCCTATTCCTGTGGCTGACTCTGTGTGTTCTGCTTGGACTGGTGCTGGGCCTGTACTGTGGCCAGGCCAAACATGTCACAGTGGCCCTGGAGGACCTCTGGGCTCGGCTCTTCATCCTCATCTTGCGCCTGTGGCGTGTGGTCCTTGCCGGTTGGCACTGCCTCCTGCAGCTCTGACACATGGCTGAAAGGCAATTTCACCCCTGGACAGTGCTGGAGGGTGATGCTGTTGGGGGCCCCAGGATGGTTTTGGGGATTGTGCACAGTGGGGGAGCCCAGTCACTAAGGCTAACCTTACCAGGACAGAGCTCTGCTGGCCAATACTTGACAAACCCAGGAGCTCTAAGAGGCTGCTGTAGAGGTTTAAGTTCAAAAGCCGGGTTCCCTCCGCCTTTGAAGCTATAGGCATCTCCTACTCCAATCAGTTGGTGGGGGTCTTAGGATTTTAAGTTTGCATCGGAGAAAGAACTCAATCATTGTAGCTGGGGTTCCTGTGCTCCTGTCCAGTCCTCCCTCTTGGGATCCTCGGTCTGGATCGTCACATATAGCCCTTTGAGGGTGAGCATCACCTGCACGTGAAGGGCAGTTTGGGAAGGCAAGCCCCCACCTCCTGCTACTTGGAGGGCTGGGCCCAACTTTTGCCACACCATCAGGAGACAGGGGCTCAGGTCCTCCCTCTGGCATTCATGGAGCCTGTGGTTATCAGGGTCCTATCCTCTGAGGCCATGTCTGAGTCCTTCACTTAACACCAGGATCTGTCAGGGGTCAGTATATGTGGGAGCAGAGTCCAGGTCTGAACCCAGCTGCTCTCAGAACAAAAGTATGGCAACAAGGTCCTACTTCCAGGGCCACAGACAAACCCAAGGCCATCAGGACTGCCCACCAGCTGGAGGACCTATGAGTCTCCTGAACAGTAACAAACTTCAGGAGCACCTAGACCTGCCTGGAGGGGGAGCCCTGAGCACAGCAAGGAGGCCCAGTCAGACACCGGGAGGATCCACCAGGGGGATCCTGCACCACCCTGGAGCAAACAACTGATCTAGGTTCGGGAGCCAGTGAGACTTGTGGTTGTCCTCTTAGGTATCTGGCTGCTTATGTATGAGCAGATACGACTCCATATAAAATACCTGCAGCCTCCTTGACCCATAGACTGCTCTAGAAAGGAGCAACGTGAGACAAGACACTTGTTGAGGAATAATCCCTCCAGGGCCAAGCATGTTCATCTAGATGCCAGAGCACACACCTCCACCCAAATCACCCCCATAGCACACAGGTCCCTTGCAGCTGTCATTCATGAGAAGTTGGGAGACCTACCATGCCTCCAGGACCACATCCTCCCCAGAAAGACAAGGTGGGGTTCCCAGGTCACAGATGTACTATCTGCCCCTCTCTGGCCTGCAGGTACCTTACACACTGGTCTCCAGCTATAAAGTTTGAGGGCACAGTAGGGGAGAGCCCAGCAGAGAAAAACTCTGCTTCCAGGAGTAGTTTAAAGAGGACCAGCATGGAAAGCCACTCACCAGGATTGGCCATCACCATGGTTACTGTTGCTTGCACCAGCCCAGCTGCCCCAGGACCTGTTCCAGCTCATCCCCCACCCTGGTAAAAGACAGGCTCATCACTGGCCTGTGTTCCAGGTATGGAAGCAGACACTAAGAGATGAGATGGCAGACCTCCAGACCAACCCTCCATCCCCGCTTGTGAGGGTGAATATTCTCCGGGGAGATTGTTCACTCCATGTTTTACAACAGAAAGCTAAGGCTTCCCTCCTCATAGCCAGCATTTGCTGCAGAGGCCACAGAAAAACTGTGCCCAGCTCATAGGGGTTGCAAAACTCTAGCCCAGCTCATTTTGGGTTTCGCTTTGTTTTGTTTCATTTTTACAGTGCAAACCCAGCATAGCCAGGAAAATAGTCCATCACTGTGCTACATCCCCAGCCCTGTTTTGTTTTAGAATAAATGTTCAAATATATACATATATGGGGCTCAGAGATGTCACCGAACCCCATCCTCATGCCTGGGGGTGGTGTAGGAATAGGGGTAGCTGTAAGAATCAAACTCCTTAAAATGCACAGGCATGAAGGACTGCTCCATGAGCACCTGGAACTAAACAGACTGTTTAAATCATAAACAAACAGCTAAAGCCTGAGAGCCAGGGGGCAGAGGGAGGGGTTTGGAGGTGGAGGCCTGGAGCAGACTGGCTGGCTGGCAAAGATACAAACACCTCATCCACACAGCATCTCAGATTTTCATCTTTATTTTATTTTGGCTTGAGAATCAGACACACGGAGGCTTAGGTCTCATCACTGTCAGCTTCATCAGGAAGACTGAAACAAGGGCTTCCCTGTAACAGGCTGGGAAGAAGCCACAGCATCTTGCCGGCAACTTGGGGACCACTCCGCAGCCTCTGCCTGCCTCTTGCCATCCATCCCATGACTCCTCTCCTGGACAGACCACCCTACCCTGGGCCAAAGCCAAAAGGTCCCATCAGCATTCCTAGGCTGGAGGCCCTTCCCCAGGAGTCCCTGGGCAATTGGCATCTGGGGCACAAGTCTAGGCATCTCTAGACTGGACCAGGCCCCAGACCAGCTCTCCAGAATCACAAGAGGCAGCTGCCAAGGGCAGGCCCACACCTGAGGCAGATCCTAGGTCCCAGAGGTTCCAGCTTGTCTCGTGTTCCTTCAGGGCCTAGATGACTACACCCTTAGTAGGGATGTGGGGCAGAAGATGAGGAAGGAGCCAATCCCGGGGAGAAAATAGAGGGGTCCCGAGGCTAGAGACAGTGTTCCTCTGTCCCATAGATTAGGAATGGTGTGAGGGTCTGAAGAGACCAAGTCAGTTTGGAGACCTTAAAACATTCCTTCAGCACCCAAATCCCCTGCTGGGAGCTCAGCCAGGTCACAAGCCAAATCCCTCAGAGAAGGCTGGAGTGTCAGTTGGCGTGGCCCTGACATCCCCAGATAAGCACTCCCTTGCTCGGCACCCTGACCATCCTTGCTGGCTTCAATTCTTAAAGCCCAGATGACTCCCTCACAACATGTCCCTCACAGTGAGCCTGTGTCCACACTTTTGGGGAGCTGGTGCCTTCCACCTGGAAACACACCAGCCACTGGTGGACCCTGGACTCGGACACAGGTCAGGACCACCTTGCCTGGATGACAGTGTTGGAAGACAACTTCACTAAGATCCAGATGGGCTGGCCCTCTTCTACCATGGGGGTCTCACCCCTGAAATAAAGAGGACCATGCCACCTAGAAAGCCTCCAAGGGAGAAGGGTGGACCTCTCCTACCAGATGTCCTCACAGACCAGGGGACAGAGCCCAGCCCAGGATCTCACATTCCTACCAGGATCCTCCACCTGCTGCCTTCTGGGGTGGGGGAGGCAGTGCCTTTTGGGGACATTGGCTAAAGATGGGAAGACAGCCCCCTCCAGGAGGGGCAGGGACTTGGGTGTGCTGGAGCCTGTGGTGGTATAAAGAGGCTGCTAAGCTGGTGTCGTCACCTCCGTTCTGCAGCCACACTCACATCCACATACATGCACATATATGGGCAAATGATCACACAGAGGAGGAATATAGATCACACCAACCAAGGCCAGGATAAGAAGCCAGGAGGCACCTCCCCCCAAGTCTCTGGGTCTCTGTCTCATCTCTGTGAGTTTCTCCATGGGAACACAGGTTCTCTGCTCTCGGTGGGCAAGGCCAAGAGACACATGCAGAGCTGAGCTGGCCAGCCTTGGGGGTGGGGCGGCCCAGCCACCTCTCAGGGCCCTTGCACAGCCTAGATGACAGCGCTCTTCTCCCCCTGGAAGGAGGTACGGGAGGCTGGCCTGGCCAGCAGCAGCTCCTTCTCATGAACCAGGCTGTCCAACAGGTCTTCCTGGCGGTAGTTGTGATAAACCTTCAGGAAAGCCAGGGTGGTGATCGCCAGCCAGGCCAGCCACGAGGCCCACAGTCCAAACTGCATGGAAGGCAGAGCAGTGTCAGAGTAGGGGGTGGCTCACTGCCACTGTGTTCTGTACCCCCCTCCTCTCTCTAGCTGGGTGGGGAAGGGAAGGGCACACTAATGGGGGAGGGGGCTGCAAGGACCTGAGAGCACATGCACACCCACATTTGGCTTAGTCTCTGTAATGATCATTATGTCAATATCGATCCCAGGTTTGGAGCCAGGCGTGGTGGTGCACGCCTTTAATCCCAGCACTCAGGAGGCAGAGGCAGGCAGATCTCTGTGAGTTCAAGGCCAGCCTGGTCTATGAAGGGAGTCCAGGACAGTCAAGGATACACAGAGAAACCAAACCCTGTCTCGAAAAACCTAAAAAAACAAACAAAAAAGCACACACACACACACACACACACACACACACACACACACACACACAC
>CAJQZJ010001511.1:18918307-18937794 GCA_907164525.1 Lophiomys imhausi
ACACACACACACACACACACACACACACACACACACACACACACACAACAGGTTTGTGCAGAGGCTTGGGGTACTAGGCCATTCTCACCTGAACTGGTGAGGTTCCTCGAGGAGGAGCAGGACCTAGGCAGTGGTCTCTTCCCACCATGACCCCTTGGGCGCTAAGGAGTGCTTATAGATCAGGGAGCCCCTCTAGTCAGGGAAATGAATTGACCTTTAGCTGCTGTTTCTAAACAGCTGAAGGAGAAACAATGTAATCAGCTCCAGGTCTGCACTGCATCAAACCAATTCTCATTTGAGCATGTTCATCCTCAGACTGTGCATGCCTCTGTCTAATTGGTCCAAATTAGTCCTACACTATCTCAAACTAAAGTTAGCGTGAAGGTCTCTTTGACCGTTTCAGCTCATCTCAGCAAAGAACTTTTATACTTCAAGGGCTTTTGGCAGTGACAAGAATCATCTCAGCCTGGCTTTTGACAAACCAGAGCCTCCAGAAACTAGACTGGAGCACAGACGAAAGCCATAGGGCATGAAAGCCCCATGCAGTGTGGGAAAGGACAGAGGCCCCTAGCCTGCACTGCCTCTGTCTAGGGCACAAATGCAAACATCAAGGGACAGGAAAATCCTCAAGCTTTCTCTGGGGCCCTCAACTACCAATGTGTTCCCATAGTCTAAGAGTAACATGAAAGGTGGGGCAAGGTGGGGCTGGGGTCTTCCTAGGGCAGGCTCCTCATTTCACCCCCAGATACTGCAGAAGGCTCAGGGGCTCTCCAGCATTCCCTGAATGGAACCAGACCAGAATCTAAACTCTGTCCCGCTGGCAATCACAGACCCTATGCACCCTTTCCAGCACCTCCTGCCCCTCCATTCCCTCCTCTTCCCTCCACCACCATCCACTTTCCCCTCTCTGACTCCCACGCTACTCCTCATGTCTGCCCATGCCTCTTCCTACCCCCTCTACCCACACACCAAGCCTTGCTCAGAGCCCCAGCTCTCCCTCTCTCCCCTGGGGAAATCTCCTCCTGCTCCTACTGCTCTGCCTCCCGCCATGGCCCCACCATATCTGAGTCTGTTTCCTTCCTAGGATCAGGACTAAGTTCTGTCTGTCATGGTCTCCGCCCCTGTCCCTAACATAGCACTTCTCTTCCTGTCTAAGACCCCACCTACCTGGGCGACAGCAAACTGACGGTAGAAGGCAGAGTTGTCCACACTGAGCTCCAAGTCCATTTCCTGGAACTTCTCGCAGCTGAAATAGAATGAAACCAAGTGGCTGGTGACTTGTGAGCCCCTAAGTCCGCGAGCCAGCAGGGCACAGAGCACCCAAAGGGAGCAGAGACTACTTCCCTTGTTTTATGTAAACCTGACACAAGATAATGTCATCTGAGAGGAGGGAACCTCAATTGCGAAAATGCCTCCATAAGTTTGGGCTGCAGACTAGCCTATAAGACAGTTTTTAAATTTAGTGATTGGCGTGGGAGGGCCCAGCCCATGGTGGGTGGGGCCATCCTTGGGCTGGTGGTCCTGGGTTCTATAAGAAAGCAGTCTGAGCAAGCCACGAGGAACGAGCCAGGAAGCAGCACCCCTCCATGGCCTCTGCATCAACTCCTGCCTCCAGGTTCCTCCATGCTTGGCTTCCTGTTCTGACTTCCTTTTCTGTTGTACAGCGATGAGGATGTGGAAGCCAAATAAACTTTCCTCCCCAAGTTGCTCTGGTCATGGTGTTTCATTACAGCGATAGTAACCCTGACTAAGACAGGGGAAGCAGTCCTCCAAAAGACAGATGCCTGCAGGGACTCCACTGGGGGTCAGCTTTGACCCCTCTCTGGATGGAGCAAAACAGGCTTCAAGGAGGAAGAGCTGCAGTCCTCAAGAGCCAACCTCGGCTATCCTGTCAGTCTGTCTGGAGCTTGGTGTCATGGGCTGCTCTGTCTAGTCCTTCCAGTCTGAGATGGAAGTGATGTCCCTGAGGCCATCTGCACAGTGGCCCTGCACAAGTGTCATGAGGCCACCATGAGGGCACCCTCTACACACCAACACAGACTAACTCCCACTGGCACACGGTGACAGCAGCCACTGAAGCTGGCAACTGAAGCAGGCAATGTCAACCACGAAGTCCTATATGATGTCTCTTGGCTCAGGAGGACCTTCCGCGTGTGATTCTGTAGGCTACTAGGCCAGAGAAAGAGGTACTTGACATTGGGGGGGAGGGGAGATCTTAGGGACAAAGCAATGGGGGGGGGCACGGGTGGGCAAAGCCTCAGATTCAGAATGCAATTCAGGAAGAAAAGCATCTTGGGACCCAAGTAAGGGGTAGGTCTCTAGGGAGGTGGCTGGGGAAGCAGGGCCCAGGCATACCTGTGGGATGCAGTGCCCTTCTCAGTGAGAGTGTCACACCACATGGTGAAGCCCACACTCACGATGGTGCTTGCAATGAAGACCAGGAAGACCACAAAGGCACTGACCAGGAGGTTCAAGAAGGCGTAGAAGAAGGAGCTGCAGGGGGGCCAAGAGAGAGATGCTGAGGGAGACACTCAGGGTCCAACCCCCAGTAGTTCCCCTTGAAACAAGGGAGGTAGGATGTTCAGGTTTCCTGGTGAGCACCCGGGGCCCTGATGGGACTGGATGGGGCTCAAAGGGCCTGCTTCCCTCTCTTCCCCTGCCATCCCCACAAGTGTTCTGATGGTGAGCAGCCCATCTTGTTCTCTCATAGACTCAGAGTTGGAGCCTTGCCACTATTGCTGTGTTGGAGAATCAGGGCCAAGCCAAGAACCCAAGATCATGAGGCCAAAAGCCTAGAAGCCAGTACGCACAGTGAAAACACAAGACGTCCTTCTAAGGCCACTAACTGGCATAGTCACTATGTCACAGCTGTGTCCCCTCAAATATACAGGTTGAAATCCCAAGCTCCAGGGTGAGCACCAGACCCTCTAAGCCCTAAGTAGAGAAGGGCATGAAAAAGATGAGAAGACCCCTCCTCTCTTGCCCTCTACTGCCTGGAGTCAGAGGCACCCTGACTCTAGGTCACACAACCCAGCCCCACTTACCTACCCAGAGAGAGAGGGCATGTGGGAGATATCACCCACCATACTCTCCAGGGTCACCCAAACTGTGGGAGGTCCCTAGCACAGAGCAGAGCAGTCAATAAAGGACCCTGCCCACCTCCAGCCTGTGGTGGGCTTGATACTAGGTCCAGGCCAATTGTGCTCGCATTCTAGACAAAAATGGCTTCACAGTGGGCAACTGATAGATGAGATTAAAAAAAAAAAAAAAAAAAGCAATGGTTGCCGAGACCTAACGGAGCTACCACATGTACTGCTGTGGACTTGTTGGCCTATGCATTCTTTCCACAAGCCTTCTTGACCATATGCCAGCCCTGTGCTGGGCACAGACGGGGGGCCAAGGCATAGGAACAGTATAACCCTGACACTCAAGGTTAATACGCTCAGGGTAACTCGGGTCACCTCTGCCAGATCACCACAGGTGGTATCCAGCCATCCACAGGTGGAACCACCTGATGTCTCCAGGGACCACACAGGGCTGCCTGTGAAGCCACCGAGTCTTGGTGACTATTGGGCTGCCAGTAAAAATACCCAGACATGAGCTATGACAGGATAGTCAAGCATAAAGGGCAGGCAGGAGTGGCCCCCAAAGAAACACAGCCCAGGGCTCTGAAGACCAGGTGTCAGTGGGCCAATGCCTGTGTGCTGCCTCCACTCTCTGTGAGCAGCTATGTGCACTGCCCACATACCCGGAGCTCACCACACTGTGCCTGTCAATGGCTCCTCACAGTGACGCATGGCAGTTCTTGACCCTGCCTGCCTGACTCGTACACTGGTAGCTCCCCCCGTCCTTACTCAGGGGCTGGCCTAGGAACCAGGCCAGGACCCGATGTCCATTGCTCTTCTGTGGACCAGAGCAGAGACTTGGTCCCTTCCTCTCCCAGCTTGGACCAGGGCAAGGACTCAATACACTTTGCTCCAGGTAGGGAAATGGATAAAAGGACTTATCCTAGTCTTCCAGGGGCTGCCTCAGGCTAGTGTGTCCCTACAAAAAGACCTGATCCTTTCCACAAATTCCCTAGGTCCCCCGGCCAGGAGTGGTGACAAGGACACTGTGGTCCTGTGATGGTTAGGTTTTTTTTGTTTTGTTTGTTTTTTTGTAACTTGACCCAAGCTAGGGTCATCTGGGAATAAGGAACCTCAACTGAGAAAACACCTCCACCAAATTAGTCTGTAGGCAAATCTGTGGGGCATTTTCTTGATTAAGATTGATATGAGGAGCCCAGTCTCCTCTGGACAGTGCCACCCTTGGGCAGGTGATCCTGAGTTAAATAAAAAAGCAGACTGAGCAAGCCATGGGGAACAAGGCAGTAAGTAGCGTTCTTCCATGGCCTTTGCTTCAGGTTCTGTCTCCAAGCTCCTGCCTTGAGTTCCCACCTCCCTTCATGATACATGAACTAAAATCTGTAAAATGAAGTAAACCCATTCCTCTGGCCCTCACTTTCTCCCTCTGAGTTTACTAAGAGCCTCACCCATGGATCACTGTGAAAATGGGGGGAGCTTATATGGGTAAAGGTCTGTGAGCATGGAGCCCATGTACTCTGGAGTGCTCACTTACTACCCCACAGTGTCCCAGGACAGACCTGGACTATGGGACTGAGAAGGACTCACTGCCCTCCCAAGGCCTTCAATAAGCTTACCTGCAGCTGTATACAGCTACAAAGTAGATGTAATTGCCAGGAACTCAGGGCATACAGAGTGGGGGACCAGACACCTAGAGACCGAAGCTGGGGTACTTCCATGCCCACCCACAAAGAGAAAAGGAGAGCTCAGCCCACTGGAACTCTCCTCTCCAGGAGCCTGTGAGTAGAGGATATCAGGGTGCTCACCCAGAGCCCATTCTGACAGTTCTGTCCCTGCTAAGGAAAACAAGGTGATCGAGGACAGCTAGAGCCAAGTCCCCACAGGCAGAGGCAAGGACACAGGCTGTCCACGCACAGAAATCAGATCTCACAGGACATCTGAAAACTGAGGAGTTTGGACAGCACCCCTCCAAGGGGACATCTGTTCCTCCCTGGGCCAGATAGCCTCCTGCAGTCTTTTTAAGGTTCTTGTCCAGCAGCAGTGTCCTCAGTGCCTGACACTCCCTGGCAGAGCATCCCACCACTGGCCATGGTGCAGACAGCCAGGTGAGACCAGCCACAATTCGACATCACATCCTGTTCCTCAGAGGGACAATGTTCTGACATCTCTAGATAGTGCACAGCATGCATGCACACATCTGGCCAGATGTGTGTCCTGGTAGCCCCTGCTCCTGAAGTGACACTGGCACAACAGACCTGAGACACAGGAGTTCTGGTCCCAGCTGCAAGCCCACTAAGTTGGGTCACCACCAGCTAATATTCTCTAGCTCTTCTTAGTTTTTTGTTTTGTTTTTGATTGGTTGGTTTGGTGTTTCACATTCTGTGTTTTATGTTTTGTTTGTTTGGGTTTTTCCCCCCATCTGGATGTAACATGCTGGGCATTCAGATCTTTGAAGGACTTGTGCCCAGAGCCACACCTGGACCCTGTTTCCTGGCTTTAGAGTGCCACCCTTCCCGGTCCCTCAACACATATTCCAAGGACAATCCTACACAGGACAGTAGGTGGAAAAGGTACAGCACACACAGGGTTAACCCATCTTCCTCTCACTGCATCTCAGGGTGCCCATCCTTGGATGTGCTGTCTCCATGGCTACGGCTATCCTGGGAAGCCCTGGGAGCAATCTGAAGCCTGAGCGACAGGTGTGGGCAGGCAGATGGGTCATGCTAAGCCACTGCACAGACTTCCTAGTCCACCACTCGCAGACTGCAGATTGCAACCAGGCCCCCCCCCCCACCCCACCCCCGCCACCAAGAGCTGCTCTTGAGCAAAGCCTTAGGCACACCTGGGCCCTCCCACCTCCCTGAGGACACATCTTTGAAATTACAGGTGCCAGGGACCAGTTCCCGAAATGGTACACGTCCCTCTGCGATGCTGCCCTGGACTCTGCTTCTCCACACCTCTACGCCTGAGAGCACCCAGAGCCTGCTTAGCATGGCAGACATACCCCATTCATATAAGGAAGAGATGGTTCCTCTGCCACAGCATATGACCCAGATGTTCAGTACCAACCAAGAGAGTCCCTGAAGAAGCTACAGGGTAGCACTCTGGCCCCGGACTGATTGGCAGGCACCTCAGTGACCTCTGGGACTGGCACCCAATCTGAAAATCAGAGAATGCCTGAAACATAACCAGAGAAGCCCTGTGAATCCAGGGACAGGCAAGCCTGGTATCCTGCACAGACTGAATATTCAGTGGCCCTACAAGCCCTTTGTCTGTCACATGAGCTCACTATATATAAATGCCTGTCCTGCCCCCTTGAGACTCTTGAGTCCCCTTTGATGACCTGGCACTTGCTCACCTGGTCTACATAGTCTGGCTGGTAACTGTGCTGGAATCAGCACTCTCCACAGGCGCCGTAACCATTGCTGGCTTCTGCGGACCAACCTTCCTGGTGGAACTGAAGGGCTGACTCAGCTCTTGGCCAGGTCATGAGTCCACAATCATAACAGGGCCAGCTGTGTGGCCACAAAACTGCAGACGCTTTTCTGTCCCTCGCTATTGTGTGGTGACTCCTACACCCCAGGCTGTATGCTTGGCCTAAGGACACAGACCTGCACTGGCCTCATCTCCCTGGGCATGACGTATATCCACGGCCTAGGGTGGCTCACCAGAGCTGTGCCCCAGCCTCACAGACTGGACTCTGATGAGCACAGCTGGCTGACTGCTATGTGGATTGTGTTCAGGAGACAGGATGAAGGACACCAGCCAGAAAGCCACATGGCCTTCGCCAATAATGACCGGTAGCCAAGCAGGACTGTATATGTCAGATGTTCCTGGAGAAGACAAGGCTACACATAGTCATGCTGGTCTTTAGAAGCCTGAACAGAGGTCACGCATAGTGAAAAACAGGAGAGTATTAAGAACTGACAAGAGACCCCATTGTTCCACAAGAGAGTGTGAATTGCCCAGGGCTGGCCATGAAGTCAAGCCACTTCTTCTCCTCAAAGTGTTATGGTGTGCCAAGCCACCTATGGTCTCCTAAGTCCTGCCATAGGCCTCAGCTGAGTATGTGATGGAAGGCCACAGCGTCTGCCTGTACATCAGTCAGCCTGAACCATTCCTCAGGTGGGCAAGCACAAGAAAGGAGCCCTGGATGGCTGGGAACTCCAGGCCTCACCTTTCTGTCTTTAAGATGGGCTTGCGATGGCCACTTCCCTGTGCAGATGAACACCTAAAGGGACAAGAGGAAGAAGCTGGTGGACCCTGGGTCTGCAGCCCAATTAGCACAGTCTACCCTGTGTAACTGAGATTCCCATCTGCAAGCATGGGGCTCTTCACTTCCTCATCTTGTGCCCCAGCCTCTGGTAGTCCCATACACAGACCACATCCGAGTCCTCCCAGCTTGATGCCCTCAGGTCCACCTGGCTAGACCATATGCACCATGAAGCCACTTCTCTTTCAGGGAAATGCAGAAGGCCAGAGGATGCATCTGAGCCATCAAATCATGTCCTCATCTTCCCACTGACCAATGCCATGTCTCCTGCCTCGGAGTGCTCCCACCTGCCCCAATCTGCACACCATGAGGTGACTCCCAGTGTGGTGACAAGAGCTCTCAATTCATCTGAACAATGAAAGACTGACTGCAAGTCAGGGAGGAGTTCTGAAGAGAGACAAGACTCTGTCTCACAGTTGACATGGACTCACCTAGTCAGAACCCCAGCTTCACAGCCAAGAGTTTGGTCCACATCACTTGGAGGCTCTCAGGACCACAGCTGGCTGGGAGTCATCCCATAGACTCCCACTGAAACCTTAGCATAGTGAGTGGAACTGTATTTCCTCAAACCCACATCCAAGTCCTAACCTCACCACCTGTAGACATGGCCTTGTCTTCCCTCAGGAGAAGTAGGGACAGAAACAGGCAAGAGTCTTTCAAGGGATCAAGGCAGAGACTGGAATAACCCAGCCCCAAGCCAAGGAACACACAAGAAGCGGGGACCACCAGGACTAGAAATGTAGGAAGGGCCTTCTCCAGGGACTAACTCTAAGGACACTTGGATTCTGGACTTTCGGCCTCTGGTATGGTGAAAACGCTGGTTGTTTCAAGTTCCTCATCTGTGGTACTAGCAAGAGTCCCCTTCTCCCAACCTCCTGCATCTTCCACCCTCAGAGCCCTGTGTTCATCACTCACCTCCTTGCAAGGGGTGAAGAGATACTAAAAACATGGGTGGGGTGGGACCCAGGTTAGGGAGGGCTGGATTTGGGGATTATCTCTCCATGCAACAGCGCTGTCACTGTAAGACCCAGGAAGCCTCAGCCAGGGAGACGGTGGGCTCTTGGTTGCTGCTGGCTGGGAACACCAGGTGACCTCATTCCACTGGCTCCAACAGAGTGACAAAGCAGGAAAAGGGTGAAGAAACTCTGGAGGTACTGAGACCACATGGCAGGTCTCACTCATCAACATCTTGCACACACACACACACACACACACAGTGCAAGCCTCCAGCCAAGGCCTGGGTGACAGGAATAGAAGACCATTCCCTCCTACCAAAGTGTGGTCCCTTCTCCCATCCATAGGAGTGGGGCCAGGGCCCAAGATTTGCAAATGGTCTCAGGGAGTGTGGCCTAGCTGAGCCAGTGAGCCCAGGCATGCATCCATGACAGTGCAACATTGTACCCCAGTGGGGTCAGGGCCGAGAAGCTCGCCCTGGGAACAGAAGGAGGTCGTGTGGGTGGGGCAGACGGCCTCACGGCCCCTGGACCTGTGTGTAGACAAAGGGTAATCTGCTTGGAAGTGATGAGGCCTCTGACATTTGCAGGCCTCTGCAGCAGGAGAATTGGAAGGACTACGACTCCGGAGAGAAGGGCCTGGTGGGGCGTCAGAAGCCACGTGAGTGTTCCATCTGTTTGTGCTGGGCTGCCTAGAGGCCTCCACTTACCCCTCGTGTCCCTTGCAGAGGAAGAAGAGCGTGCGCCATGCGTGCGCACCGGCCAGCAGCAGCGACAGGAGGCTGGCGAGCAGGCTGAAGCGGCAGGCGGCCGGCGGACCCCACTCCTGCACCGTGAAGCGTTCCCGCCCCTGCATAGTCAGGTTGGCGCTCAGCCACATACCCTCGGTGAAGAGCAGGCATCGGCCACGAAAGTCGTGGCCGTTCTCGGACAACGGCACCACCACCACGAAGCTGAACAGGAAGGCCAGAAAGTAGCAGACGCACTGCGCGAAGAGGAAATTGTTGAGCGCCATGGCGGTGCCAGGACGAGAGGAGCCGCCGGGGAGGCCGCCGGCCCGGGGTGCGACCGCTCCAGGAGCCGGGCAGCGAGCCTCCGCGCGCGCACGCCTGGCCCGAGCCGCCTGGGAGGCTGCGCAGTGACGGCGCCCGCGGGTTTCTCGCGTTGCGCGCAGACGCGTGCGCACCGGCTGAGCGTGGGGCGCGCCCGCGGTCAGCACCGTGGACAGTTCCCGCTGGGGGCTAGGGTAGACTAGCGGCGCGCCATGCTGACAAAGCCAGACTGTGTTGTTGGAGATGTGCCGAGGGCACCTGGCAGAGGGGCGCGAGCATTGCTAAATCAACTTGGGGAGACCCAACTCTCTTAGTAAGGGTACCAGCACCTAGAGGTTAAGGAGGAGAAGGGTGGAAACGAATTTGCAGTCCAGACTGGGGTGGCAAAATGTCCCTTGCCACAGGCCTTTTTGTCTTTGAAGAGTACGGAGGAGGGAGCCAGAGAGTGAAGAAGTCAGGTCAGTTTCTGGACAGAAAGTAGGAATGGTTCAAGTATTCCTAGACTAGAGCAGGCCTCTGAGCTGTTTGTGCTCCAAGAACCATGCCCTCAACCCCGCAGTGAGCCCTCCAGACTGTTTGTAAGATAAATAATGGTTGCCCTGGGCACCTCATTAAGACCTCTTCGCTGCGATGAAGCTGCTGGTGCATTAATTAATAAAATTAATGACTTTTCTAGTTTCCCTTAACACCAAATAACCGTTAGTCCAATTCCCAGAATGAACAAGCCCTAGAGCCCTCCTTCTGGATATAGATTACATCAGCTTTTTTTTTTGGCTGCAGGCACTGAAAATTCATTTTGTTTTATTGCTGAAGTAATATGCACTTGTGTTTTTTAATTACAATGAGAAATATGTGTAATGCAAAGATACCAAGTTCCTTCCTTTGTCACCACTAGTGACAATCTGATGTCTACTTATCCAGACATTTTGCACATAAGCACACACAATTTACAAAAACGCTTCACACTATGCCTGTGTCCACAGGTGATTCGTTCATCCAACAATGTGCAGTAGGTACTATTCCCTGTCTGCACAGCAGGTCTATGGTACTCTTTTTAGTAATTGTGTAACATTCCCTAACAATGACTGCTCCATGGCGTGTGCCACTGTCCCTCTCTGAGGTGACATTGAATGTCTCTAGTGTTTGCTGTTCCTAGCTCTACTGTGTGACATCCTGGTGTCTGTGTTTATGCAGTCATTCAGGCAGCACACAATTCTCTATGAAACTCTTAGGAGAGGAATGACTGGGTCATTAGGTACGAACATTTGAAGTGGTGTTGGCAGGAACTGCCACAATCATCTCTGACAATATTGTAAGGATAAACCACAATGCAGATATTGTAAAGATAAACCACACTGCAGATATTGTAAAGGTGAACCACACTGCAGATATTGTAAAGGTAAACCACACTGCAGATATTGTAAAGGTGAACAACATAGCAGACCCTTCTCCCAAGCAGGGCTTTCAATTTGATAGGTTTTACATGGAAAAGATGGCTCATCGACTTGTGACTTGTCTTCTGCTTATCACTGGGAGGTCAAATATCTCCCTGCACTCATTACCATTTGTTACCCACCTCTGCACATAGAAAATTAATTTTGGAATCTCTTGAGTACATATATGAAAGAACAGGACAAGGTCTGGAGCAGCTACCCTTTTCTCAGAGCATTTGCCCAAGGTTTCTCCCACTCCCAAGTCCCTCAGTCTAAACCAGGATCATTTGGAAAGTTCAGCCTGCCCCAGCCTGAATGCAAATCCTACCCATTCATCAGCACTTGAAAGCTTTGAGCAACATTTTAAAAAAGATCCTGACAACTGAGAGAGAAACAGATTGAGTCAGAGAGATGATCAAAGAGCAGTATCCGAAGACTCTGGTCTCTTATATATGAGCTCCACTTAAACTTAACAAAAAAACAGGAGCCAGAAAGATGTCCAGCAATTAAGAACACTGGCTGCTCCCCCAGAGGACTCAGATTCAGTTCCCAGCACCCACGTGGTGGAGAACAACCATCCTTAACTCCAGTTCTGGATGATTAGGTATCTTCTTCTGACCTCTGCAAGCACCTGCATGCAAGCATGGATATGGATACAGCCAAAATGCCCACATACATAAAATAAAATAATACAGTTTTACTTTAAAAGAAATAAGAGTGTGTGTGTCCTCCAATGTATATATGTATATCCTCCAATATTTGTGTGTATCCTCCAATATTTGTGTATCCCCCAACATATGTGTATCCTCCAGTGTATGTGGGCCCTCCAATGTGTGTGTATTCTCCAATGTATGTATCCTACTTCATCAGAGACAAAGACAGAGGCAGGGGTGCTATTTCAGGAATTATTTCACATGGCTATGGAAACTGGAAAGCTTATAATTTACAAAGTTGACTGGGAAACCAGAGACCAAGATGAGACCTGACGCTTTGGTTCAAGGTTTTTCTGATGTG
This sequence comes from Lophiomys imhausi, assembly GCA_907164525.1. Lineage (NCBI taxonomy): Eukaryota > Metazoa > Chordata > Mammalia > Rodentia > Muridae > Lophiomys > Lophiomys imhausi. The sequence continues at coordinate 18,930,116 of CAJQZJ010001511.1, forward strand.
GTATTCCCTCTTGCTCCAAGTAGACCAGGTTTGTCCTATGCAGATCTTTAGCTGATGGAATGAGGCCCACTCACAGTATGGAGGAAACACAGCTTTATTCAATTAACTTAAATGTCAACTTTATCCAAATAATATTAGCATGAAAACTTCCTGAATAATGTTTAGCCACATGCCTGGACACCTTGTCCAACTCCAGCTAATTTAACCCATAAAAAATAACTTCAATCTATAGAAACTATGGAAAACTTAAAAATTTTTTGAGGCAAGGTCTCTCTCATTATGTTTCTCTGGATGGCCTCAAATTTACTCTGTAGACAAGGCTGGTCTTGAACTCATAGAGATCCACCTGCCTCTGCTTCCTGGGTCCTATTGCTAAAGACATGCACCACCACACCCAGATCTCACACTTCATTTTTTAAAAGCCAATATTACATTAATGGGAAACCCTTACCAGAACTGTGTGGAAAATAAATAAAAGCAAATTGCATTTACAAATATTGATGCCAATTAAAAAAAAACTTGAATCCAACTCAATGTAATAAGAAAATATGAGTAAGTAAAATTTATCCTACAAACACAAGAAGAGCTGAGCTGTAGGAAGTTTATCAGAGTGGGAAAGCCTACATTTTCTGTCAAAGCACATCTGAAAGCTATTGTGTATCATTGAGTATCCTTCTCCAATTCTTCAATTCAGTGTAGAAATAGGAGGGAACTACCAGAATATGATAGTCTGCCTTTCAGATATCATGTTTGTACCTGTTGGAATAAAAAAAAAAAAACAAAAAACAAAAAACAAGACAATGCTCACTGCCCCAGCTATTGTTGACCATTTGTTTGATGATTCTATCTAGAGAATGGAGACAAGAAAATAAGATTCATAGTGTATCCATAGAAACGAGTGAAATTATCTTTATTGGAAGATAATGTGACTTTACACCAAGAACTCTCAAGCTATTCTGCTACAATAATTAGAATTTTCAAGAAGATTTTGTAAGAATCTTGGATACAAGACAGACATACAAAATTCAATAGCCGTTCTCTAAATGAGAGAGTGAGTCGTGTTTCCTGGGAAACAGACTGAGGGTCACAAGCAGCAGCACGGTGGGTGGTGATGTATAGTGCAGACCTGGCTGGAAGGATCAATGTGAGATAGCTCTGACAGGCACACTCCCTCTCTTTGGCCCATCCCAGTGTCCAGCCAGTGGTTCTAGGTCAAACTAGCTCAGGTCCAGAAACTAGACAAGAGGTCACAGTGTCTGACAGGGGGCAGGGGAGGCTGCCCTCAGAATCTTCCAGATCCTCTTGTATAAGGAGGATGGAGGGACAGTGCCCATGTGTCCTCTATAGATGCTGCTGGGCTGCCCATCTCTGCACCTGAGAATTGGGTGCTCTCACCCTGCACCTCCAGTGGGCACCATTGGAATTCTCAATGGTACAGGTGTCTTTCCCTGGTATAGTCACATGCTCTAGTAAGTAGAGTCTCTGCAGCCAATCTCTTGGGATACAAGCCTCAGCTGGATGTTCCAAAGGCCATTGTCTGAGCCCTTGGCCCCTCCTTCCCAATCTGCCTGGGCCATTCTCGGATTTCTACCTCCCATAGGATAGACCTTCTTTTTCCCAAGCTCCTCAGAGATAGTAATATGCATTTTCTCTTGTTATCACAACAAATTCCACCAAACCAAGTAGCCTGGACAATGTAGACTTATCCCCTGACACTTTGGAGCACAGACTCTAAACTCAGATTATGCCTCCCTTCTAGAGGTTTAGGGGAATATTTTCCTAACCTTCCCAATTTCTAGATACTAGGTTCCTGGTCCTCTAATTTCATCTTCAAAGCCAGCAATGACTGCTCAGGTCCTTCTCAGGCTCCACCTCAGTGGTCCTCTGCAGGTCAAAATGTGGCCTGTCCTGACATTAGGTCCACTAGAACACTCCCACCCTCAAGGTCTGTAGGTTTTCTTATAGAGCCAATCAAGAGCTCCCCTGCTGTACCCACCCTTAGCCCTTTCAATGCCCTTAGCCTTAGTGACATGTACAGAGCCTCCAATACAGTTTGGATATGAAGTATCCCTAAAAAAGGCTCATGTGTTGAGGGTTTGGTTCTGAATTGGTGGATTCACTCATTGACAGGCATTTTGGAGTGCTGATCTCTGGGTATGCCTTGGTCATTGTCATTTTGAAGTCAGAACAGTTGTGATCACCTGCATAATGATCTTACAAGACTAATTATGCCAACATCTCCTCATGGAAAGTGAAGGCTCATGGGTTTGGGAAGCTCGAAGTTCTCTACCCTCCCCAACGATATGTAAGCCATTAACAATTGCTGGGGAGGGAGATTCTTCTTCAGTGCTATTGCTGCCAATAACTTGCCCTGTAAGAAAACCCCAATTAAACGCATTGCTTCATCAAACTAGACTTGGGCAGACCATTTCTTTGGTCTGTTGTCCTCTGGCATGAATAGAAATAGATGCCCTAGGAAAAGTCTCAAAGCACTTGGCACCTGAACAGGGATTAACAGAACCGAATATGAGTTTGGAAGGAGCAGTCAAACTTTCCCTGACAGCTAAACTGTCAATCAAGAGCTACACATCCATGGGAATGGGTGTGACCATCCTTCCCTACGTGATATGGAATGACATACCTTCTTGCTGTCATGGTCATGGCATTGTCCCTGTTATGTATGATAGGACATCCAACTGAGGCTGTTCCATCTGCAGGTAGAACGTCCAAGAGGAGGAAATACAGGGTGACCATATTCTGTGTGTCATGGAGTGGCGTGCCTCCTTGATGGCCATGTGAGTCTTGGGACACTCCCTAAATGCCTAACTGGTTAGAAAATGTACTGCAAGCTCTGAGAGTGGCATGTACGGACTGGATGGTCAGTAAGTGGGCTGCAATGGCTGTTGTAAAATAGCAACTGAGTGTCAGCTGCCTGCCCAGAAAAAGCTTGAGTACCCAAGAGAGAAGTTACCGTGAGAAATTACAGGAGGACAGCCTCCTCCACATTCACCTCTGATTTGTCAGGAAACATGGGAAAGAGGAGGGAGAGAGCAAGTGGAAGCCATGGTACACCTTCAAGCCTGACCTTTAACCCAGAAGAAGAAGAAAAAAAAATCCATGGTTCAGCATGCAGTCGGGGGCCTTAATAATGACCCATGCAGGGAACCTGGCAACCAGGGAATTCTTTGCCTATGAGCTTAACGAGCAGGGAATTGTTTGCCTATGAGCTGAACAAGGACAGACTTCTAAATGAAAATGAGAGACCATGGGCATGCTTCGTGTGAGACATGTGGGTGGACGGGATCAGTCGAGTGCTGTGGAAGCAGACAAACTGAGACAAAAGCTGCCTGACCTGAAGCAATACAAAGAAATAAGTCTGGAGAAGTAGTCCATACCAGCCACTAGGGACATTTGGCCATCACCAGCTAAGGTCCCTATGAATGTCAGAAACTGGACTGGCACATATTAAAATGGAACTGTCTTTTATCCCTGATGTAGGTGATGGCTGAGTGCCATCCCACTGGAGAGTGGCCACCCTGCCACCAGTGAGGTGGCCTTGCCAGCTGACCCACCAGCATTGGTCCAACCCCAGACTCCCCTGCTCACAAATATTAGAGTCAACTGTTTCCCAGAAACCCAACTTGGGGTGATGCTGTGAAGCAGGCTGTAGTGTGGGGGACCTGTGGGAACAGTCACCAAACACATTGGGATGGGCTGAGACAGACATAACACTACACACAGACACAGGTAACAGACCAGCCAATGCCACGGAAACTTGGTAGTTGGGAAAATAGACTTTTACATTCCAAATTAATTAGGGGATGAGTGTGGCTTTGTCCACTGCTCTCCTCACCAGGAGCAGCCTTGGACTGACTGAAATCCTGTTAGCCAAACATCAGACAGCTGCAGCCCAGTCAAACATAATTGTACCTGCCCCGCTCAGACCCACCAGCATAAACTTTGCACGTTCCAGTATCTGATGTGCCCAGTTAAATCCACAGAGGAAAACAAGTCACAGGACCACTCAGCAAAGCCACAAGCGAGGTGACTGTGCCATACAAGACACGAAATCATAAAGTAAAAGGGCAAAAAGATTAGGCTGCACAAAAGTTTGAGCTCTCTACGGTAAAATGGAGTACATTATGATTCGAGGCAAAAGGCAGACAATAGATGGAGAGAAAACACTTGTGCTTGTCTGAACAGCGGTTCTGCTACTCGAATATGCAGTATGTTCTGCAAGCTGATAAGGCAAAGGAACAAGTGTGCTTCCTGGAATACAAAGACATCTGTTCTTGCTCAAACTGAGATGCACACGAAAGCCGCCGTGCAAGGCTGACCCTGTCCACTCCCAGCCTGAGGATGCTAGGCTCTTAGGCACAGCCAGGAAGATGTCCTGCACTGTCTGGAGATAAACTGGCAGTCTGGGATGGGGCTACAGCCTATGCCCTTCCTCTGACCTGGCTGTGCCTCTCCGAGGGACCACCATGCCAGTGCAAGCTCCATTTTACAGAGACACATGAGCATGAATGTTTATTCTATTTGTTGTAGCCAGTAACAGAAATCGCTAGATTGTTCCAGAACCAACTGGCTGGATAGGTCCTGGACACCCTTAGGATGAAAATCATGCACTACTGAGCAGCAGTCAGACCTATGGAAGTTAACACTGGACTTCAGATTTCCCAAACTCTTTGTTCTCTGGGCCACACTCCTACTGGGATGCTGGCACCATCTCTAGCCTGCCTCTCCATGTGTCCACTCTGCCACTAGCCCACCTGTGGAGGGCTTTATGTTTTGTTCTTTTAGGTTTTTTGTTTAAATTAATTTATTCTATTTTTTATTTATGAGTAGCATAAATAAGTGTGTGCCACATGTATATAGGTGCCCATGGAGGCCTGATAGAGAAGCTGGATCCTCAGGAGCTGGAGTTACAGGCTATTTTGAGCTACAAGACCTGGGTTCTGAAAACCAAACCCGGGGCCTCTGGCAAGCCGGGGAAAGGGAATGCAAGGGAGGAGAGGCTCCGCCCTCAAAGAAGTGGCTCCTCCTCCCCTCCTTCTTCCTCTTCTCCTTCCGCCTCTTCTCATTCTTCTTTCCTCTCTCTCTCTCTCTCTCTCTCTCTCTCTCTCTTTTGGAGAGGTCTCTGTGTATACCAAGCTGACCTCTAACTTACAATCCTCCTACCATGGTCTCCTGAGTTTTTAGATCGTGAGCCTGCACCCCACACACATCCCACTGTACTTTTATTATTATTATTATTATTATTATTATTATTATTATTATTAAACTTCATACACGTATATAATGAATTTTGTCACTTTACTTCCTTTTTTAAAAGAAAAGTTTCCAAATCTAAGGAAACAAAAATGGAACCAAAAATTCAATAATAAATTCTGATACCTTGCTCTCAGGCAGTCAATTGCAAGATATTGGACCTGTGCACATGGACAAATAAATTGTCCCTGAAAGTGAAAATGAGAACCTCCCCGAATACAACTGAACTGTTAATTGCTTTTCGCAAACAATATTTGTGCAGATGGCCCCATGCTCTGCCACACTGCATGGACTGTACACCTCATGACATTTGCCACCAGTCCTCTTTTAATCTGGACCTCAGGGCTGTGAGTGCAGCAGCTGCGGAGTCCAGAGTCCGCCATGAGCATTCTTCTCTGGACACCTGGGGGCTTTCAGCCCTGCTTTCTCTACCCCTCTCCCCATTTCCCCCTGGCCTCTGCCACAGCTTCACACATGTCGTTATCCCATGTCCTGCATGAAGATCTCAACCCCAACCCTCCCAGGCCCCAGCAGATGCCAGGGCCAAACCATCCACCTGCAGCAGCTCTTGGGGCATTCAGTTCCGGCAGGTCCACAGGCGATGCAGGTTTGCAGGAACAATCCTGAGGTAAGCTAATCTCACACACCAAGGATCTGAAGCCAACCTCATCACAAGAAAATGTCAAGGACCACAGAAGGGACCAGGGGCAGCACTGCTGGGCCCAATTCCATCCTAGGACAGGACAGAACAGGGAGAAGGACATAACCAAGCAGAAGCCACTCCCTGGACCGAGACAGAGGCAGACTTCCCACCTGGGACACAATTGGAAGAGAAAGAGCAAAGGCCAAAGGCATACCTCTGGGAAATGCCCTCAGGCATAAAGGGAACAGAAGCAGAGTAAGAAAGGATGTGGGAAAGAGAAGATAAAAGCCAGTATGGAGGGACATCGCTCTGAGGCCCCAGAAATAGAGAATTATGTCCTAGTAGCTCAGTGCTAGATCCACAAGGCAGGGCCGTGGCCCTGGGAAAAACAAACAGGAAATGTACATGAGTGACGAGTGTGAGGGGGCGGGACTTCAAATCCCACAAGAGGGAATAAACCAAAGACTTGGGAAGACACTGAAGTCCTTCCCTCCCAACACCATCACTCAGGAGAATGAGCGGTGATTCAGTCCCCAGACAAAAAGAAGGCCAAGAAATTGGCTTTAAACACAAAAGAGACTTTCATGCAAGACTCCTTTCCCGCCAGAGATACAGTAATTATGTAGCAATAGCTCAGGCATGACCTCTAGAAGACACAAGCACTGCTGGAAGCCAGTGGGTGCATGACTTCCAGCCTGCTCCTGACCGAGCAGATGAAGGGACCAGAATGGCAGAGTTCCTGTCCTCCAGGGCAAGGCCAGTGATGGAATTAGGTTATGAAGGGGCCCTTTCAAACACCTGCACCTGACAAAAGTCTCAAAAACCCACCTGGAGGTTCTTAGCAACAACTGCTCATTGGGAAGCCGGTGGAAGCAGCCGGTCCTAAACTCACCTGGCACTGCCACTGCCTGGGTAAGCCCAGGAAGGAGGTGGCCTTGGGCAGACGCATGCACGACCGCTAGCTAGCTGCTCTCTCTGAAGCCAAGCAACACATTCCTCCTGAAAGAGATATCTGAGTGCCACCACCAAACTGCCAGGAAGGGCAAAAGATGTAAACGCAGTAAGGAGAGTGGAGCCTGGGGCTGTGGAGTTCACATCCACCCCACACAATCTTAAGCCTGGAGTGGGGTGGGGGCAAATACACCCCATCAAGCAAGCATGCAACAGTCACGAAAGTTTATTTCCTAGTGGGTCACAGGAAAAAGTACATTCCATAAGCAGAAACATCACAATCAACAGACCCCGATCATAAATGATAAAATTGAAAGTTATTGATAAAATGAAAAAAAGCAAAACGTCTTCCAAGTGGAGATACTGTGATCTACTGAATAATTGTCAGATGAAAGGAGTTACAAACTGCAATCACAGTGTTTCCTTTAAAAATAATGACACTGGGCACTACAGAGATGCTGCCTTTGCAGAGGATCTGGGTTCAGCTCCCAGCACCCACATGGCAGCTTACAGCTTGATGTAACTTCAGTTCCAAAGAATCCAACAACCCTCTTCTGGCCTCCATGAACATCAGGAAGGCACATGGTGCACAGATACACATGCAGGCAAAGTACACACATAACATAAAACGATGATGATGATGGTGGTGATGGCGATTGTGATGGTGATGATGATGATGGAGATGATGGGGATGATGGTGGTGATGGTGATGGGGATGAGGTGGTGATGATGGTGATGGTGATATGGTGATGGTGGTGATGATGATAATAGTGATGTGATGATGGTGGTGATGATGATGATGGTGATGATAGTG
>CAJQZJ010001511.1:18937804-18979866 GCA_907164525.1 Lophiomys imhausi
GGTGGTGATGATGATGATGGTGATGATAGTGATAATGATGATGATGGGGATGGTGGTGGTGGTGATGATGATGGTGATGATAGTGGGGATGGTGGTGATGATGATGGTGGTGGTGATGATGATAGGAATGGTGAGATGGTTCAAGGGTAAAGGCATTTGTTACCAAGCCTAATACCCTGAGTTTAGGACCCATGTGGAAGAAGAAGAAAACCAATTCCAGCAAATTGTCCTCTGGCCTTCATACATACCTACACCATGGCAGGAACACACACACACACAATTAAAATGTTAATAAAAAGATCTCCCAGATGACTCCATGGGATATATTCAAAATGGTGATTAAAACTCAACTCTGAACCCTTTATCGACCATAATGAAAGAAAAAAGGGAATTAAGTTCCTCACACAAACAACTAGAAAAAGAAACATGGAATGAACCAAAAGAAAGCAGGAAAATGAGAATGATGAAGATAAGTGTGGACCTCGGTGAGGTGGAAAACAGAAGAACATTTGACTCAACATTTGAACAACTCACACACAGCATCCTCAACTCACACACAGCATCCTCAGCTCACACACAGCATCCCCAGCTCACACACAGTATCCTCGACTCACACACAGCATCCTCAGCTCACACACAGTATCCTCGACTCACACACAGCATCCTCAGCTCACACACAGTATCCTCGGCTCACACGCAGTATCCTCGGCTCACACACAGCATCCTCAGCTCACACGCAGCATTCTCGGCTCACATGCAGCATCCTCAGCTCACACACAGCATCCTCGGCTCACACACAACAATCCTCAGCTCACACACAGTATCCTTAGCTCACACACAGTATCCTCAGCTCACACTCAGCATCCTCAGCTCACACGCAGCATCCTCGGCTCACACGCAACATCCTCGGCTCACACGCAACAATCCTCAGCTCACACACGGTATCCTCAGCTCACACACAGCATCCTCAGCTCACACACAGCATCCTCAGCTCACACGCAGCATCCTCGGCTCACACGCAGCATCCTCGGCTCACACGCAGCATCCTCGGCTCACACGCAGCATCCTCAGCTCACACTCAGCATCCTCAGCTCACATGCAGCATCCTCAGCTCACAGCCATCAGCCACTTCACAGATACCTGTGTGTGCGAAATCTGAAAGCCTGATGCTGTCCATCAGATTATAAGGACAGTTGGAAGTCCTTCAGGCAGCCCCTTGCCTGGAAGTGGGATCTCTGTGTAATGAGTGGAGTAGAACTGGAAGAGGGACTGAGCCCTTTATCTGATCTGATTCATTACAGGAAGAGGGAAATTTGAGCACCAACACTTGGGTAGAGGGATGATAGTTTAGAAGATGAAAGCAGAGTATACAATAGTGATATTTTTACAACCAGAGAATGCCAAAGAGCACCAGCAAGCCACAGAAGCAGGCAGAGGGGAGAAAGGTGGATCCACAGTCCTATGTGGATTTTTTTCTATAAACCGAAATACCCAATTTTTGAAGGAGGAGGGATGAGAATTTCCTAAGACTCAGGAAACTATTAAACTCACTGACTCCTGAGGCTCAGAAAAGCACAAGATTCACAAACACCTTTCCCATGGTTACCCAAGCAGCAGACAAGTGGTACAGAGCAAAGACGCCAATAGGGCTCCCTGCAGGTTGCGCCGAGAGCCCCAGGGATGCAGCTTTTGTGGGTCCTCACCCAGGCCAGAGCGGGCTTTTCAGTGATGCCGCTGCTTTTGTCACCACACCCCTTCCTTGTAAGTAGCCCTTCAGCCTGGCTCTTATAAGCAACTCCAACAAGAAGCTAAGATCCAGTGGAATTAATTCTTTTGTCTGTCATCATGTCCTGTCCTGGAGTGAACAGACATTTGTTTGCATCTTCCCCAAAAAAATCACATAACACCAAGCCTCAGGGAAGCATAGCCCAGGGTCTCCTTAGTTTGGACATGCAGCTTCCAGTGCTATGAGACAGAGTATCTTCTTTACATCATTCAATGTATGACGCTTTGTTTCAAAGAAAAAATTCCTAGAAAAAGTATGTATGCCCAAACTGATCTAATAATAAGAGACAAAACATAAACAAAATGATTATCAGAGAATAAACAGAGAGCACAAGGAACTTTCCCACCAAAACTGCAGCAGGCCAATGTGGTTTCTCAGGGGAATGCTGCCCAACTTTCAATGGTTTCAGTATCTTTGGTGAGAAAGAAAGACATCCTGAAAATAAGAACTTAGGCATACTTTCTCGACTTGCCTAAGTCTATACGAAACAACACGTGGGAGGAAGATACAATGGGGCAGCAGACATAGTCCCAGAGCCTGTATCTCAACAGACATGGGTTTCCAGGGCTGCCTCTGAAGTCAGGACATCCAAGGACTCCGCACTCTCAGGCTATGCTGGAGGTGTGAGGGTATGACTTGACATCCAGAAGCCAGGAGTGTTTGCACTAGCCTTGTTTCAGAAAATCCCACTCAAAGAACCATTGGAGTTTTGGGTTTTTTTTTTTTTTTGCACAAAACAAATTATTATTTTTAAAATATTTTAAAACTTTTTATTGATTCTTTGTGAACATCACATCATGTACCCCAATCCCACTCATCTCCTCGTCCCTTCGTATACACCCTCCTGCCCTTGCAACCTTCCTCCCAAAATAAAATAAAACAAAACAAAATGTCATCATGGAAGCCGTACTGTGTCACGGTGTGTCACACAGTACCTTTTTGTCCACTAATCTTAACTTACACATGTTCATTGCAATGAGTCATTGGTCTGGCTCAAGGCCTCTGGCTTCTGCTACACTATCAATACTGGACCTTCACCAGGACTTCTCTCAGATATCCTGTTGCTGCCCTGTGTCAGGGAGATCCTGCAGCTTTGGATCTGCAGGATGGGCCCCTTCATTTAATGGTGAAGTTCCCCAGCAGTTAATAGATGGGGAAGATGTTGGGGTGGGCCAACTCAAAGCCTTGGATCTGGGCCTGGGTGGTAGCTGAGTTGGTCAGCCCTCCACCTCTCTAGCACCCACATCACCAGGGTGAGCTCTCCAGCACTGCTCTGGCTAGTTCACCTAATCTGTGGCCAGCAAGGGGTGGGCCCTGCTCTCCCTCTCATGCCCTCAGGGCCAGCTCACTTGGCTCACACACACACACACACACACACAAGAACAACTCTACTGTGTGGAGCTCCTTGGGCAAGTTTGATCTTCCCTGGCAAAATATCTAATTTCTTCTTCTTGCTTCTTCTTTGCACATGACTCCTTAACAAACTGCAACCAGCAGCAACCAACAACCAGCCAACAACTCCCTGCTGAATGACCAACAACCACCAGCCCAGCCTATTGGGATTCTAGCATTTAAATACCCTCTCAAAAAATTCCCAGAATTCCAAACATGGCACAATCGTAGAAACTATCTGCAGCTGGCAAAACCACGCCTCTGCTAGAGCAAGAGGCAAATCATAGTCAGCTGCTGCAAAGCTGCTCCACATCCCCACACCAGGGACTAAAAGGAAAACATATTCTTATAATATTACTGTGTTATTAAAAGAAACTAAAGTTCCAAACTTCACACTACAAAGCACTTTCATAAGAGATATCTACCTTAAGAACACCGGCCCAAGTGTGCTGTTATACACGCATGTCACAGCACTTAGCTAAACAGGATTGCTTGCTGGGTCCAGGAATTCAAGGCCAGCCTGGGCAACACAGCACAAACTCACCTCAAAAGAAAAACATAGCACACAAAAGAAAACTTCTAAAAGAAATAGAAAAAGTAATTTAATAGGCACTACCTTAGAATCCCGAAGTTCATCTTATAATACCATCAGGCAAAGACATCAGGTAAAACACATTAAGAGAATTGCTGAACATTTGTAGATATAGCTTCAAATGCATAGAAATAAAAAATCTACAGAATTTCGGTGTAAAGTTGGCAGACTGACATTCAGAACTAGTAGCTTAATATCCTAAAAGATAGTGAGGATGGAAAAGCAGATGAAAGGAGAGTAAGCAGAGGAATCTAGAGAAAGGACAGGGACAAGACTCAGGGAACTGCTGGAGTCACGGTGAGATACAGCACTGATAATCTCAACCCCAGAATCCATGTTCAGAAGAGGGAAAATATCACTATCATAAGCCCACCAAAATCTCATCCTGAGAAGTAAAAGAGCCCAGGAGGACCTTGGTCCCTGTGGTCAGGCTGCCACGGGCCAGGAGTGAACAAGGAGCTCCTGCTCAAGCCCTTGTGAGCCTCCTGTGGGGTTTTCTCTTTGAACACGACCACTACACACGCTTGTTCATTCACACCCCACCCGAAGGTTCTGTTGTTCCTACGCTCACTGCAGTTTGATGAGAGGTGCCCCCCATGACCCACAGTTGGTGTTTTTGGCATGTGGCAAATGTCTCCAACTGTCCCCTGCCAGCTCTAATTGAGGTAGCTGCCTGTGTTGCCATTCCACTGAACAGGCTAATTGTGTGTCCCTGTATTTCCTGTCCCTACCCATTGTTGTAATCGTTAGTGTGACTTGAAACATGACTGGTCTGATTCCAGATGTAGAATTTTACATTGTGTTTAATTAAATTAATTTAAACTTAAATGACTACAGGGGGCCTGTGAGTCTGGTGTTGCCGGAGCAAAGTTATTCTGTTTAGCGGATAGCTTGGGATGGTCTTTGGATTTGGGAAGGGTTAAATTCAATTCCTGTCTAATCACGCCCCACATGGAATAAAGAACTTCAGAAAGCCACAGAGTCAACACCTGCAGAAGAAAGCATGGAAGAACTGGCTTAGGACACCAGCAATGTCTAAGCCACAGAATCCTCATGCAGTGAAGGAGAAGAAACATGATAAATGTGTCTAGCCTAAACTACAACATGCCTGAATGCCAAACTACACTACAAATACAGCAAGAAGACAAGTGGAGATGACTGAGTACATTGTGTGTATAAGTAATAAAGAATTCGAATCCAGACTGGGTAAAGAGTTCCTACAAAGGTTGACTTAAAAAGAAAAGCCACACGACCCAGTCGGGAGACAGAGTGGAAGACAAGACTGCAGAGTTTGTGTCCAAACCTGTGGATCTCACCACCCCTGAGCCCTTTTCAATTCTTGCCAAACACAGGACAGGATGGGCAAGTGACAAGTATGGCTGTCTGCCATTTGTGGACAGAACACACCTTTCCCAAAGCTGTCAGCTGGGGGCTGCTGGGCAGTCCCTGGACGGCTCCCAGGAGGGGCTGAGCAAGACCCAGCTCTTCACCTTCTCTGAACAACGTGGAGGGCTTTGTCTTGCTCACACACAGGACACAGATTCTGCTCATTCCCTAAACCTTCCACAGGAAAGAGCTGACAGTCTTCCGCCATTCTCTGCAGCCTCAGGAGGGCACCAGAGGCAATGTGTGTGGGTGCAGACCCCTGCATCACCCAGGGGTGGGGTCCACGGGGTGAAGCTGTTATGGTTGCCTCCTACAGGAAGCGACCACAAAAGAAAAAGGCAGAGTGCCAACCCTGCCTGCGTCCTGGGTTTTCGGGCATCAGAGTATCCCTCCCTGTGTTTCTGAGTTGCATTTAACAGTAGCTCTCACGTCAAGTCCTGAGGTCTGCCCGCTGGAGCCCCCATGTCTGTACCAACCAGAATCAGTTTCACCTGATTTCATCCACATGAGGAATATGTGTGATTCCCCAGGAACAATTCCTCCCTTGGAGGCGAGATACCCACACTTGAGAACACTAGATCCAGAGCAAAGAAGAGGCTGAAGTTGGTGCCAGGCCTTCAGAAGCTGAGAGGAGAGTCCCCACAGTGCGAGAGAACCAGAGCCTGCTAAGGAAAGGTCACAGCCCCTGTGGCAGCCTCGTGTGCTCCCCACTATATGGTGGACACAGTCTTTCCCTAGACTCCTGGACTCAGCCTGTCTCCCTCCCAAACAGTTGGCAGGGCTTTGCTTAGGAACCCCTCCCCACCCCCACCCCCTGACTGCCTCTACCCTGTTCCTGACAAATTCAGCCCAATTCATCTTCTTGCACACAGCCTGTTAGAGGCTCTGGGGACATTGGCACTGATTAAATGACTGTAATAGACAACATCCATCAGCTGTCAGGTGAAAAGTCACTGCTGCAAATTGTCCCATTGGGCTCTTCAGCCAGCCAGAGGGATCTGCCTGGCCAAGATCCAGCCCACACTAGCCCTGGCCTAAGGTATAGGCTGGGAGGTAGAGGGAGATGAGAAGGGCTGACCAGGTGCCCTGTCCATGTTCCTTCTGCCTATTCAGCCACAATATGGTAAGTGGCTGGGACCTGAAGGATACTAAGCCTTTATCTTCCCCGCAACATGTACCCAACTCACAGACTGGCCAGGGATTAACCCCATTCTCCTATATCCTCCCAAGACCTGGAATGAGCCACTGCCCAACATCCTTCTCTGGGTGAACAAATGCCAATACCAGGTCCCGCAGCTCCAGTTGCCTACCCTGCCCCGACCCTCAACCAGACAGAGAAGGAGCCAGCTCCCACCAAGTCTGCCACAGTGTCTGTGGTCATAGTCTCCACCCACAACAGTAGGGTAAGATGTCTCCAGCCTAGAAGGATGGACTCAGCCAGCAAGGCAGAGTGGACCCATCATTCTGCACTTGCTGCACGAGCACCCCACCAGAATTCCTCATGCCGATCCTGCTTTGCCTCATCCTCTCCACCTCTCTTTCCTCTACACCCTCCCTGTGAGTCCCATTCCAGCCACCAGAAGGGTACACATCACCTGAGGCTTGAGCTAGAGGCACACATCTCAGGGTACCACGCTGGAAGTGAGACCTACGGGCAGCAGGTGTTTTTGTCTGTGTCCCCACACCTGAGTCAGAAGGAGTTTTCTGGGTCTCTCAGCCCAGGAGCACTGCTCCCTTCATGTAGGTGCTCCCCTGGGAGACCTCCTGAAGTGGCCTCATTGAGACTGAGGCCTCAGCACAACAATGACAGGTCTCATTCAGAGACTCCCAGCTGCCTGTTCCCAATGCCAGCCATGTAGAGCCTGGTGAGGGACACACACACAGACACACACCCACACAGTGATAGCACTAGGGGCCAATGAAGGGCAGCTGTGTGCGGGAAGAGCCCAGCCCACACAGGTCCACAACATTCAGCACAAGGGGCCTCTGGAAATGCCTATTGGGCCCAGCTGGGTGAGGCAGCAGGCAGGGACCCAGGAGAGAGCTTCTGGGCTGGCTCCCCTGCAGCAGACAGGACTCTGTACACCCAGACAGCTGCAGGACTTCATGAGGCCCTGAACCTCTGTGAGGACACCCTCACCCCTCGAGAAACAAACTTGTGCTGCGAAGGATGGTTCTGTCTTCCTGTTTCTCTGTCCCAGACATCTCCCCACCACCTTCAAAGTCAAGGCTAAAGGTGGGATGGAGCAGGAAGCGCCAAGCTTTTCTCTCCCAGCATGAGGAGATACTACCAGTACCCACCACACTCAAGGTATAGGCTGAGAGTTTCCCAAGCCAGGCTTAACTATCTTGGGCTCAGTGCCTTCATGGGCCCGTCTTCATCCTGTCCCTCAGGTACCCGGACTTAATGTGGCCCCAAGGCAGTGCCCCTGCCCAGTGACTGCGTAAGTGAACACGGACATCCCCAGGAGCTTTACCCAGTGACAGTGGATAGGCCCAGCCTGAACATCCCTTCTCTTCCCCGACCTGGCAACCAGACGGGCAATTATTTCCAACCACTGTGGATTTAATGCTTCGGTGGCCCCTGAACTGCTGCCTCTATTTTACGACTAAATTAACGTTATACACACAGGGGCACGTTTAAGATGCCACCAGAGAGGAGTGATCGCCGCAGGGGAAGGGATAAATTTTTACACACACTGTCTCTGGGCCATTAGCAGAATGTGCCTATTCTTTTCCACTGACCTTTACCCAGCCCAGAACTCCTGGCCACCTAAAAATCAGCATGCTTGGGTTTTTATGACCCACTAATTTACCCATGTTCGGGATATACTGGATTTCATAACTTTTATATGCAAATCAATTAAAAAAGCCCTTTGCTATTTCATTTAAATCATTGAATAATTAACCAGACTAAGCCCCTCCCACAAAGCGCCCTTGCTCCCTGCAAGTGAGAAGGGGGTACCAGGCTGAAGACTGTCACCATCCACTGTCTCCATCCTAGAAGGAGCAGCAGGCCTGAAGGCTCTAGGAGGCTGGGATTTGGTCACTTGTCTAGTTTTTGTCACAATGTACTCTGAGTCTATGACCCTGACTCCATAGCTAAGGCCCCTCCTCTCTGTCTCAAGAGACTAGCAGAGGCTGTGGGAGACTCCATAGGCACCCAGAATGGAAAGGATGTGTGGGCCGAAGCCTGCACATTATTGAGGAAATCCACAGGGCTCGTGCAGAACTAGCTACTTTGCACTCCCACTCCCACCCTCAGTCCCCATTCCCCATCTCTCTGTTTTCTCTCCATCCATTACTGCATCCCCTCCTCCATCTACCATTCTATCCCTCCACCCACCCCACCACCCTTCCTCTACTTCTCCATCCATCTCTCCACCAACCATTCCATCCACCCCTCTATCCACTCTCCATCCACCCCTCCACCCATCCCCGCTCTCTCCATCCACCCTTTATTCATCCTTTCACTCCCTGTCCATCTCTCCCTCATCACCTCTCTGTACTCTGCCATTCTCCATGGACCCCTCCATCCTTCCATCCCTCCCTCCACTCCTCCTTTTCTCCTTCTCTCTCTCCACTCTTCCATAGTTTCTCCCAGGGGAGCTGGCTTGGTGTGGCAAATAGAATTCCAGTCCCTTTTAGGAATTCCCTGTTCAAGACCAGGAGGGGCAGCTGGCCCTGGTGAGCCCCCACACCCTCTACCTCCCATTGGCCCACCACCTGCTCCTGCTGATCATCCTGGGGCCCTCATCTGGGCTACCGTGCACCCCAACACTCTCAACCTTCTCCACTGAGTCAGAGACCCACCCAGACCTAGAACCTCCAGCCTGTGAGGAACCCTTAGTCCATGGGGAGAGAACACGGTCCTCTTTCCCATGCAGCCTCCTGCAGGGATTAGCCACGCCACACCCTCCCTCGGTCCCTCTCTACCTCATTCCTGCTCCCCAGATCCCATCCCACAGTCTTTGGCACACTCAGAAGGCCCTGCCTCACTGATGATGCTGCTGAAATGAAACAACCTCATCCACAACCAAAGAACAAGAGCAGTGAACAGTTGGCTTTGAGTGCTCCAGACCTGAGGGGCTTGTTTGGCTCTTCCAGCATGGAGGCACAGCCACTCTTGTTCTTGGCCAAAGAACAGTCCTCCTCTATGGGGAAAGTCGTCCTCTTCGACTGAGCGCACAGCTCCTGGAGCGATGCCAAGAACCATGAGGGAGAAAGAAACTTCTGCCTGCCCAGCTGATTCAACCCTGGAGGTCAATGAATGGCTGACATCACAGCACCATCTGTCTCATGGTCAGAGAAACCTGGGCAAAGTCCTCTGAGCAGAAAGTCTCTGGACACTTTTCCTCCATCAAACCCATACATTTTCTTTACCTTCCTTGACGTTGGGCTGCAGAAGAATATGTCTGGCCCAAGTTCCTGACACGGAACTTCTAAGAAGCTCAAAGTCACCTGATGGTAGGAGAGCAGCTGCACCTGGGTTTATGCTAATGAGCTGCCCATGAAGCTGACCCCCAGAGGACCACCCAGGGGCTAAACAAGGTTGGAACCTTGGACCATATGTGATCAATGCTTTCCTTGCAGGGCATCAGGAGCCCTGGATTGCCAACCAGTTGGTCAGAAGTATGATGAATAGTGATTCCTTCACTTACAGCTGTCACCTGCCGGGATTAGCTGCAGGAGTGGCCGCAGACTTGTTGGGGACAGTGACCTCTAGGGACCTAGTGACCTCTAGGGTCTGTGTTGCTGCTCCTGCAGGATTGCCACACAGATCCCCACTAGTTACAAATCAGTCTCATCTGATTTTTCCTAAGGAATGTAAATAAATAAATCAAATAATTATGTTCACCCCTGATAGGAAGGGGTTCACCCACAAAGCAAGGGGAGGGCTCTTCCCAAGTTCAGCTTGGTGAACCAGTGGTCTATCACATCTATCACAGAAGCATGAGGGGTGAAGAACCAGCTTCTTCACTGAAAAATTCCACCCCAGTATCGGTGATGACCTCACCAAAGTAGAACGGAATGGTACAACAACCTTCACCTCCTGTACAGCTGTGGGGCAGAAGGGAGTGGGAATCTCAGGCAAGGGTCCAGCAATGCTCCCTACCTCCTTTCATTAGGGAGTTGCAAGTTTCTTTCACCTTGCCGTGATCAATGCCTGACTAGAAATACCATGTAGGAGGAAGGTATATTGGGGCTCACAGTGCTAGGGGGTGCAGCCTGTCACAGTGGGGAAGGAGAAGCATGAGGCATCTGGTCATGCTGCATATGTAGTCAGGGAGCTGAGTGGGAACAGGAAATGAGGCTACACTAAGAAACTTCTAGGCCCTCTCCAGAGACTTACTTCCCAGTTATGCCCCGTTGGATGGGGAATGTCCCCCACAGGCTCATGGGTTCAAATACTTGGACCCCAATAGCTTATGGCACTATTTAGAAAGGCTATGGGGCCTTTAGGGAGTATACCCTTGCTGGAGGAAGAATACCACCAGCAGTGGACTTTGAGAGTTCATAACCTTGCCCTGCTTCCTACTCATGGTCTCTGCTTCCTGTGCGTGGCTGAGATGTGACCTCAACTTCCTGCTCCTGCCTCCGTTTCCCCTCCCCCGCCCCCACTGTTATAGACTTCTGGGACTATAACACAAAATAAATTCCTAAGTTGCTTTTGGTCATGGTGTCACGGCAATAGAACACAACCATACACCCTGCCTTGAGGTGCTGAGGTGAACATCTGAGGATCAACTGTTCAAACACATGAGCCTACAGAGACATTTCACACCACAGCGGGAGTGTTAACAGACCAGTCGCCAATACCACAGATCTAGCTATCACGGCATTGTTTTCCTTATTTTATCGTCATGACTGAACAGCCAGCCTATTCTGAAGGTTACTCCAACAACTTCTGCTCCTTGATGGCTGGATATCAGGCCCAGAAGAAACTGCCTCACCACACCACACCACTCCACCCTTTCCATCAGCTCTTATATTCTTTCCCATGCCCCATTCTCCATGCTCCATGGGCCTTGAAAGAGGTGGCACAGAAACAATTATTTTCTGAGCATTGGGTCACTGTGGCAGGACATAGACTTACATCCAACTGTTTGACTGGTTGTGAATCTTGTCAGTTCTAGCTCAACCTCATCTTGGTTTCTCATATCTCAAAACAACAGCAGCTATCCAGTTCTGGTACACAAACAGCAGCAGTGGCAACAGTCCATATAATGTTAGCAGAAATTCAAGTTTCTCCCTCACGAACTCACAGGAACATAGCCAACCCCTGATTGGCCCTTGAATTTGCATCAAATGGCCTTTTGCCCCTGAACAAGACTTCTCCATCCACACAGGGCACCTTTGTGCCAACTCTTTAACTGATATTTTTTGCTGTTATTTCAAATGCTTCCCCCCAAACTGTAAGACACTCAGAGGTTAGTATTATATAATGGAACCTTCTTATATTAAAATGAGTAGGAAGGGTCTCTAAACAGACCACATTCAAATGTTCAAAGCAAGTGCTAACTTATCTTAAAACTCAGAAGTTAAGGGAGTACAAAACATTATCATCATCATCAACAACAACAAAAAAAAAACATTAAAGTTCAATACAGTGTAAAAACAAAACCCTGTCATTTACATCACTTGTTTTGTTAACAAGAATAAAGTCGGGTACAGAGATAAAGGAGTTCTACTTTATGTATCTCTCTACAACACATGGCCATTCTTCATGATCCTTACAGCCTACCCCATCGGCCACCTGTCAATGATGAAAGGTCTTTGGTCTAAGCAAAAATTGTTACCTTTACAGGCTCCTGTTTCCCACCAGGCATCGTGCTCTTCAGGGTCATCCCACCCCTGTGACAAACTGTCTTTTCAATCTGAGCTGCTCTATCTCGCTATTCATCCACTGCCACCCATTGTCCAGAGTGCTTGGGGTGTTGACGCAAATCAAGGCACACTCAGGTCCAGCAATCTTCTCAGGCCCAAAGATCCTTCACATTAGCAGAGCCTCAACCAATCTGTAGTCCAGTGTGTAATCTCCAGACGCCTTGCATAGTCCTCACTCACACCCGTGGCTACTCAACTAGGTGAACAGCTAGGACAGTTCTCACTCAAAGGCCTCCTTCCTCCACAGTAGGCATTTCAGAAGAGAGTAATATGTTTTGTTTTGTTTTGGGTTTTTGTCTTATATGCCTGCCATCCAAGCTTTAAGCCTTCCCGGACCTCACAAGCACACATCTGGCCCCTTACCGATCTTCTCCTTAGAAAATCGGGCTCTGCACAGATCTTGTCACTTTTGCTCACAAGTGACACAAACAGAACCCTTTCTCCATTTTCCTCTCCTTTCATCCCCACCATGGACCTCAGCAACACCACAAATGCCCCACACAACCCTTAGAGACCCTTTTGAATTAAACTTCTTACCTCTCCTGTGAACACAGACCTGTCCAACCTGGCAAAGCGAGCATCACACACCACCTCTTGAATGTCCAGTCTCTGTCCTTTTCTACCTCATTCTCTTCCTCCTCACTGTCTGAGTCTATCCATGAGTTCCAAGGTTCGGATCCCAGAAGGGGCTCTTTAGCACAGGTCAAATCTACACTCTCTTTCCCTTGCGCTCCTCCAGCTTTAAGAAATGACAAGCTAACCCCTCCATTTCCTCCTTCCTCTTACCCATTTTCCCTGCCAAACCAGAAGGTAAGGTGGAAGATCACAACGAGATGTGTGTTTCCCATTGTAATTTCTCCCTCACACAAGCAAGTTCCTTTGGACAGACACTGCAGCCTTGGTTGCATGTCTTAACAGCCATTGTGGGGACCATGCAACTTCTACTACAGCAAAAAGGCTTACTGTTTCATAACATATGGGGAAAGATGGCTGTGCTGAGACTGGCCTCCAGAGGTGCTCCCTCAGACACCCCAGGCTTAGCTGCATGTGCTATTACTTAAATAAAAATGTCCTGCTCCTCCTAGGCTCATCTTTGGTTCTTTCAGGTCCCCCTTAGGGTGCCAATTTATTGCATTACTGTTCCTGGTGACAAATAAAGAAAAAATATCTAGTCTCCCCAGAGGGGGCACAAACAGACCAAAGAAATCTTTCCATCCAAATTAGTTCATTTAATTTTTTAAAAATTTCAAAGAACAAGTCAACCTGACTCCATCTTGTTGAAGCAATAAGTTTATTGGTGTTACTTATCCAAACATGGGTAAGGGGTTATTTACAGGAACTTGGGTGACTGAAGACAGCTGCTTCACTGAAAAGTCCCACTCCAGCATGGGCAATAACTCGTAAAACCTGCATCTCCAGCTTCCCATCCTCAGTTAACCTTCCAATTTTCACACACACACATGCATACACACACGCACATGTACATGCACACGTAGCTGGGAAGGAAGGAGAAGGTGGTATACCTGCTGGTTACCCTCCTCTCTCCTACCCATGGAGTGTTAACATCCCCATTGCCATTCCATTGACCTCATGATCCCTGTATCATTGTGCTACTTTAATTGCCATGACTGTGGGACCCCAACACTCTCTGTCAGTCACCTCAACAATATGCTCCATCATGGTACATGGTCACATCAGGTCTGGGAGCAATCACATCACTACAATTTGCACCCACAGGTGGATCCCCAGCCTGAGTGTTCAAGTAGCATCCTTTGTGAATGTATCTGCTATAGGGCTAGGTGCAGATCCAGCACCTCCAGAGGCCTGGACAACCAGGGCCTGCTGACAAAGCACCAAGGGCCATTTGGAAGAGTTCTGCTGGAGTTGTGTACAAGCCTTCTGGAAGTTTCCAGTACCAATGCCTCCAGACTGAGGTCAGTAGCTCCACATGGAGCCTGAGAGACAGGATTCATGTATTCATGAGTGCAACAGTCTGCATGGTCTCCCCAGGCCACCAGGAACAACTCAGCTGGAGAAACAAGGGCCCCAGTGACACCAAGTTGGAATCCAATTCAGAAGAGCATAGTTCTGGGTGTTTAGACATTGTAGTACCATTTTGACCTGCCTTATTTTCCTTTTTATGTATGCATAAGAGTTAGCTATGATAAAACCTATGATTAAATAAGTCCAAAGGAGCTCTTTGCTGAATATAAAGTAAGACTTCTATATGATAAAGAATCATGTTAGGGTTTTGTAGGCAGTGTTTTTTCTTTCTTAGAGGTGCATAAAACAACAGCCCACCTTCCAATCAACAGCATTGAGCAACGTGGTTAAGAAGTAATAGTGTATGGTCTATCAGAGAAGAGCAAGAGTGACCCAGAGCTCAGCAGTGGGACTTACCAAGTCCACTGAAAGACTGGGAGATAGGGGGGTCAAGACTCCACAGAAAGTGTTGCAGTGGACACAGGAAAGGCTCTGTAAATCTCAGTGCATATTTGTAACTTCTTAAACTCCCAGAAGGCTGTAATGAAAGGGCCTCTCCTTCCCTTGGTGGTAGGTACCCATCTTCCAAACCCTCATGAAATGTCAGATATAAGAGAGACTTCCCAGCTCCAATCTCTGCATGACCAAAAGTCACACGAGGACATCTCTTATCGCCTCACTGTCTGACATAATCCTGAAAGTCCTGGGCAACAGTGCAAGTTACACAAAAGTAACAAGAGCTTTAAGATCAGGAAAGGAAGAGATAAAGCTGCCAGGACTTGTGGATAACAAGGCACCTGGGTCGGAAATGTAACCGGATCAACAAGCTGCTGGAACGAGCTACAGCTACAAGATAAAGCCACAGAGATCAATAATATTCCTGCACACCAGAGGACCCGGCCTGGAAACAAGACCTGCACATGACAGCAGCTGAAGCGATTAAGTAGCTGGGAATTAAGCTGCCAGAGAAGGGGCTGAGCTCTGTGAAAGGACCCAGAAGAGCAACTAAAAAACGGAGGTGCTGTGGTCAGACAGGGGGTGACTCTGGAAATCACCACCAACAATTGTCCCAACATCAGTCTCTCTGCTAATGTCATGCAAATCACAGTTCCTGCAGGCTCTTTTCAGCAACAGCAACAGCCCTATTCTCAGCCAGCTAGGGAAGAATAGAAGCCTGTGAATGGGGAAGCTGATTGGAAAGAAAGCTGGGGAAGGGCATGCTCTGCCAGGATGGAGACAAGCTATATAGCCATGGCAACTAAAAATAAAATGACAGAAAGCAGGCAAGGTGCCGCCAAGGAACACGCTGACTCTGAATAGACACGTGAGAGCTCGTGTAAGTCAGAAGGGACCCTGCAAATGGGGGCAGGGGGGAATCACTTGTGATGTGGAGGGAAGTGAAGTTAGATCCCCATGTATTACCATCTTAAAAGTGGGCTATAGCCTGATTAAAGCCACACAAGCAAAACAAAATGTGGAAGAGCTGGGGCCGTGAACATGTTTTATTCATGTGATGACAGAGCTCAGGCCTAGGAACCCCCAGTCACAACACCTTCACATCAATACTCAAAGTCAACAAAACAAAGACACTGCTGTCCACAGGACTGGGGCAGCCAGGAACACAGCCTAAACATGCTTCTGACCCCAAAGGTCTGCACCAGCCTGCTGGAAAACAAGCTGCCTGGGCCCACACAGTGGCACCACATCTGACCCCTCTTTCAGGTTCTTACCATCTCCTGCCAACTAAATCTTGCTGAGATGAACATGATTGACAGAATTGGGAGCTAATTGTTAGAAACACTGGTTTTGCAGCTGGAGGCAAGGGCCTTCACCGTGAGGTCTTTGAAGGTCAGCTGGAGCTGTTGGGGAACTTGGATGTGGAAAATAATCAGGGTCTGACTAAAGTGGGCAGGTGGTGGTCGGGGCCAGAGGCTGTAAAGGAGTGAGAAGAATCCCGGCAGATTCTAGCCCACCTCCCAAGCATTCCCTGGAGACCCCACTTCCCCCAAGGCCACCACAACCACCAGCTTCAAACAGGTTCTTTGAGGGGGAGGAGAAGCAATCTCGTTCATATAAATGTTTAACTAGGAATTAATATTTATGAGGCACTTGAATGACGGGCTGTGGGTTTAATAAATATTAACACAGCCTGGGCTTCCCCTCCCCCTCACTTGGTGTTGATACCTCAGTTGGTGTAACATGTATTATTCAGTTCTGTCCTACTCCCTGGCTCCTGAGGGGAGGCCTACAGGCTTGGGGAGAAAAGTCACCGGACTAGGGAATTCCTGTTGTTCCCCCCTCCCCCACTCTCACCTACCCCTTAGCTTAGCACAGCCACTACCATGACCGGAGGAATCCCAGTGTCCAGCTGGCTTCAGTCACCTGGACTGCTCAGTCCCAGGAAGCCCTCCTGGTCTGCTGGGCCTTTTGGAGGCCCCAGCCTGGCTTCAGGCAACAGAATCTTGGAGTCACTGGAAGCTCCTGTCCAACCATGAGCAATAGTGGAGCTCCAGCGCCCCCGTGTGGCTAGTGTGAGCCCAGGAGGAATGAGGATTGGGAGATGAGGGCTGGGCTGAGGTCTCCCTGCTGTAGATTCACAAGCACCGGCTTGATGGCCTGGAACAACCCTAGCCTAGCTTCTCCCCCCGCCCCCTCCCCGGTCTGGGTCACCTGAGTTGATCTGCTGAGTTAGGAACAGAGCCCAGCCCTGCCCTCTGCAGCTCCAGTCACATCTGCCAGTCTGGATGGGTGTCACGTAGGTGGGACTGTCCCTCCCATCCATGAGATGTCATGTCTTTCTAGTAACAATCTCTTAGGAGACATAAGACAGGGCATAGGAACCCTCACATACACCCAGGGGCCAATTCTCTATGCTTCTTCACCCACAACACCCTTCCAGCTGCCTGGGTCTCCTCTAGGCACCACCAATGCCCAAGAGGTAAAGGAGGTAGGGAGGCAAGTTCATCAAACAACATCCATTCCTTCCACACATGGGGCTGAGGTCCAGAAAGACCAGCGTGCCCCTGGACCCCCCTCCCATCCCCACACCAGCTGAAGGGAGACAGACAAGAGCCTTGGTAAGAGAAGGCTGAGAATGGGGGAGGGGAAATTCCGGGACAAGGCACCTCCTAGAGGTGGGACATTCAGGCAGCACAGACTGCAATGAGTGGAGAGGCCCTTCCTCTCTCCTCAGCCTTACTGCCCCTCAGGCCCAGCATCCACAGAAGGATGCAGCTGGAGAAACAAGAAGATAAAGCCAAGAAAACAGACTCAGGATATAGGCCCAGCAGATTTCAAGGACTCTTAGAAGGGCTTTTGTCAGTCCACATGACCCCCAGTGGTGGGAGACCCTGCCTCATCCAGCCTGGGAAACATCTTGTCTTGGACCACACTTGTCCAGATAGGTCCTTTACTGGACCGTCAGAGATAGGGTACAGTGGGATAGTGTATTCCCATATGCCATCCTCTGTCCAGAGCACACTGGACAAGGCTGGCCCTGCCTTTCCTCTCCCTTGCAATCCAAAGATGGACTCAGACCTCCTGGGACCAGGTCTGGTCTCCCATGAAATCCTTTGAACCACCATTCAGGAGTGTCACCCCTGAGGTACCCTCCTCATTCGGGATGACGTGGGCCAACCAGCACCAGGCCAGGTGTGACCGGGTTGACCATGGGGAAAGATACCTCCAGCTCCAGTCCCTATGGGTCCCATGGTCCTTCACCTCATGTAAAGCAGCACCCCTCACAGGCTCTTCTTGCCTCCTTGTTTGTCCCCAAAAGGGCTCAGGACTAGATCTGCTTCGTACTGGACCAGCTTCCCTTCCCTGCCACCAGCCTATTATGAGCCCCCCCCCCCAAACCCCACCCCATCTGCTTCAAGTGGCATTCTTCGCAAAAGGCCCTCCAGTGGAATCACACACAATTCAAGCCCCAGGGAACACAAGGGAGCCCTGCACTGACCTAGGCAGTTTCTGGAGAAGTGATAGGCGAAGTGGGACTAGGCAGAGAGCCGACAGTGGTTCCTGGGAAAGAAGGGAAACTAGGCTTCCACTGTGCTGAAAACAACTTTGTGCATCAGACATCAGATTCTATACACTCATTCACTTTAGGTGTCAGCCCTGAGCTGGGTGTGACTTCTGCCCTCTGTGAGGGTGGGCGGGTCCAGCCAGGTCAGTCCCCAAGGGGACAGAAAGCAATGCTAATGGGCAGGGCTTTGTGAACACCTTCCAGAAAAGGACATCCTGATTGGATGAATGGCCTGGTGGCAGGCCACCCATACAGCTATTCCCATATCAACAGTATAGACCAAAGGGTAAGTACATTGAGCAGAGGGCAGAGAGAGCCAGACCAGGACAGCCCTGCGTCTGAGGTAGACCAGGACAGCCCTGTGCTCTGGGGTAGACCAGGATGGCCCTGTGCTCGGGAGGCCTATGGGGCCAGGAAGAGACCTGATTCCCCCCCCCCCCCCCCCCCCACACACACAGGAGTGGCTCTGTATTCCCACCACAGGTTCTGGTTTCTCAAAACTGCCTCTGCCAGTGGCTAGTTTTCCTGTTTAATGATGTCTTGTTACTAAGGTGAAGAAAGTCCCTGCCCTGTGTGGGAAGTCTACAACTATTAGTTAAAAACCTAAGGAGGGTGCAGGAGACCCCTCCCCATGGGAAGCCCCCTCACTCTTTCCATTAACCTGCTCCCAGTCCCTGAGGAGGTTCCCCACCCCGTGATAGTGCAGGAAAGTGGGCTGAAGTGTGGGTGGAGAAGGGTGCAGGGTGGGACCTGTCCACCTTTTCGTCCCCAGCCTTCTAAGAACTTGCCCTCTAGTGGATGCCTTTAGGGAGACTGACCTACAATGCAGCCAAGACCCCAGACCAGGAGTTCCGCCAGCTGAGAAGAGAAATATTGCTGTCTACTTAATGTGGATATCAGACAAGGTGAGGGTTTTGTTTTGTTTTGTTTGGCGGGGTAGGGGGGGAGTCGGTGGGGGCAGTAATGGAATAGAAAATATCTTCAGTTCAGTTTAAAAATATCCTGTTGGGTGTACTTCAGATATCTCTGCCCATTACACAGACACAGACTGACATTGCAACACACACAAACCACCCGTCCCATCCCCACCCCTAACAAGGGACGGTCTGCTGGGAGGGAGCCAGAGTAGGCAGTTCGGAGCACAAAATAACCTGAATCCAGTTCTCTATGTATATGTAGCAGCCAGGGTCACAGCCAGGGTCAGGTCATGTTCTCCAGAGGAACAGAAACAGTCAGATCCACCGTATCTGAATTGAGAGTGCCAACTGTGTAGGTCCCAAGCTGAAGACAGGGAGACCAAAGTCCCAGCTCAAACAGGCAAGTGAGTGTCCCCCTTCTCAGTCTGTGTACCTCATTCTGGCCCTCAATTGACTTGGTACAGCACCAATGGAGAGGAATCCTGATGTGCTTCACTATGCTTTTGTTTAAATGGCAAATACTACCTGATCTATGAGATACCTCAAGACCAGCCCAAAGGTGTCTCCCAGGGTGCCCACAGCCACCTTGCAGGGGCACATAAGAGCAGCAGCAGACTATGGAGCCCTCTCACCAAAAGCCTCAGGCCTTGTCGGACTTGGGGACTGGACCCAGGAAGCTCTGGCTGAGTGCTGAGGAGGCCTGAGCCTCTGGGAGGGTTCGGGGGATGGTAGGCCTTGGAACCAGAGAATGGCACAGCCTCAGGGTGACTAGTGTGGGCACTGTGGGCCTTGTTGCTTCCTGTTTTTCAAATTTCTTTCCATTGGCATAAGAAGCCAGGCAGTTGCTTTTGTTGTCCAAAATCCTTAAGGAGCAAAACCCCACACAATCTTGGAGGAAATTGAATTCAGAAATTAGATGCAAGACTTGGCAGAGACCTTGGCAGAGCCCCTGACAGGGCGAGACAGACACATCCATGGAGACCACATCACAGTTATTAACCTTTGCTCCAGAGCATATGGAGAAAAGCTGCTAGACACGGGGAGAGATTTTCTAAACCACAGTCACAGTGGGAGACTTCAACAAACCTCATCAGTAATCACCAGATCAAAAACATGAATAAAGGAAAGGGGGTATTAATAGAACAATTAGCCACATAAATTAACAGATATGCAGGCCTTGAAAGAAAGCAGTGGTTCCTTTCAAATACTAAACAAACATACAAAAGAGCATTACAGGAACCTTGAGTAAATCTGAGCAGATTCTTAGAAGGGAAGGCGTCCCAACAGAGCTCTGAGCACAGTGCAATAAATCACAGAGATAACCACAGACATGTGTGTGTGTGTGTGTGTGTGTGCGTGAGTGCATGTGTGTGTGCATGCGCACATGTGAACGTATGTGTGAGTGCATGTGTGTGAGTGTGTTCATGTGTGCAAGTATGTGAATGCATGTGTGTATGTGTGTATATGAGTGTGTGTGCATGTGTGTATGTATGTGTGCATGTGTGTGTTCAGAGGGTGGCAACCAGAGGACAGACAGCCTTGGTGTCATTTCTCAGGACCTGTCCATCTTTTTTAGATAGTCTTTCATTGGCTCCACTGCTTTTATGCCTGTGGAGAGGCAGAACACAAAGGGGGAAGGGCAAGCCTCAGGGATCTCAAACCTCTGCCTCCCTAGCACTGGATCACAAATTCACAAAACCATGTCCAGCATTCACCACTTGGTGAAGGTAAAGCACTTCACCAAGCGGAGTTGTCTCCTCAGCCCCTTGATACTTCTTAAAGCTCTAGCCACCATCACACACACCGCACAGGTATCATCTCAGAAGAGAGGCAGGAACTTTAAGAGCCAGAGGTTAGGGAGGACTGAGGAGAAACAGGGTCTTCTGGACATGATGAGGAGGCTGCACTCAGGAACTGCCAGACAAGACCTACATCCGATCAAGCAGCCAACATCCCAGCACGGAGGGCCAAAGGGTTTGGGTCCTCACCATTCACTGAGAAGCTATGACGGCTGATGGCTTTTGAGAGTGGGAGTCAGTTTTCTCTAATGGTGTGGCCCATGGACCATCTCTAGTAGATGACCCCACACTCAGGAGTATATGGACAGCACAAATTGGACTCAGTGGGTTATAAAAATAAAATAAAAATGGGACATGAAGTTGAGAGTAAGGAGGTGGGTGTGGGTCTTGGAGCACTCAGGGAGAGAAGTATGGAGCGATTATGATCAGAATATATTTGATGAATTTTTAATAAAAATATTTTTAAAAGAAAAACATTTAACTTTCAATCTTCGTGGCAAAATGGTCAAAATCATGGATGATGGAGAGTGCCCTTAACCCTCTGCTCCTGAAGGCTGGTTGAGTCTGTTTCTGTGTCCCCAAAACGAGGACCACACCACCGCCTTACACATCTGTCTTCTGAGTACTAAAGGCACTTAACAAACAGGCGCTAAGAGTTTGGCGGACAGGCAGTGCAGTAGAGTGTGGTCACATTGACACAAGGGAGACAGCATTGGATGACTCAGCCTTACAGAGGAAACGCCACGCCACACTGCCACTCTTGATTAACTATAACGAGGGCACTGCATCTCAAAACTCACGAATGTGGGGGGCTGGAGAAATGGCTCAGCAGTTTAGAGAACTGGTTGCTCCATCAGTGGACATGGGTTCAATTCCCAGCACCCTACATGGCTGCTCACAGCCATCTGTGACTCCAGTTCCATGGGATCTGACGCCCCCTTTTGGCCTCTGCAGATACTGCATACACATGGTACATACACAAACACTGACAAAGCACTCGTAAACATAAAATAATAATATGGGCCAAGCAGTTGTGGTGCACGCCTTTAATCCAAGCACTCAGAAAGCAGAAGCAGGTGGATCTCTGAATTCAAGACCAACCTGACCTACAGAATAGTCAGGGCTATATAGAGAAACCTTGTCTCAAAAACAAACAAGCAAAAAGACCAAACAGGGCTAGCTGGGAATAGCCCAGTGGTAGAGTGCTTACCTAGCAGGTATGAGGCCCTGAGCTCTGCCCATAGCCCTGCAGTGAACTCGTGTTCATGTGTCCGAATGACACCATCTAAGAAGCTGAGAAAAGAAAGGAAATATGGCCCGAACTAGTTTTAAGGACATGTAAATCCAGAGCTGTCTCTTTCTGTCTCCGTGCCCTCTATTGTCACTGTGTTTTCTGGGTTTTTATAAGGAACAGTTTTGCTCCTAAACTTAAAAGAGCAGGAACAGGTTCCACATACCAAGAACCAACTTCCAACCTCCAGGAAAGTGCTCAGGCACTTTCCTGACTCTAAGGGCTTCCATGTTTGTCAAAGTCAGGGACAAGGACACTGGAGAGTCATCCTGGGCCAGATGACATGACCTCTGTAATGTTCTTTTGTGACATTAGGAAAGTTTTCAAACACAGCCAAGTTGAAAGAGTTGCACATGGATACACCTACTAACCCTCTCGTGTGGATTAATACCAGTGACCTGGATCTGCCCCATCTACCCTGCCCACCAACAATCTACCCCACAGCCATTTTGCTTCTCAATATACTACAAGTTAAAGAGGGCATCTGCCACTCCACCGTACCTATCCCAGTAAGCAAAGCACAAACTGATTAAATTCTGTGTTCTCTCTCTCTCCCTCCCTCTTTCTCTCTCTCCCTCTCTCTTTCTCTTTCTCTCCCTCCCTCCCTTCCTTCTTCCCTCCCTCTCCCCCATCCCTTTCCCCTCCCCTTCTCCCTCCCTCATTTTCAGACAAGGTCTTGCTGTGTCACCCTTTCTGAACTGGAACTTGCTACATAGACCAGGCTAGTCTCAAACTCACACAAAAATCCCCCTGCCTCTGCCTCCAGAGTGCTGGAATTAAGGCTTCTGATGTTAAGTTATTGTCTTAAAAGATACCTTTATTAGTAAAACATACCTAGTGTGCCTGTGAGGGTGTTTCCAGAAAGGATTAGACTTCAGGGGAAATCTATGGCTTAATCCAATTAGGATTCAGATAGTTAATACACTGTTGGGAAGAGGTTGGACTATGGAAGGGTGGGGCATGGTCAGAAGAAAGGGGGTTGCTGGAGGCTTGCCCTTGGAGGGTCTATTCTGACCCTGGCTTCTTCCTGAATCTCTGCTCCCTGGCTGCCGTGACATGAGCAGTTTTCTCCCACCATGCCCACCACTTAGTGTTCTGTCTCTCCTGGAGCATAAAATCAGTGGACCCAATGACCCTGACTTGAAACCTCTGAACTTGTGATCAAGTCCCCACCTACCCCTGTTAAACTGTTTCTCTTGAGTTCTTGTCACAAAAAAAAGAAGCTCACAACACAGCAGCACAATGGTTTCCTCCTTTGCTTTGTATTTCCACTCAGCTTTGCCTCCAGAATTTTATACTAATGTGATAAACTTTGTGCTTGAAAATATTTCGTGTGTGTGTGTGTGTGTGTGTGTGTGTGTGTGTGTGTGTGTGTGTACGCACGCTATGATTGGGATATGGAGAGAAAGAGAGATTCAGTTCCAATTACTCACCCACTTTGGGGTTTAAATGGTGTGAACACTAAGCAACTTTGTTCATACAAATAAGCCCATGGAGACAAAGGGAGCTTTGTCGCAGCGATTCCCAAACCACACAGAGCTCCATTATAGGAAAGGATGGGAGTGGTCAGCTGACAGGCAAGGCTGTGGGCCACGCAGCCTCTGCTTCTGTCTGCCAAGGGCTTTGTTTTACCCCAGTGCGACCCCATGCTGCAGGTGGGAATCCGGGTGCAAGAATCAGAGGGGAATGTGGGGGCGGGAAATCTGGACAGCACAAGTTAGCTTTGGCCTTGCAAACCGCCACCCAGTGGTCATTAACAAAGAAGAGCCATGCCCAACATCGCCACCAGAGAGCGCGGTGCCACTAAAACCAGGTGGGCAGCAAGGGCACTCCTCCTTCTGTGGCTATCAGGAGGGTTTGCACCAGGATCCTGCTCCCAACCCACAGTTTTGTCTCATCCACTCCACCCTGGGGCAAAACTGCTGGATCTAGGTACCTGGTGGTCTTAGCTTCAGGCATGGCCCACCTCCCCCAGAGCTGCCTTACCACCCTGGGCTTCTGTTTTCCATCTGCAAGGCAGGAGTGTTGGTGGCTGACTCGGGACAGTGAGCTATTGTGTGGCCGGGTCTCCTCAAGATGCTGGTATAGATCAAGTACTTAGAATACAGCACTGTCCTCCCTGTCCCCCAAGTCCAAGACATCAGCCAGGAGGCCCTGGGCTCCATTTGTCGCACTGTAGAAAATGCCACTCCCTGTTGACTACCATCCGACCAGGCTGAGTCCTCAACCCAGTTTGCAGCTCCTGGCAGTGTCAGCTCCAGCTGCAGGAAGGGGGGAATTGTGAGCCTTGCCCTGAGAACTTGGCTGGGTGCCTCACCAGGCCTCCCTCCAGCCACTGAGCGCTTTCTGGCTGCTGATTGCGCTCTGCTCCTTCTTCCCTGAACTAGGTGGAAACTAGCAAGGAAATGGCCATCCGGGCCTCGGTGGGCACTCACGATAAAGTCCCAGTGTGGACACGGGGCTTTGGGACTGGTGAGTCCCCTGAGGGCCGTCAAGGATAGAAGAGGCTAATATGAGCTAAGGCCAGGGATGTCCCAGACCTGATTTGGGTGACCAAAGCATAGCTTTGGGGCTCAAGCTCAGGGTTGGGAGAAAAGATCCTAGCCAACAGAGCAGTTGCAGGAGTTGACACTGTGCACCCCGGTTCACCCAAAAGGACTTTTCTGGGTAGTGCTTCTGCCTCAGGCTCCCAAGTGCTGGGATTATGGGTGTGAACCATCACACCAGGCTTCTTTCACTTCACAATTCTTTTTTAGATTTATATATTTTTATGTGTGTGAGTGGTTTTGCATATATGCATATACGTGCATCACGTGCATGCCTGGTGTCTGTGGAGGTCAGAAAAGGACAACGGATACCCTGGAACTGGAGTTACAGACAGTTATGAGCTGTCATGTGAGTCCTGGGAACTAAACCCCAGTCCTCTGCAAGAGCAACAAGTGTTTTAAACTGCTGAGCCATCTCTCTAGTCCTTAAAACTTCCTAAAATTGTTTACATCTAATTCTTTATGTATGTATTTGTGTGGGAGGGTACACATGAGGAGATGAGAGTATAATCCACCTGAGTTGGTTTTCTCCTTCTGCCACTGGATCCCAGGGACTAAATTCAGGATGTTAAGCTTGGAGGTAAACACCTTTTACCGACTGAGCCATCTCAACAGTGCCTTACTTTTTAACATGTATATAATGTATTTTTTATTGTAGTCACTCCCTATTACCCCTTTTTATCCCCATCCCACTCCCTCTGGGTCCCTTCAACAAGTCATCACCCTCCTTACACGTATGACCTCTTTTTGTGACACAGAGTTTAATTACTGTTGCTTGCATGAGTGTGGCTGTGGGACTACATACAGAAGCATGAGCAGCTTAACCAATAGCCAAGCTACATCACTGAAAAACAGTAACTCCCACTCCTTCAGCTGCCATTAATAGCTCCTCAGAGAGGAGCGGAGCCACGCTGCCCATCCTGTGCTGGAATGTTGACTAGCCTGATCTGGGGAGGTAACAGGAATCAACAGTGTGCTGTGTACAGAGACGGCACTTCACAGCGTCGGCCCCATCCTTCATCCACCTCCTAGTCCACGATGTTCCCTGAGTTTTTGAGGTGTGGGGCTTACATAGATGTTCCACTTAGGCTGAGCTCTCAAAAGTCAAGTCTCAGTTGTGAGCGTCTGCGTTAACCGCTGGCCACTGGAAAAGAAGCTTCTCCAGTCAAGCTGGAGAACAGCACTAGCCTGTTTTTCTCATTTTTAAAATGTTTCTCTTCCTCTTAGCATTGCCCGTTGTTCACTCTAGGTTCCCTTTCCTTGCTTTCTACAATGGTTTATTTGTTTGTTTGATTTGGGTTTTTCGAGACAAGGTTTCTCTGTGTAACAGCCCTGGCTGTCCTGGACTCGCTCTGTAGACCAGGCTGGCCTCAAACTCACTGAGATCTGCCTGCCTCTGCCCTCCTGAGTGCTGGGACTAAAGGAGTGTGCCACCATGCCTGGCCTTCTTGGTCTTTTCTAAGTCCTCTTTTCTGGGTTTTATTAATTCTCATTTATATGATGGCCTGTGGTGTCATTGCTGTCCTGGTTCACCTGTGTCTTAGTGCGTGTGTCCTGGCCCTGAGGTTGTTAGACAGGAGAAACAGGCATACAGATTCAGTACTGCCAAGTGTGCAAACTTACAGCCTGAACCATGGCCCCAGGGAATAGCAAGACCAGAAACCCCCATGATCTTGGCAAGAGGGAGCCAATTTATATAGTGAGGATGACAGTGACTTCATCCTGTCTAGAATGTTCCTGCTTTACCTTAAGCTACTGTCTAAACACTGGGTGTGTGCCTCTGGGGCCAAGGTCAGCTGTGAGCCTCCGGTGTGATTCTGATGACATCCAGGGCTGACTGTGATTTGTGTTTTATTGTTAAGTAGCTGCTAGGACCAATGCAAGGAAAGCCCACTGGGGTTTCCCAGGGCAGTTGTGATGGCTGACGCTACAGCCAAGTCAAGAAGAGCCTATATTTGCCTTAATGTTCTGAAGCCAGTTTGGGGTGTCAGGTCCTGTTTCATAATTCCAGCTTTTAGGAGATTGACACAAGAGGACAGTTTGGACTTGTCTCAAAACAAAACCATCAAACTCAGTTGTCACCTCATGCTTGTTAAGATGAATATGGCCAAAAATATCCTAAAATGGATGGGCTGTGGTAGCACACACCTTTAACCCCAGAACTCTGGAGGCAGAGGCAGGTGGATCTCTGAGAGTTCCACCTGGTCTACATAGTGAGTTCCAGGATAGCTGGGTCTGTATAGTGAGACCCTGTCTCAGAAAAAAAAAATCCTGAAATAACAAGGGATAGAGGAGACTCGTGCCCTATTGGTTGGAATGTTGGGTGCAAGCTTCCAGAAAACAGTGTGGCAGTTAAAGGTAAGACACCGTGTGAACAAGCAGATAACCCGAAGGCACTGCAGGCAGGGCCCAGGGCAGCTTCTCACAATAGGACAGGAGTCATAAGAGCAATGGCTCTGGTGTCCACAGGAAAGTAACTTCAGTCTAGAGAGGAAGGAAATCCTGTTGCACTTTACGTCACAGATGAACTTGAGCCCAGGCATTCCCACAGAGACAGGAAGGAGGATGAGTTTGCAGGCCTGAGGGGCAGGGCACCAGTGGGGCTGAGGGACAGGCTACCAGTAGGAGAGGAGGCCTGAGGGACAGGGAGCCAGTAGGGCTGAAGGTCAGGGAGCCAGTGGGGGCTGGGCTAAGGGATAGGCCACCAGTAGAGCAACTGAGAGACAGGGAGCCAGTGGGCCCGAGGAACAGGCAGCCAATAGGGCTGAGGGACGGGCAGTCTGTGTCCCTCTTTGCCTCCCTCACCCAGATCCATTGTCCCCTGAGCAATGGCTGCTGCCCTGCCCTTCTTAGATCTTTTCTATCCCTCCAGACCTAGAATCACTACCAAGAACACAGGCCCCTGTTTAACTCTGCCAGTGCCCTTGTGACTCTCAGTTTTGAGCTTCCACCTCTGAGAAGAGGAGGAACAAGTCCCCACTCCAGCAAAACTGACAGTGAGAAGAACAAGGAGTTGAACTCTGTCCCTGGACAACTGATAGAAATCAAAAGCACCTTCCCCTCCCTGAGGCACTGGGCAGGAGGCTTAGCATGCTGAAAACTGTTAAGTCACTATTAATAACGATAAATCCTTCATTGCAAGCAGCCATTTAATATTTATTTTCCCCTTTAATAAGCTATAATCTTGGTCATTTCACTTCTAAGTAACAGTTGTTAAGCCTTTCTCTAGTACCCTGGATATCTAGAGCATAATGCTGTCAGCCCAGCAGCCTTGGACACTTCATAGGTGCTACCTCGAGGAAGCCACCTGAGACAGCAGCTGCTTGCTACAGAAGCACAACTCCAGTTTCTGGAGCCACTGTGTCAATACTGACTGTGACCTCATGACCACAGTACCTCACCCTGAACAGGACGTAGAGAAGAGTGTACAAGCTTTGTGGCTGATACTGCACCTCCCATGCCAGTGGACATACCGTGTGGGGGACAACACATACCACCCGACCAGGACTTTTCTGGGCTGCCAGTCAAGACAAAAGTGTGAGAAAATGTCGCCACCTAGAAAACCATAAGGAGACATGACAACTAAGTATCACATGGGATCCTCATGGATGAAGGACGAGCTTTAGTTGGCAGTAGGTCAATAGGTTCCAGGGCAGTGACAGATGAGATTGGGGGACACTTGGTGCAGATCCTAGAAGGTAAGTCATGCTGTCCTGAAACTTCTCTGTAATCTAAAATTACTCTAAACCTCAAAGGCTATTATGTTTAGTGTAGAGCTCATAGAATCATCTCTGTAGCATCCACATGGGAACAGGCTTCCTCCCTCCTGTACA
Source organism: Lophiomys imhausi (assembly GCA_907164525.1). Lineage (NCBI taxonomy): Eukaryota > Metazoa > Chordata > Mammalia > Rodentia > Muridae > Lophiomys > Lophiomys imhausi. Next base: position 18,966,242 of record CAJQZJ010001511.1, read on the forward strand.
CTCCAGGGTGGAGTAAGCTCTCCAGTCAGAGGGCTCCATGGGAGGGACAAATGGAGGACAGCAGACCCAGCCTGGCTCAGCCAATGTGTTACTTAAGAGTTTTAGTCTAGTGCTGGGCATGATGGTCAGGCTTGCCTTCCAAGCATTCGGGAGGCTGTGGCAGGAGAGTTGCAAATTTGATTACAGTCTGGGGTACACAGCTTGGGATGGAGACTGAGACCTTAAATACTCCAGTTAAGTTCAGACTTATCTGTGTGGCTTTTTGTGCCCAAAGACACTCTTCCTTTACCCTGGGATGAACAGTGGCTTCTATGAAGTCTCACTCTAGGGTCGCCTGCTTCCTTCAGTTCCGGGCTACATGACACATTCTTCTCTAGTTGCATCCCGCAGAGTCAGGGAGGCCCGGCTGATTTGGAAGCTTTTAGAATTTTCTTTGAGTCAGAAGCACAAGTGATGTCTGGTGCTGCCCTTCTTTCTGTGTTTGTCCTTTGGAACACTCTCAGTTCTCCACCAAGGACTTGGGGAAAGAGCTGTCTAGCATCCTACACACCACCACCTCTGTCCCCTCACGGCTCTGTCCCCTCACGGCTTCCCCAGCTCAGCTTCTAACCTGACTGGCTTTTCTTCACCCAGTCTCCCAAGGCTGTTGCTGTCTGTATCTTCCCTCCCAAGCAACCCACGTTTTCAGCCGTGTCCCTCCTGCACTTCCTCAGAGTCGGTGTCATCAAGCCTGGCGCTTCCCTTTCTCTTTCTCCACCAGTGGTTTTCTTTTCATTGACACTGCCTTTCTTTATCTACTTAGGCTCAATTCCATTTCTTCACGTTTACTTTATTACATTTTATTTGTTTGATTTTTAACGTGTGCATGTATCTAGTCTAGTGCCACAGCTTCCATGTAAGGATAGGAGGACGACCAGCAGGAGCCACTTCTCTTCCTCTGTGAAATTGAACCTGGGCCATCAGGCTCGACAGCAAACGTCCTTTGCCAGTTGAGCCGTATTGCTGGCCCATCTTCATGCTTACTTTGATTGAGTGGTTCTTCTACTCCAGGCTTATGACCTTGAACTCCTGATCTTCTTTGTCTACCGCCAGTGCTGTAGTACCACAGAGTGGAGGTGATCTACCCAGGGCTTGACTTTGTGCATATCAGACAATCACTCTACCAACTGAGCTGCATCCCTAGTCCTTCAATTGAGGATTTGATAGCCTGTCTATCAGCCCTGGCTGGAGCCCAGGCTCCCTGCCACAGGGAGAGTCCAATGAGAGAAGGGTCCATGATGCTAACTCTGAGAGACCTGATAGCTTTATGTATCACTAGGAAAGCTCCATGGTGACCCTCAAGCCTGGCCTAGAGGATATAGACAAAGGAAAGGGAAAGAATCCTGGTCACTCTTGCTAGCTGGGCCCATGGGTGATTACCTGCAGTGGGAATAGTAGGCACCTTTGCCTGGGTAACTGGGGATCCTCTGATAGCCACCTGGACAGTAAGGATGAGATGTCATTGCCACCATGTGCAGAGTGTTGAGAGGGCAAGAGAGAGAGAAAGGGATCTCACGCTAACATGGAGCCTGGGCCCACCCTCCCAACACACAAGCACATCTCCACATGATCACATGCGAGGCCTACACCGTTGCCTCAAGCCTGTTGGCATTTTCCATGTTCCAGTCCTCCCAGGAAAGCCAGGGAGAACTGAAGCAGTTATCCTAGCTGAAGAAAGCCAAAAAATCATTAGCCTAAAAAATTTTTAATAAGAACAATTAGGTGACAATTATGAAAATTATAAGGTATGACATACATTCCCAATGTCCAATCCATATGTATTTGGAAACTGATAATAATATTCTGTTATCTATCTCAATGAGTTTAAAGTTCTAGACCTAACTCAGTTCTCTTCCTAACTTGCATTACTAACTTCAGAAAAACATCTTTTTAGACCCAGAACATCCTTTTAATTCCTAAACAGCTTAAAACTTAACTGTGAGACTATAACTATCTAGTCTTCAACCACATTAGAGACCTAAGAAGGATAACTATATCTGGAGTAAACAGAAAGTGAAGAGCAAACAGTTTCCAAAACTAAGAAATGACAGACAACTGGCTGCCTGACAGTCCCCAATTTAGCCAAAACGTTTTTATGAGGCAAATTACAGAGACAGAAGTCACCCCAGTCTCTTACTACCTGGGAAACCAGCATCCCTCCCAAGAAGATGTGAATGTCCCTAGTCCTCTAGTCAGGGGGCTGCTGGTCCTGAACCAGGCACAAGATCGGTGTCCTCTATGTAGAAAAGATTTCACAGCCTGTTAACAGCTGGAATGTGAGCCCAGTATAACCAGGCAGACCAGACTGGACCAAGGGACACCTAGGGAATGAAGAAGAGGGGGGCAGCAATTTAGTCAGAGTCATGGAGGGGACCCACCCCAGGGAACATTACTAGTGCCCGATTGAATCCAGATGACCAGGCCCTTGGTTATCTGAGACCTAGCACTACCTGGGCTCTCGATAAACCATCTCCTGCCCTGGAGCTGGTTACAGGCGCTGTCCAACCACCTCACAGGCTTGTGGTGTCTTGGGAACAGGCCAAATTTCAGCCAGGAGCTCAGAAAGAAAGAGTTTGTGTCCTCACACCCTTATGTCTCCAGAATGTAATGGCTCTCTCCTTCACCCTTTGTTGCATGCCAGACACTTTCAAGGCCATCAGAGCCCTCAGAACCAGGTGACAGCAAGATGACACTGAAGGTTGAAGACTTTCAGGCCAGCCAAGGACACTGTGACCAGTCAGGTTCAAGCTTGCTAGAGAGCTGAGGTGCGAAGAGAATGTAGTTCTGGAATTGCTGTATGTAGGCAAAGACACTGGGCGGCCAAGAGAGAATGTGCCAAATCTTGTTCTGGCTCATCTCTCCACTGTAGCATGGCACCATCCCTTGACACCTTCTGCAGCAGGAGCTTACCATAGTATGGCCAACACAGATTCAGCCATGAGGCTTCAAAATCAGAACTACCAAGCTCCTGGATGACACCTGCAAAAGCATCCCCCAAACTGGCAAACCAGAGTGAGACCGGGGTTCATCAAATTATACTTAGAGCAAGACTGGCATTCACCAGAAAGGACAAAATAGGTGATTTTATATTATATATAATACACACACACAAGCATGGGCGCACACACACAAACAATATAGACTGTGCAAAACAGCATCTCTTAAACAGAGCCTTTTTAATCAGTAAAACTCCCTTGACAGCCCCAATATAATAAAGTCAAGGTCAACCATAATCAGAATATATTGTATAAAAAAATGTATTTTGAGTAAAAGGAAAAAAGTCAAGGGCATTTGCTAGGTCTATGTGCACAGCAATGTTATAACAGTACATTTTTATTTATGCTTATATATTTATTAATATTTAACAAATACCTATAAAGTTCCTAAATCCTAAAGCCCAAACCCTAACTCTAAAACATCCTAAATACCTATAAAACAAACACGTTAACACTAACCTAAAATTTCTCAAAGGGATATTCTCTCAGATTAATTCTCTGGGCGTGGATCCGTATGGATGGTTGGTTTTCACCCAACCTGTCAGTCTTAAAGTCTATGAAACTCATTCGTCAGATCTTAAGGCAGTTTATAAATTTAATCTGTTTCGACCATTGAAGTGGGGTAACCCTTATATCAAGCAAGAATTGTCTCTGCAGTCTTAGAGCCCAATTATTTACAAGATGAAAAGTTTCCTAGGCTCACCATTCAGATGCTTTGGGCCTCCAGGAGTCTCGCTCTAGTGCTCCATCCAATCTGATGCTCCAGGGCTCCAAGGGAGACAACTCCCTGCCTAGATGCTCTAGAGTACCAGGGAGAATCCATCCCCAGACCCATGACAGGTCAGTGCAAGATGGTGAAGCCTCCTGGTAAGACAGTTTCTCTGCCAGACAAGGAGGAAGGCGGGTGAAGCAGGAGGAGTGACCTGTGTCCACATGAATCTTGACTTAAATCTCTGCACCTGTCATAATGAATTGGCAGCATGATTTTCAGCAGAAGTTTTTTCGAGCTTCCAAGTCACACCCTTGGGCAAATGTGTCCCTTCATAGCTTTCCTTGCAGAGGGGTTGAGGAGCAGCAGGAGGTCAGGAGATTTCGTGATCTGTCATGAAAATCTGGAGTTCTTTTCAGCAGTGTTGTTGCTATGGTTCCTGGTGGGCTTTTCAGGGAATGCCCCTGTCCGAAGTCCCATGATCAAAAAAATGTCATCTGGCTTTGGCAGGCTTCCAAGGACACGCCAGGTCTGGACGTAAATCTTTTACCTGAGAGTCTAGGCTTTTGCTAGTCCCAGATCCCTATGCTGCTAAATGCTATCCCTAACCCACCACACAATGTACTGGAGACTTTTGTTCAAACTATATATAAAGATTCTTCTAAGTCAGGTATGGTGACAGAATGAGAGCCTACCTCAAAATAAACAACAGAAAATAGCTCTTTCAAACCAATAAGAAAAAGGTGAACATTTTCAAAGAGAAACGGAAAGAAGAACCTGAAAATACTTTGCACAAGGATAGTTCAGAGGTCAGTGAATATAAGGGAAGGTGCCGGGTTCATTTTCACCATGGAATATGAGTTAGAATCATAGTGTGAGCTTGGGTGGACTAGTGAGCCTGGAAAAGAGGAGCACTTCAAGTTACTGGCGGAGACACAGAAGAACGGGGCTCCCATGTATTGCTGGTGACTAACATTTGGTGTATCCACAGTAAGAAAGCACCAGACAGAACCCATTGAAGTTGAACATATGCAGATCCATGTCTAAGAAGCACCCAACAGAAGTGTATACAGAGCCGGCCAAAGACACACACAGTCACTTGTCATATAAAATACGATCTGCCCAGTCATGAAGTACTACACAACAGATCCCCTACGGACATCATAGCCATCTTAGTCTGTATGATGTCAGATTGTGACCTCAGATTGCCTGAGGTCACATTCCTCAGAATGCATCCAGACGCTCAGTGACATGAAACAGTGCTAGAGTGTTCAGGGTGATGCTGGAAGCCACCCGCAGACCCGTCACTGTGTGAGGGCAGGCACAGATACTCCACTCACCCAGCAGGATATGCACAGCAAAGACCAGGAGTGGGTGACATGAGGCTTGGCTTCGCACAGAGAGAGCCACTCTTATGAACCTCATGGGAGCTAAGGAACCAGATACTGTGGTGTGTACTGTACTGTGGGACACCCATTTAGAAAAGCTGCAAGGGAAGCCAGAGTGGTTAATATTCTTTTGTCTTGAGAAGGAGCTGGCAGGAGGGATACAGGGTATGTGTGGGCAAGGGTTGGTGCTAGACTGGGTGCTAGCCCCTTCCATGGGTAGGAATACCTGGAGCTCACAGCTTTAAGCTCAATACACCCTATTCTCTATTAGACTTCAGAAGGAAGCTGACCATAGTGACCCCTAAAGTGGAAAGAGCAAATGGAGGAGGACACATAACTGCATGAACATGGGGACTCCTCTACTCAACATTCTTCAGAGACATTTACTCACACAAGTGAGATATTTTAAGAAACCAAGGCAACATAAAAAAGACAGGGAAGAGTACAGAGACATAAAAAGGGATTGGAGCCAGTGTGGTGATCTATCTTGATTGTCAACTTGACAGGATTTAAAATCATCACAGAAACACATGTGGTGGCTAAAATTATGTTTTAACTTTATATTACTGTGCCTAAGAGAGCTATAAAAGAAAAATGGTTCCCCCAACCAGCATGGTTGCCCCAACTGCACAGGATGAGCTTGGTCACATGTAGGAGGGAAGTACATAGGCAGGAAGTACGTCAGGATATATGCCTGGCCCCGACTGGACAAAGGTGGAAAGTACACAGCCTTATGGGTTTTGCCCTCATAAGCCTCTGGGAATCCCGGGTATGAACGTGGCCAGTGTCCATCATCCTGGTCACTCTTCAATAAAGCTCACTTCAAATTTGGCTCAAAAAGTGTGGTAATGGTCTTATTCTCACCCAGTGGTATTAACACAGACCTCTGGGTATGTTGATGAAGATGTTTTCTAAGAGGTTCAACTAAGAGAAAAAGCTGAGCACCAGCATTCATCTCTCTCTCTCTCTGCTTCCTGACTACAGATACAACAGGGCCATTTGGCTTACTCTCCGGCTGCCGTGATATATCCCTGACATGTCGGACTGTATCATCAAACAATGAGCCAAAACAAACCATTCCTTAACTAGCTTTTGTCAGGTGTTTTGTCATGGCAATAGGAAAAGTAAATAATACACTCTGGGGTCTAGTTTGTTTTTCCTGATGAATGGGGATCAGGAAACTTCTAATAAACTAATAACTAATAAAACAAAAATTGTCCACAGAAAGATGGGGAACTGTCTCTGTGAAGTGTTTCCTTCACAGGTGTAGTCTGGAGCTTGGATCCCCAGAACCCAGGTAAAAGGAGAGCTGTAGAGGCCACCTGTTATTCCATCACTCATGAGGGGATCCCTGGGGCAAGCTAGATAGCTAGACTAAATTGTATTGGCAAGCTCCAGGTTCACCAAGAGACCTTGACTCAATAAATACTAAATAATGGTCACAGAAGATAGCCAGCATCAACTTTGAGCCTCCACATGCCCACGCACACTTGTGCACCACACCCACTTAAACACATTTTTTTTAATTGCCTACAGAGAAAATGTATGTCTTCCTAAAGACCTCTCAAATGGATGCTAAAACTAACAAATAAGGGGGCTGGAACGAGGTGCTCTTAGGGAGAGCTAGAGTTCATATCTCAGCACGCACGGGGTGGCTCACAATTGCCTATAGCTCCAACTCCAGGGGATCTGGCACCCTCTTCTGGCTTTCTCAGGCACTGTATTCATGAACATATACTCACAGACACACACATATACACATAGTTTTTTGTTTGTTTGTTTGTTTGAGACATGATCTCACTCTGTAGCTCTGGCTGTCCTGGAACTCATTATACAGACTTGGCTGGCCTTGAACTCACAGAGATTGAACTCACCTGCCTCTGCCTCCCAAGTGCTGGGATTAAAGGCATGTGCCACCATGCCCAGCTTATACACACATACTAAATTCTTTTAAATGAGGGTTGAGGATGCAGCTTAATTGGTAGAGAGCTTGCCTAGCATGCACAAAGCCCTGGGTTCAACCCAGAACTACACAAACTAGGCATGGTAGTGCATGCCTTTAATACCATCTTTGGGAAAGGGTGGCAGGAAAATCAAGAGTTCAAGGCCATCATCCTCAGCTGCACAATGAGGTCAATGTCAGCCTGGGATACATAAGACCCAGTCTCAAAAGACAAAACAAGATGTTGGGAAAATGATACTGTGATTAAGAGTATGCAGTACTCTTGCAGAAGACCTGAGTTTGGTTCCCAGCACCCAGCACAGGTGCCTCAAAACCACCTGTAACTCTGGCTCCAGGGGACCTGACGCCCTTTTGTGGGCTCTGCATGCACTTGCACTCACGTGCACATACCCACACAGAGAGAGACACATATACACAAAATCTGAAAATAATAGTAAAGACAAATCCTTTAAAATAAATAAATAGGAGCTAGAGAGATGGCTCAGTGGTTAAGAGCACTAGCTACTTTTCCAGAGGACCCAGGTTCAATTCCCAGCACCCACATGGCTCACAACTGTCTGTAACTCCAGTTCCAGGGTATCCGACATCCTCACACAGACATACATGCAGACAAAACACCGATGCATAAAAATAAATAAATAAACAAACAAACACAACAACAAAAAAGCTGTTCTTGCTTGAGCCCAGGGCACCTGTAACCCTGTTTTCCTTTCAGCATACTCTCTTTCTCCCAAGTCTAAACAATGGCCTCATAAACTACCCACAAATGGCATTTACACAAGAAAATGAGAAAAATAAACCGTCTCATCTATTTTACTTAAATTTAAACTTTTCTTGGAGTCTAAGCTTTGCTTCACTTTAAACATTGTTGTAAATGACATCCTTTGAGAAATGTAACAGAATTTCACAGGCTCCAGTACAGCCCTGTATCTCTCTGCAGAACTTTATGGAAACTCCCACCATGCCTTGGGATTTTGCACTGCTGTTTCCTACATGATGCTCCATTTAAATACTTACTAAACTCACTAGTTTTGCCTCCTCCACCTTGTCCTGGAATTCTTTGCTGAAGCCAGTGGTCCAGCTTCACCTGTGTGGGTGTCCCCAAGGGGGCAGAGCTGCTGGTGGATGTGCAGCAGGACCTGGCTGCTGCTGACAGAGCCAGTCTTTGTTTCTGATAAGAAATTTATCTGGAATCCAGCAGTTCCCTCCTCTTCAATGCAAATGAACTGATCTTCGATGTGTTCTTCCCATATATGCAGCATTTATGCAATACTACTCTGCATTTCCATTATGTCCGGCCCTGTTCTCTCTCTGGAATAAGACTTGGAAATTTACCTACGGTCATTTCTTAGTTGTTAGACTGTGTTGGTGTTAAAACAGCCCTTCAAAGCTGGGCATGGTGCCGCACACCTTTGATCCCAACAGTCAGGAGGCAGAGGCAGACAGATCTCTGTGAGTTCAAGGCCAGCCTGGTCTACAAAGTGAGTTCTTTATTAGGCTTTCTGTACTCACCAATGTTGTCAATCAATCAGATTTATATATATATAAAGATTTATTTATTACGTATACAATGTTCTGTCTGCAGGTATATCTGCAGGCCAGAAGAGGGCACCAGATTTCATTATGGATGGTTGTGAGCCACCATGTGGTTGCTGGGAATTGAACTCAGGACCTCTGGAAGAGCAGCCAGTGCTCTTAACCGCTGAGCAATCTCTCCAGCCCCAATCAGATTTTTTTACTTGTTTGGGGTCTTTTTGGTTTGGTTTGGTTTATTTTGGTTTGTTTTTTGTTTGTTTTGTTTTGAGACAGAGTCTCTATTGTGTATTCTGGCTGTCCTGGAACTCACTCTGTAAACCAGGCTGGCCTCAAACTCACAGAGATCCTCCTGCCTCTGCCTCCCAAGTGCTGGGATTAAAGGTGTGCACCGCCATACCCAGCTTGATTTTTCTAAATAATAAAACTGGAAGGTAGAGAGTTGGCTCAGTGATTAAGAGTGATGGCTGTTCATCCAGGGGACCCAGGTTTGACTCCCAGCACCACATGGCAGCTCACAACTGTCTGTAACATCAATCCAGGGGATCCAGGTCCCTCTTCTGGCCTCTGAAGACACCAGACATGCATGGTCCACAGACATACACATCCAGCAAAACACTCATACACATAAAATAAAATTGAAAATTAAAAATAATAAAGGACGTGTGTGTGTCTTCCTGGCTTTCTCATTACTATTTGAACAACTGAGCAAATTTCTTAAGGGGGCATGGTGGTGTACGAGTTTAATCCCAGCACTTGGGAGGCAGAGACAGGTAGTGAGTTTGAGGGCTGCCTGGTCTACAAAGCAACTCCAGGACAGTCAGAGTTACATAGTAAGACCTGTAAAAACAAAACAAACAAACAAATAACAAAAAAAAAACAATAAAGTAACACATTGGAGACAACATCAGGTAGGCAGGGGGCCACAATGTGAGGCATCCTGTGTGTTGCCCATTTCGGAGGCTCTTGGATGACATTGTTAGCTTTCAGGTTGGTGGCTGTTAATACATTCCAAAGTTTTACCTGACAGTCACACGGGTATTAGATCAGACACAAAGGTGGGTGACACAAGGCTACTGAGGAGAGTAACGATAGCCCATGACAATTTTCCTGTGGATCAGCGTCATTCCACGTTTCCACAATCACGAAGCTCCACTCAGTCAGCCAGCAGTATGAAGCACAGGCTGACTTCCAGCTCTGGTGCCTGGGCCTCCCAGTGCTGGGATCACGCCAACTCTAACTCCATGCACCTGGCTTAGATTAGTCTTAACATGTCAACAGTAAGGACAGTTCTTACACAGATGACAGCTGTGTTTATGGTTGTGGGTGTGCTGGGGGGGGGAGAGCCAGAAGACCACCCTCCCCAACTCAAGATTACGGTCAGAGAGACCCTACCCCACTCAGTGGAAAGACCTGTCTACACACCACAGGATGAGGGGCTCCAGTCTGCAGAGACAGGGGTCACTGACACTGGCCCAGGGGGCTTTGAGACAAGCATGCCTCTAGGGAAGGAGGACAGTTGCTTTTGCAGGTGTTGCAGGGGAGGGTGACCATGGGGTCAGGAGACTCATGGAGATTCTAGACACCTTGAAGCAGGGCAAGGGGGGAGGTGGACAGTCCCCAGAGTCCCTAAGGTGGGAATCCTGGGATTTCCCTGCAGAGAATCAGGAGCCCTGTCCCTTGGCTTGGGTTGGGGTGAGGGAGAGCTAGATGGGACGCCCTCCCCCCCCCCACCCCTTGAAAAAGAAATGTCTTATCCTCTTATCTGGTAGCTAGGGAGCTTCCTGGACCTCCTTGATCCTCCCTCCTTCCCCTCCCGCCCTCTGTCTTCTCTTCCTGCGGAGGCAGCTGGTGGAAACTCCTCTTCATTTTCAGGAGCATGACTCAGCCCGGCAGCTTCTCCTCAGCCCCCAAGCCAGCCTGTCTCCACCCCCAAGCCCCATTCCCAGCTGGCTCTCCTCCCCAGGGGCTCCCTAGAACCAGCCTCCATCAATTCCCTGTGTGAAGCCTTGCTGAAAGTCCCTTCCATGACCTCAGTCTAGGAGGGAAAGGGTACCAGAGCAGTCCCCCCAAGGAGGTGCCACCAGCCTTTCTGATGGATGCCTTGAAGTAGCTGCACAGATGTGCAGTGGAGCTTGAGATGACCACTCTGATTCACAGAGAGTTGAGGGGGAAAGAGCAATCAGGCCAAGAAAGGCAGGAGCTCTAGGAGGAGTTTCCAGAAAGCACAAGGAAGCTGGAAAACATTGGAAGTTTTCAGAAGCAGGAGGTGTGGACCAGTGTAGAATGCTGGGGGGAGAGGAAGACCAGCCTCAAACCCAGCCTCCATCCCAGCCCTGGAGTGAGAACCTTTCTCACCCTTTCTCTTCTGCCTCCCATCCCACACAGACAGGCCTGGGAAACAGCCACAGAAGCTGGCCTGTGGTGCCTTCCCTTCTCTAGGTGGCAGGATCCTAGCGCCCAGCCTGAGGCACCCAGCCTGAGATACCCATCCCAGTCTTTGAAATTTACTCATGGCAGGCTTGTGCCAAGGCCCTTCCCAGAGGCCCAGCTAAGAGGCCTTCCTCCTGGAGGCACTAGAAGACAATTGCATCCCTGTCGCCACCATGGTATTGAGCTCTGTCCCCTCTCATGCCCCACCTCCAAGGAAGTTCCCCAAGAGCTACACTAGAGTCTTGGATACACCTGGGCACACCCAAGTTAGGTCAACATCATGGGTTGACACCCTGCCAGCCCACCCATCCTCAGCCTCAGTTTCCCCATTTGTAGTCAGGAATAACAAGATGTCCTGCTGTCCTGAGTGCTGAGAGGACCTGAGTCTTTGACAGCTGTGCTGCCAGAGCCCAGATAAGTGATAACCAGATGTGCTCCCACCTCTGAGCAAGCTCTTAGCTACAGGACCTCGAGTTCACGGGTCCACGGAATGGTGGCCACATCTGTGGTCTCAGGAGCCATTCATGAGACCCAGTGCCTGTCACTGCACACCGAGGCCCTGCTATAAGCACATACCACTGAGCAGGGCAGGTGGAAAGAATGCCTGCTCCTGTTCTGGACTTGAGCAGCTAGCCCATGACCAAGGGGACCACAGTGGACTACGTAGCCTGGTGTGCTTTGTCCTCTCATTCTGTCCTCTCAGAATCAAGCCTGCAAAGGGCTGCAGGGAAGTAGGTCATTCCCCAGGGGCCTCAGCCATTCTGGCTGTGCTCCAACCATCATCGGCTGATCCAGGAGGACTGAGACCCTGAAGATTGACAACACAGAAGATAATATCACTACCCTTACCTCAGCTCAGCGAGTGGACCACAGTGCTGGCCCCCACCATCCCCAGAATCCCCTTCAACCTCAGTTGCCCTGTGCTCCCTTTACACCAGAGAACTGGTGACCAGTCTCTCATGACAACCACTCTCCCTCCTTATACACTAAGACTCAAACTCATGCCTAGCAACCTGCCACTTCACAGCCCCCCAGCACTGCTCCCTGCCTCTGTCTGTCCATCTTCGGCCTCTCATCAGCAGGCCACAAAGCAGGGTCTTTCCCCTGCATCTGCTCTTGGAATGAACGCCCCCTTCCCACTGATTCAGCCTTTGACTTATGCCTTTCATGAGCCCCATCTGAAGGTTTCCAGGCACTCCACCACTGGACTTCAGCCAAGTCCTTAGCTGGGCTCCTGACCACTTTTCCCGTCTCTACCTGGCCTTGGCATTGGTCATTTTTCTTTGGCCACAGCTGGGCAGAGCCTGAAGGACTTGACACCCATCTCCAGGAGGCTCTCCAGGAGGCTGTCCTGTGCCTCTGGAGACAAGAAATTCGATTTCTGTCACCATGTTTCAAGGCCTAAGATGCCATAGCTCCCAGCTTCCAGTTCCCAGCATTGTAGGCACCTGCCTGAGGCCAAGCATCTCATCAGGAACAGAGAGAAGGCCTAGACCACTAGGCACACTAACAACTGGGCACTTCCTGCCTCTGAGAATTCACTAAGCAGTCTAAACCCTGAGGTGGGAGCTTTTGTAGCCCAGCACAGGGTGGTGCCTCAGTAGCCAGTCTGTGCCTGCCCTCCCCCACCCCATGATCCAGAAAGCCACAAGTGTGCCTGCAGCAGGGAGGTGGGGGATGACTCAGGCCTTGAGTCAGCAGCTTCCAGAAAAGGAGACAGATATCCCTTCACCAACACAGGAAGGGCCCTCAGCTGTGTTAGCCCAGTCGGTGATGCTCAAATCCATACCTACAGGAGCCTAGGAACACCTCACAGTGTGCACTTGTGTTCCTGTTCTCTCTCTCTCTCCCTCTCTCTCTTACACACACACACACACACACACATTGTTTGTTTGTTTTGTTTTTCTTTCTTTTTTTGTTTGTTTTTGTTTTTCGAGACAGGATTTCTCTGTGTATCCTTGGCTGTCCTGGACTCTGTAGACCAGGCTGGCCTTGAACTCACAGAGATCCGCCTGCCTCTGCCTCCCGAGTGCTGGGATTAAAGGCGTGTGCCACCGTGCCCGGCTGTTTTGTTTTTCAAGACAGGGTTTCTCTGTGTAGTCCTGGATATCCTGGAACTCACTCTGTAGACCAGGGTGGCCTTGAACTCACAGAGATCTGCCTGCCTTTGTGTGTATGTCTGCATGCACACACTTGCACACATATGCACATGTGTGAGCACACTGCCACAGTGTGATGCAGAGGCCAGAGTACAACTTGCGGGAGTCAGTTGTTTCCTTGCATCAGGATCCTGAGGACTGAACTCACGTTCTTGATCTCAGCAGCAAGCATCTTTATCTGCTGAGCCATGTTGAAGTCCCCTAGGCCTTTTTCTTCTTCCCAGGATTCTGCCCTTAAGGAGATTATCTTGAGGCAGTGGGCTTGCCACTGGAGATGGGGGTGCTAGGAGAGATAAACTTTGACGACAAAGACCCCACTCACGGGGCACGAGGAAGCTGAACTTAATGGTTTACTCTTTGAAACCGAACTTTTTAGTTATTATTTATTTAACTCTTATTTATTTA
>CAJQZJ010001511.1:19008200-19082963 GCA_907164525.1 Lophiomys imhausi
CTCTCTCTCTCTCTCTCTCTCTCTCTCTCTCTCTCTCTCTCTCTCTCTCTCTCCTCCCTCCTCCCTCTCCCCCTCTCCCCCTCTCCCTCTCCCTCTCCTCTCTCTGAGTGCACCCACTCACAGACAAGCTGAGACCGGGGGAAGCTGCCACCCATTCCCTAAAGCCCTGGGCAATCTCATCACACAGTGTCCTTAGCCTGCTCCTGTGACTTGCCCCTCCTCCCACTGCTCCTGAGGCTGTGGGCGGTGGGGAAGCGCCTGGAGCCGGATAAGGGAGTCCCAGAGATGCTGTGTTTGTTGCATCTGTCACCACAGTGTCACAGCATTCCAGCTAGCATGACTGCCTAGTTGAACCCAGGCCTCTCCTAGTTGAACGGGGGCTTGGGAGGACAGCACAAGCCATGCCCAGACACAGGTCTCTAACCAGCTGCCTCTTGCTGAGCCTCAGGGTCTTTATGCATATGGTAGGCTGTGCCTGTCTGTTACCCAATCCAGATGGAGCAAGAAGAGTCTTTATCAGAGTCGGAGCCGAGCAAAGTATCCGCCCCAGCCTTCCATCAACTGGCCCACAAGCAAGAAACCTGACAGAGAAATTTAGGCAGGAAACGGTGCCTCCACGTGTCACTTAGAGCCAAGCTGGCCTCTGACCTCTTAATCTGTGGGTCATTTCTGTCCCTGGTCAGGCTGATGGCCCTGCCCCTCTCTGTTCCTGCAGTTCGGCAAGATGTCTGTGAAGGAAGGTGCACAGCGCAAGTGGGCAGCGCTGAAGGAGAAGCTGGGGCCGCAGGACTCAGACCCCACGGAGGCCAACCTGGAGAGTGCGGAGCCTGAGCTGTGCATCCGGCTGCTGCAGATGCCTTCCGTGGTCAACTACTCGGGTCTGCGCAAGCGCCTGGAGAGCAGCGACGGTAGCTGGATGGTGCAGTTCCTGGAGCAGAGCGGCCTGGACCTGCTGTTGGAGGCGCTGGCACGGTTGTCCGGGCGCGGTGTGGCCCGAATTGCAGATGCCCTGCTGCAGCTCACCTGCATCAGCTGTGTGCGTGCAGTCATGAACTCACAGCAGGGCATCGAATACATCCTCAGCAACCAGGGCTATGTGCGCCAGCTCTCCCTGGGTGAGCTGTAGTCCTGTGTATGAGGGCAGGGGGGCTTGAGGGCTCATCAGGGAGAGCAGCCTTCAGGTGAGGAAGGTGGAGACCGGTCACCCTAGTCAGGCCTCCCTCCAGGCCACCTGAGCCTTCTACCAGCTGAAGGTTTTTCCTCGGTTCTGTGACCCGCAGCCCTGTGCTGCCTCTACCATCTGTCCTCTAGGACTCAGTACACAGGACAGGTTCCACACACACTCTGCCTACCTAGAGCCCATAACAGCACAGCCGCAGTCCTCCAGGTCTGGCCCACACCTGCGGAGGATATCGCCCTGGTCCCCACCCCTCCGTACGCAGTAGGCCACCCCTGGCGTGCCATACCTCAAGACCAGCTTTACCTTCTGGCTTAGCGCAGTGCCTTAGCTGTGGCAAGAACCAAGGTGGATAGTAGTCTCCGTGTGTCCCTCCGTGGAAGAGACTCCAAGACCTTCTAGAGAGCAGTGACTAGTGGGATAGTGTCTGTGTGAGAGAAGGAACCAGAGGCTGCCACATGTCTGACCCAGAACCCATACCAATTATAGTCTGCCTCCCCAGCCTGGACCTGATTGTAACCCCCCCCCATCAAGTCCCTTGTGGCTGTTCTCAGCACAGCCAGATGAGAAGCACCCCAAGACGTCCCTAGCTCAGGATGGAGGCAGCAAGGGGTCACAGGGATGAAGAGATATCTCAGACTGTCAGGAATCCAATTGCTGAGCCAGCTATAGGGGCTGGGCCGAGCCGGGCTCTATAGACCCCAGAAACCTGCCCCTGCCAACAAGCCTTTCCCTGAAAGGCCCGTCTGTGGCCCAAGAGGTGAAGTCAGAGTACTAGGAAAGATCATTATGGCAAAGCCTGGGTCTTGAAGTTTAGCTGGAGTTAGCATCCTAGGCTCCAGCCCTGGAGTCAGGTCACGGGTGTGTTAGAGGCTGATGGGGGAGACAGGACAGTGGGTGCTGAGACGTTCCCAACCCTCTGCAGCCCTGGATACGTCCAATGTGATGGTCAAAAAGCAGGTGTTTGAGCTGCTGGCTGCTCTGTGCATCTATTCCCCTGAGGGCCACGCACTGACACTGGATGCCCTGGACCATTACAAGGTGAGTAGTGGGGACCCAGGCTGGCAGCACAGTCTCCTGCTGGAGCACACCCTGACCCCACCCAACCTACAGATGGTGTGCAGCCAGCAGTACCGCTTCAGTGTCATCATGAGTGAGCTCTCAGACAGTGACAACGTGCCCTATGTGGTTACCCTACTCAGTGTGGTCAACGCTATCATTCTGGGTCCTGAGGATCTCCGCACCCGAGCCCAGCTGCGGAGCGAGTTCATTGGTAAGTGCCCTAACCTGCTGGCCAGGCTTCTAGAAGACCTCCAAAGTGTCCGCTGGGCCAGCCCAACCTGTGCCACACCCCCTGGGGAGGTGGCACTACAGCAAATCCTGCCCCTACCCTATATCCCATAGGACTGCAGAGGAAGGCACTGTTTCAGGATCTGGGTGCTTCCTGCTACCACTTGCTCCTGTGGTCGATAGGACATCAGTGCTGAGGGTTCTGCATGCAGCTGGCTGGGTGGTAGGGGCAGACAGATGACCCGATTCCAGCTCTGCTCCTTCAGGCAGTGGCCATTGAACAATGCTTTGTATCTAGACTTTGTCCACTCTGGAACTTTATGACTTCCTGATGGTCTTAAAGGAGGGAGAAGGGAGGTCAAGGAGAGTCAAGACCCATGTGACAAGGGGCAGGAGTCAGGGAGAGGCCAAATGCCATCTCCAGACTTTCTAACCCTGTCCATCCATCCCAGGGCTACAGCTGCTGGATATTCTGACCCGGTTACGGTGAGTCCCTGCTGTGGCTGGTTCTGCCAGCTACTACCTCCCCAATCCTTCCTTGGGGTTTCAGCCTACCTGGCCCAGGCAGTATCTCCAGATATGCTGAGAGGTTCCTTCCAGGGGTGAACCTAGAACTCAGGCTAGATACCTTCCTGAGCACTGCCCATTGGAGCCATATTGCAGGTTAATACAGGGTCTCCTGTACTCAGGATTCGGACACACAGCATGTCTTAGCTGTAGTGCAGTTGCTCACCTTGCTCTGAAGCTCAGGTGAAACACAGCCTGGAGTTTGTCTGTTGGACCCTGGCATCAGTTGAGTGCCCTGATCCTCACTACAGTCAAGACAGACCCCAGTGGTGGCTCTTTACTTCCAGGAAGTCAGTATGGGTACCCTTACTGACCCCACTCTTGTGGAACTAGCCCAGTTACAAAGCTCTGGGACCTGTCCCCAGGTGGGCAGTAAGGGAGGAGGTCAGTTATTGGACAGGTGGTGGCAACACCTGGTCCCAGTTTACACTCTTGACATCTGACCCCTCTCATGTTTCATGGTGGCCTGCCTCAAGTATGGTCTTGACTATGTTTTTAACCCTCTGCATGAGGGCCCAATCCCATCCATGAGAATCTGCCCTACTCCATCCTTGGAGATGCCCAGGTGACCTCTGGGCAGCCTGGCAGGGTGAGAGGCTCAGACCTGTGAATTACCAAGCTGTGGTGCCACTGGCTGGCCACAGAGTCAACCTGGGCCTGGCTAGGATTGTTGCCCATTGCACTGGGTAGATAGCTGCGTGCTACTGGATCTGTGAGGACGGGTTCTAGTGGGACAGCTTCTCAACTGGTTGTCTGTATCCCATAGGGACTTAGAGGATGCTGATCTGCTGATCCAGCTGGAAGCCTTCGAAGAGGCCAAAGCAGAGGACGAGGAGGAACTCCAGCGAGTTTGCGATGGTATCAACATCAACAGCCACCAGGAAGTCTTTGCCTCCCTGTTCCATAAGGTGGGGCTTGACTCTCTAGGGCCAGGGGCTCTGCTTGGGTCAGCCCCATGGTGGCTGGGCAGTAGCACAGAGCTGGGATCATAAGGCAGAGGCTGGGTTGTCTTAGGTATGATGTGGGTCCCAGGACAAGCTTCCAAAGATCAGAGCTGTCCAAGTTGGCCATGCCTTCCAGCACCTCATCTAGGTAGTCATTATCAGGGACTTCAGGGAGCTTCAGGGCCAGGTGAGTGGTCAGTAGACTGAATTTACATGGCCTTCAGTCTCAGTCATTGAATGCAGCAGCTGTCATCTGGGGTGACAGTAATAGGTAGAGACCAGGGGTGCCATTTAATGTCTCATAGCATGTCTCAGTGTCCCAGTAACCCTACCTGTGAGTCACTCATCACCAGGCATTTAGTGAGGTGAAGGGGCACATGGGATAGCCATTTACCTGTCCCTTTTGGTCAACTCAGGTGAGCTGTTCCCCAGCATCCGCCCAGCTACTGTCAGTACTGCAGGGTCTCATGCACCTGGAGCCCGCAGGCCGCTCAGGCCAGCTGCTCTGGGAGGCCCTGGAGAACCTGGTGAACCGGGCTGTGCTCCTGGCCAGTGATGGTGAGAAGCTGGGAGGGGCAAGGCATGCAGCAGGATACAGCCTGGTGGGAAGGCCCTGAGGTCTCTGGCTATGTGGGGAGGTGGCCTCCCTTTGCCTGTTTCCATCTCTGGCCCTCTCCCTTCACTCTGCACACTTCTTTTCCTGCAGCCCAGGCTTGCACCCTGGAGGAGGTAGTCGAGCGACTGCTGTCCATCAAAGGGCGGCCCCGACCAGGCCCCTTGGACAAGGCCCACAAGAGTGTCCAGGCCAATCTAGGCCAGAATCGGGACAGTTCCTCCCAAAACACTAGTACTCCCACAGCTAATGTGGAAGGCCAGCAGCCAGTTGTGGCTTCTTCCTGCCAACACGTGGGCAGCGTCCAAAACTCTGGGGATGACACAGCCCCACAGCCAGCAGCCCTTGAGCAGTGGACGGCAGCCTCACCTCTACGTACCCCACCGCTCTCCAGCTCCACCCCTGTGCTCCCTCCACCCCCACCCCCTTTGCCAGGCCCAGGGACCACATCTCCCCCAGCACCCCCTCCACCCCCACCCTTGCCACCCCCTTTGCCAGGATCAGGGACAATATTTCCCCCTGCACCCCCACCCCCACCTCCCCTACCAGGCTCAGGGGCTATGTCTTCCCCAGCACTCCCGCCAGCTCCACCTCTGCCTGACTCCTGTAGGACCCTGCCCCCACCCCCACCCCCACTCCCTGGCGTGGGGTACCCACCATTTCCCCCTCCCCCTCCCCCACTACCTGGAACAGGTTGGACCCCTCCTCCACCTCCTCCCCCACCTGGTTCCTCTGTCACCTCCATGATTGGTGGTGTGGAGGAGATCATTGTGGCCCAGGTGGACCACAGCCTGGGCTCAGCCTGGGTGCCCAGTCACCGGAGGGTGAATCCACCCACGCTGCGAATGAAGAAGCTGAACTGGCAAAAGCTGCCATCCAATGTGGCACGAGGTGAGCCCTCCTGTTCCAGCCAGCCTCAGAAGAGGATAGGTGCACACTGGTCACTCCTCCTATGAGTGCCCACCATTCATTCACACACCCATCTTTGCTTAGCCAGGGCAGCCAGGCCCCCGTCAGGGCTCAGTTCCCCTGTCTTGCATGGGACTAAAGGCCACCTCAGAGGATAGTGTCATCCAGCACACAGCCCTGTGGGATCATAGGTGTCTACTGCCGAAGGCCCTGTCCTCCTCCATAAGGCTATCTGTATAGTGCCGCACATGTCAGGTGCTGTTGCTGAGGAAGGCCAGCCAAGGAGAGACCCGGTCACCTACCAGCATGGACATGTGTACCCATGTGCTTGCACATAGCCTGACAGCAGCTTGGAGGCTAGATCAGATATTCAATCCAGACTGGGCTCCAGGCAGTATCCTGTTCAAAGTCCTTAGAAGCTTTGGCACATGTGTCTTTGGACCCCTCCCCCAACCCTCGTTAAGGATGGGTTTCAGCAGAGTGTACCTTGCCTGCCCCTCCCCTGTAGAGCGCAGCTCCATGTGGGCAACACTGAGCAGCCCCTGTACCGAGGTGGTGGAGCCTGACTTCTCCAGCATTGAGCAGCTGTTCTCCTTCCCCACTGCTAAGCCCAAGGAGCCCTCTGCTGCCCCCACCAGGAAGGAACCCAAAGAGGTAAGAACAATGAAGGCCTGAACTCTCCTCCTTGGCTGGGGTGCCGTCCTCTGCCCACCCTCCAGATACCAGCTAAAGGGGGGTTTTCTAGGTCACTTTTCTGGACTCCAAAAAGAGCCTGAACCTCAACATCTTCCTGAAGCAATTTAAATGGTGAGTGAGGGACATAGTGTTGCTGCCCAACTCTGCCCCAGCATCCCAGCTCGGCCCAGCAGTGCCCTCTGCAGGCTGGCCAGGTCCATGCATGTTGCATTCCTGGGGAAGGAGACAGTGGGTAGCTGCCACAGACTGTCTCATCTCAGATTCCTACAGGCTGGAGTAAAAGTGAGGATCAGAAAATCTCTGAGGTTCACTCCTAGGCTGTAGGCAAGCTGTGGCCAAGTCAAAGGAAGACTGAGCCCTACCTCCCAGTTTTTAAACCTGAGAGCCCTCTCCAGAGCTCCGTGGGTGCCTCTAGGCCATCCCCATCTCTAAGCGTGGCAGGAGACAAGGGAAGGAGGGAAGTTCATGCTTCTTGACCTTTGCCCTCACCCTCTCCAGCTCCAATGAAGAAGTTACCAGCATGATACGGGCTGGAGACACAACCAGGTTTGATGTGGAGGTTCTCAAACAGCTCCAAAAGCTCCTTCCAGAGAAGCACGAGGTGAGCCAGGGCCAGATGGACCCGAGGAAGCAGGAATAGCGAGGCCCTGACCCGCATCACCCCACTGGAGAGCCACCATGAAGCCTCACAAGGAGCTGAAAGCAGGCAGGTATTGGGAAGGCAGATAACTGGTTCCTACTGTTCCCCCACCCTGCAGATTGAGAACCTGAGGGCATTCACTGAGGAGCGGACCAAACTGGCCAACGCAGACCAGTTCTACATTCTCCTCCTGGACATTCCTTGGTGAGCACAGCAGCCCTGGGACCCTGGGTAGCGTGTGGGATGATGGAAAGGCAGGTAGAGGAGGGCAGGAGCCAAGCCTGGGTCAGGAAGGCAGCTAGCTGGGCAGGGTCCCTAGGGCTCCAAGAATGAGTCATCTAGTCTGGAGTCTAAATGTCATTCGTGTGTTCCTTGACCCCTCTTGTAAAGCCTCTTAAGTCCTCAGACTAGAGTCTTCTGAGAAGCTCCAGGCATCCTAGGCTGCCACCAAATTGTCAGGGCCTTACTTCTGTCCTGGGGACAGACCTAGGAATGTGCATGTTCCCAGCCCAGGCCCTGGGGACCGTCCCTCAGCCCACACACCAAGGGCAGAGCATGCTCCCAGTGGCATGCATGGGGGAGTCCCCAGGCCCTAACCCCCTGTTCCCTGCTCTGCTGTACCAGCTACCAGCTGCGGGTGGAGTGCATGATGCTGTGCGAGGGCACGGCCATCGTACTGGACATGGTGCGGCCCAAGGCCCAGCTGGTGCTCACCGCCTGCGAGAGTGAGTAGGACCCAGAAGCCTATGGGGCTGGGAGGGACAGGCCTGCCACATGTGTCAGCCCCTGCTACAGCCATGTCATGATGGCCACTGAGAGCTTGTGAGGAGCTGACTTTTCCCACCAAAACCCATGGTCACCTCTGCCGCTTCCACATGACACACTCACTCACTCACTCACTGCACATGTGAGTGAGGACACGCACTTCGTACTCACGGGTACAGCATGCGTGCTTATGTATTCATATGCAGCCACTCGTGTGCACACAGAGACACAAGGGTGTGCATACACCGACAGGTTAAATATCCATTCTGTGAACAAAGAATGATAGAGACCTGCTTGACCATGGGTCGGGGACACGGATGGGCTCCAGTGGCCCAAGTACAGCTCACTTCTCTCAGGCACACAGTGTGGTACATCTCAGCCACTGAGCTGGGAGGGTCCTCCCTGCAACCCACAGGACAGGGACCTGAGAACTTGGGTGACCACATATTGGAAGAGGCTCCTCTCGCATCCCAGAGTCCTCACCCAAAGAACATGGTAACAGCTGTACACCTGCTGGAGTTGAGGGCCCAGCAGACCTGAACATTGTAGACAGTGTTTCCAGAGTCCTTGCACCTGCTAATGGTGAAGGAGTCCTTAATCCTACATAACCCCTACCTTGTTTCCTTTCTGGTGCTGTGGCAGGCCTGGGGTGAGGAAGCAAAGGAAGGAGCCACACTCTGGGGTACCTGGAGGCTTTGGCCCTTCCTTCAACCCTGCCCATCTGTCACAGGCCTGCTTACCAGCCAGCGGCTGCCTGTCTTCTGCCAGCTGATTCTCAAAATTGGGAATTTCCTCAACTATGTAAGTCAGAGCTCTCCTGTGGCCCACCTCCTACTACATCCTAGGAGTCAGGGGACTCACTCTGTGTCCCTCACAGGGGAGCCACACGGGAGATGCAGATGGTTTCAAGATTAGCACATTGCTGAAACTCACAGAGACCAAGTCCCAGCAGAGTCGCGTGACGCTGCTACACCATGTGCTGGAGGTGACTTCTGGGGAACCTGTCGGGCGGGATGTCTCTTACTGTGGCCATCCCCTACTCTGTCCTTAGGTCTGTTATTCTTGAGACCAAGCCACACACTGCCGGTCCCCAGCAGGCCTTAGTTACCACCACCCCCATACACATTGGACAGGCCCATGGCTGGGTTAAGAGACCCCAGGAGGGTCAAAGGGCTGGTGGGAGTTCTACTCATAATTGTGCAGGGTGATACCCACAAGCTCAGTGGGGCCAACGGGGATCTTATGGGCACATTGTATTACAGGAAGTGGAGAAGAGACATCCAGACCTCCTACAGCTGTCCCGGGACCTGGAACCACCCTCTCAAGCTGCAGGGTAGGTGCTCCTAATGCCTTAGCAGGCCCCAGCCTCTGATCCCAGCCTCCTGGCCAGCAGAGCCTGGCCACAACTGAAGCACAGCCCTGCACCTCAGGAGCCTCCAAAGAATGATGACTTTCACTTTGAGACATGACTGTGTCATCCATAGCTTTTTGACTTAGATCAGAGCGTGAAGCCTAGAAGGGATGCCAGCCTCTCTACATAGTGAACCTTCATGACAGCATAAGCTAGGTCATGCCACCTCGCAGTGGAGATGAAGAAACTGAGGCTCAGAGAAGTGCTGTTGTCTTCCTGGGTCTCCCCACCCAGCAGACCCAGCAGAGAGGTTAACTGAGCACCAACTGCAGAGTCTGTGTTTCCCATACTCCACTGCCCTGGGAGCTTTTGGTCCAGCTGCTGGGCCTTAGGGCCAATCAGGCAAGAATGGCAGTGGGTCCAACAGCTGGGCTAAGATTCCCAGGTATCCCCAACATAGCATAGGCCGTACTCTACTGTGAGGGGCCAGTCTGCTGACAGGAATGGCTGATTTGAGTGTCACCTAACTGACCATACAAGTCCCTCAGGACTGACGGGCTCCTGGGACCTACAATGAGAAAATTGTGAGGGATTCAGAGTCTGCAGCAGGGTTTGTGAAGAGGCCTATATAGTCTCGGGAACTGTCCAGTCAAGGCCCATTGTGACTGCTTGCCAGCTGATGCCTGACGTGTCTCACCCACCTTGCTTCTTGGTGCCTTTCAGAATCAACTTGGAGATCATCCACTCAGAGGCCAGTGCCAACCTGAAGAAGCTTCTAGAAACAGAGCGGAAGGTGTCCACTTCAATCCCTGAGGTTCAAAAGCAATACACTGAGCGTCTCAAGGTAAGCTGGGCCGGCGGTGTAACTTTATATTTATTAATATCTCTAATCACCTTCCAACCAACCAACCCTAGACATTTTACCAAGCCTCAGGCACAGGTCCTTGAGGGCAACTGGTCAGCAGTCCATCAATCAGCATACACACGGAACACAGCAATCAGCTGCAGCGGTCACCCACCTCTGGTCATTGCGATGGCCACCACCTCACTTCCGTTTGGGGTCAAGGCAGTCAGAGACTGCCAGACTTGCACGAGGCAGAGGCTGTGCTCCCGCTTGTTTCTTAAGTCCGTCCGGTTTTTCCATATCTCCTGTTGGCAGGTCTGGCACTGCATATGGCCTTGGCCTTGGTGCCAAGTCTGACAGCCCAGCACGGGCTGCCTGAGCTTGCCACCTGGGGGGGCTGTGCCATATTCGTGCTGCCTAGGAGCTGGCGGTTGCTGTTTCCCACTTGAGGCTGCAGTCTCTTCACTGTCCGTTGGCCTAGGCGCAGGCCATTGGCACACTTCTGTTTTTCAGAAGCACTCCCTCAATTTTTACATATAAGTTCAACATAACTGTGTTCGAAAGAAATCCAGACCACCACACCTGGGCAACAAGAGTGCTATGACTGGCGGAAAAGGTTTCCCAGTACCTTCCCTTCCAGGGAAGAGCACAGATCCTGGGATGTTCAGGGCCATGTAGAGTGAGTAGGTGGGTGAGCAGCTCTGCTGGTGTCATAGGCCAAGGGGACAAGAGAGTCTGAGTCAGCAGAGCAGCTTCTCTGGCTCTTGGCTTCTCTGGTGTCTCGTGTGGGGACTCTCTGGCTCTAAGCTAAGGCTGCCAGGTACATCCAGCACGCCACAGACCCTGCTCTACGTGGGAGACCTCTGTCCAAGGGTCCTGTGCCTAAGGTCTCACCAGCATTCTCCTCTGACTCACTGGGTGGTGACTAAGGCCTTATGCTCTCAGGCCAGCATTGAGGCATCTCGGGCACTGGAGAAGGTATTTGAGGCCATTGAGCAAAAGAAGCTGGAGCTAGCGGACTACCTGTGTGAAGACTCCCAGCAGCTGTCTCTAGAGGACACGTTCAGCACCATGAAGACTTTCCGAGATCTCTTCACCCGTGCTCTGAAGGTGTGGTGGACCCAGGGAGATTTAGGTGATACCTGAGACCAGAGTGGGGTTCCCAGCCAAGCCAGGCAGAATTTGCCCCTTTGTTCCCAGCTATGGATATTTACAACTGTGAGCCCCACCCTACTTGTCCCTCAATATACCCACCTGTGGGTCACTGGATTGGGTGACAAGGCTCCTTTCCGTGTGAGCAGGAAAACAAGGACCGAAAGGAGCAGATGGCAAAGGCAGAGAGGAGGAAACAACAGCTGGCAGAGGAGGAGGCACGGAGGCCGAGGGGCGAGGATGGGAAGCCTGGTGGGTCGCAGGGGCAGGTGGGAACAGTTACAAACCTTGGGACCAGGTGGCGCTGCTCACCTTCCTCTCCCAGGCCTTGCAGTGCTTCTCCAGGGGTGGCCTCGGGGTCTCTGAGCTGCTTTCTGAGATCTGTGGCTCTGCAGTCAGGAAAGGGCCTGGGAAGCAAGAGGAGGTGTGTGTCATCGATGCCCTGCTGGCAGACATCAGGAAGGGCTTCCAGCTACGGAAGACAGCCCGGGGCCGAGGAGACACTGAAGCAGGCAGCCGGGTGGTTCCTGCGGATCCTCCAAAGGCCACAGAGCCTGGTGAGACCTGAGCCTGCATTCTTCTCCCCATTCCCTCCCACCATTTCCACCCGTGCCTGCCTCCAAGAAATCATCGAGGACCCTGGATCCTACACACACTGCTTTGGAGGCCCTGTGGGGAGCGGAGAGGGGGGATAGTGAAGACTCAGTTGCCAAGCTCTGTAAAGGCCCTATGAGAGGACTGTGCTTACCTGGACATTGTCTTTATAACTTTTGCGTGGTCAGGAGATGTGAGGGTTAGAGGTCCACTGATGGACACCCCTGAGCTCAGGGCACCTGAGATGTGAAGACAGGCAAACCTTAGGAAGGCCTTCACTATTGGGGCTCTGGAAATGGATGGGTTTTTTTGTTTGTTTGTTTTTGTGACCCATTGAGTGTCCCTAAGTCCCCCATATATGGGCAAACTGAAGACACTGCCCAGCCGTGGCCCACAAGAAACCATGGTAGGGAGATCCTGAGGGTGAAGTTGACAGGAATTTAGGAAGGCTCAGGGTCAGGAACACTTTCAGGGTGAGACCAGAATGCCTAAAGACATTGCCCTTGCCCTCACTGACATCCTTCCATCCACAGCAGCTGCCAGAAATCCCACACGAGGCAAAAACCACCCTGCCTCAGAGTCCAACTTGGACACCACAGCAGCTGGCGAGCCACAGGACTGGAGCCTTGTGGACGCTGTAATCCCGAGTCCCCAGCCCTCCAAGGAGGAAGGTGGTCCTCCAGCCCTGGAGAGGCGATCCTCCTGGTATGTGGATGCCAGCGACTTCCTGGGCCCTGAAGAGAGTCTGAATGCCCAGCCCTCTGAAGGGGTCTGGCCAGTGACTCTGGGAAACGATCAGGGCCTGAAGCCCCTTGAGTTCTGTAGCAGTAAGCCTCCTGGAGTTGAGAGCTCACACCAGGACACTGAGGATCGTGAAGCCTTGTTGGGTGTCCACCAAGCAAAGGCTGACAGCACAAGTGAGGGGCCAGAGGATGAAGCTGAGCGGGGCCACAGCGCCCACCTCCCCTGCACAGGCCCTGGAGAGGAAGAGGAGGAGGAGGAGGACACAGCTCCAGAATCTGCACTTGACACGTCCCTGGATAGGTCCTTTTCTGAGGATGCAGTGACAGACTCCTCAGGGTCTGGCACCCTCCCCAGGGCCCGAAGCCGGATCTCAAAGGGGACGAGCAAGCGGAGGAAGAAACGTCCCTCAAGGAACCAAGAAGGTAACTGGGAGGTGGGCTTTGGTGAGCAAGGCTTGGGGAAATCTGAGTCTGGGTATGTGGTTAAAGCTGATTGTCCCACAACAGGGCCTGGGACCTCACCCCACTATCCAGCTGGTCCCTCCCTTACCCCTGCGGGTACTACAGGCTCAACCAGCACCCAGGAGAGAGGGTGATTCAGTGGGGCACAGCACTCCACACCAGAGGGCAGCTTTGGGAGCCACTGCCTGCATCACCCTCACCTGCAAATTCCTGCCTTCACACCCCTTGTGCAGGGAGTGGAGCAGGGTGGCCCTTGGCTCTTGCTGCTGCAGGGTGGTCTGCCATTAAGTTTCTGAGTGTAGCTGCCTTTGTCACCATGACCAGAGTCTGAGCTTCGGTCTGGTGGTGTTGGCGTGGCTAGCCTAGCCCCAGCAGATCCTACCACCCTAAGTTCAGGGCTGCTTCCCTGTGAGAAGCTGATGAGTGTGTTTCTTTTATTTGAAAGCAGAGTTTGCCCCTGATTCTGATGATAATAAAACAAAAAGGCTGTGTGTGATCCAGTGAGGTACGTACACAGCCTGGCTTGTGTTGACTAATGGTGGCAGCGGGTGCTGGGGCCTCAGCCTGCTGCCTCGCCCTTCTGGGCATTAACCTAGCTTGTCTCCAGCCCTCTGGGTATATCAGCAAACCCTCCCTTGGCTCATGGTGGTGCCGCTTTTGCTGTTCCTGCCTTATTAGAGAAAGCCCAGCTGCCAAGCCTTGCCTGCCCAGGGTCTTCTCTCCCCCAGGCTGGACACAACCTCAGAGCTGGACTCCAGATGGGCCTCAAAGGCAGGGTAGATAAAACCAAGCTGGGCTCTGTGTAGAGGATGGGACCTCAGGCCTTTATGGGTACAGTGTGGGATCTTTGGGGATGGTGGTTTCTTGTCCTGCAGAACAGACTGAGGTTCCTATTTGTGTCTCAGTCCTACCCACAGTCATGGTAACTAACACTGCAGCTTTACTAATCCCAGCTTCTCAGGAGACCTTCCCTCTGCATGGGGCCAATCCTCCCAACACTTCTCCAGCTCTCCTGTGGTCCAGATTGTAGTCAAGCATGTGCCCTAAAAGATTGTAAGGAAATGGATGTCTGAAATGCAAATGCTGCCAGAAGCAGAGGTGCATGGCCTCCCCTCCCTGTAGCTAGGAGCAGAAAAGAATCAGTTTAGATGCCTGCCATATGGGTCTTCTGGACCCCACTCGTGGCAGGACAGCCAGAGCCAATGACATATGGCCCAAGAGGTTAAAGATGCTGCCCAGCTTTGGGCCCTGCTCTGCGGCCAGGTGTCATGATTTGGGGAAAGCTTAGGACAAACAAAGCCTGGCTCCACGAACTGTGAGAGCCTGAACAAATCCCAAGCACCTCTGGCCATGCTCAGGGACCCTGGGTCTGCCTGCCACTCTGAACCCGCTGGTCACTGGACTGGTGTCTCAGGATCAAGGTTCAGGGATGAGGTCTGTTGGTGCATTGTAGGCAAGACCCACGGGAAGGTCAGAACTTGAGTTTACCATTACTCTGGAGGCCCAGCCTGCACAGTGTTCTTCCCTCATTTTTTTCAGTGCTGTTAACCCTGCCGTATGGACTACCCCATTAGGTAATGCATTTTGGTGTATGCCAGCTCCTGTGTCCCATCCCTGGGTCAGCAGCCTCTCTAAGCCAAGCACCTGATAACACTCTGGGTGAAGTTCTGACAGCTGGCTGCTTCTCCATTCATTTTCTCTTGTCTTTTGAACAGATTCTCAAACTGAAGCCTCCAAGGGAGAGCCTGGAGCCCCACCCACCACTGGTGGGAAAGCAGGCTTCTTAGGCAGCATAGAGGGTTTTGGGAGCAGGATTCTTACAGGTTCAGGCTGGTGGCAGTTCAAAGCCTGGGGCCCTGGGGGCCCTCCCTCCCTGGTTAGCACCAAGCCAGGGAAAAAGCAGGAAGGACCAAGTCCAGCTCAAAGGGCCCAGTGGGGCTTGGTGAGGGCAGACATTGGGTAAGAGTCTGAGATGTGAAAAGGAGACCACTGAAGACAGTCAAACTCAGGGCACCACACCTGGCCGTGACAGCCTCTGCAATCAGCCTGTTGGCATCAACTTGTTTCCATCCGCTCAGATGATTTCTACTGCCCCAGAGAGGAACCTGGGGTCAGAGTGAACCTGGATACATATCATAGCCTTGGCAATGTCAGTGAGACCCTGTATTGGGTCTTTGTGAGCTTTCCGAGAAAGGCTGCTCCTAACTTTGTCATTTCCTTCCCCACAGGCCTCAGGTCCAGGCCAAAGGCCAAGTGAGTGCCCTCAGCGGCTCATCGCAGCAGCTGGTGCTGGATGGGCCGCCTGGAGAGGCTCTTTGGGGCCAGGCTGGGACTGGGCCCCTGAGAAACCGAAACTCCGTGCCTTACCCAGCAGGATCCTTGGGACCCTTGGCCACTGATGCCAGGACCTGGCCCGGCATCACCCTGGACCACCTGCACGCTTGTAGCCTCACCATCTGCTTTCCAAACCACACCCACTCCCTATCGCATGCACCGCAGGGGTGGGAGGGAGCCTGCTGTCTGGCTCTAGGGGGATAGATGCAGACACCTGCAATGGGCTGAAACATCCCCACCCTGACTCGGTGGCTCAGCTGATTTTTAGCTGAGAACTGTTTTCTGCATCTTTATTCTGCTGTGGCTGAGTTGGGAATAGTGAGGGTCTGAGGGAGGCTTGCTGGCAGTGCTGTGGGTAGGTCCTGGCTGATAGACCCCAAGGAACAAAAACAGTTCACGTGAACAATGGGTGGTGACCATAGCAGCTGCCATCTCCCCTGGTGTCTGCCCAGCAGGGAACAGGCTGCCCCTGCTCAGCCCCTCTGTCCCCATTCCCAGGTATGTACTGTTGAGTCTGTAGGCCAGCAGGGATTTTAACTAATAAAGACCATCCATGTCTGTCATGGAGTCAGTGGTAACATTGCGAAGAGGATCCGACTCCTCTTATCTTCCCCTGTAGCTCCGCTGTGATGGACTAGCTGGAGGGAAGTGAGTGGAAGGAAAGGGTTAACAGACAGGTGGAAAGATGGGTGGGTGAGCTTGTGTGTGGGCAGCGAGTTGGGTGGGGTGGTGGCACCTGGGTGGCCAAGGAAGTCTACTCTACTTCTAGAAATGGAAAAGGAGCAGGTGAGGATGGTCCAGCCTGGAGTTTGTAGCCAAAGGGTGGGACCTGGGCCCATGCTGCTGCTGCCACCTAGTTCAAGTGACCTCCTGGGTCTCCAGATTCAGTCATCATCCCCAGCAGATAGCAAGATGAGGCACAAGGACATTTGCTGACTATCGTCTTCAGCAGGCTGTTGCCTGCCACTGGGAGAGGATGAAAGAGCCATTGAACTGGATGGAGTGCTACAATATCAAATGGAAGCTTTCAAACACCTGAGTGGCTGTATGGATGGCATGGGTATAAAGCCTGAAGACAGGTGATGTCCTTGGGCAACAGTGGCCAGGTGCAGGCCACGTTCCTCAGAAGCCCTTGGTAAAGGAGGAAATGCCCTGTACCTCAGGGTCCTGCCAGTGGGGATCCCAGCCTAAGGGGAAAGTAGTGGCCTTGGGCAGGGAGGCAATGTTGGGACTCATGTCACCACCTGTGCTCAGCCACCCGCTGGCCTGGCCCAGCCCTTTGGAAGCTGCTGTCTGCCCCTCAGCAAGGAGCCAGGGCAGTGTCCCTAAATACTATCGGTGTTCCCAGACTCCCAGGAAGGTCATACAGTCTAGTCACTCCTGAGCCTAAGGTCACTGTTGGTACTCTGCATGGAGGGCCCATGACAGTCAGCTGCGGCCCTGCTTTCTTTGTTTAAACATAGACTCAGCCACTCACCAAGCATCCGCTGAGGATTCTTAAAGCCCCAGGGAGGTGGTGGCGGTGGGAAGGAGATGGGAACTAAGACCAGACAGGACAAGTGACAAGCAGCTCCCCACTGCTGTGGTGTGTGATGGCTAATTTGCATTCTGCAAACCTCACCCCACACCCTGCACACCCACCCTTCCTGCCAATCGGAAGGCTGTGTGGTGGTGAGCAACTGTGATCAGAGAGGCTAAAGGATGGCTCAGCAGTTAAGCACACTGGTTGCTCCTGCAGAGGACTCGGGTTGTATTCTCAGCACCTTCATGGCAGCTACCAGCCATCTATAATTCCAGTTTTTGGGAATCTGGTGTCCTCATGGGCATGTGCACAGCCATACATGCATGCAATACACTTACACATATAAAATATTTTCTTTTAAAAAAAATCCATGATCAAAGTTTTCCATGACCAAGAATTCCTCCATACTCATGAGCATCCACTGCCCGGGTCCTGCCCCTGCCATCTGGATTTGCCCATTCCAAATATATCATATAGAGACATTGAACATGTTTCCTTCGGTGGCTGACTGCTTCCTGTTGTCCTCGAGATTCGTGGGGCAGCGCTTCACCGCTCATGGCTGAGTCACATTCTGTAACATGGGTGGATTATGTTCCTTTTTCCATTCAACCGCCTCTGCGTGTAAGTCATTCTGCTTGAGGGTTTGTGAATGGTGCCAAGAGCAGTATGCACACATCATGGACGGTTTACTTCTCCTGTACACACCTACCTGGGCTGCAGGCTGAATTTAAGACTTTTCCAAAGCGGCTGCCTTATTCCCACCAGGGATATTTTTAATTTTTATTAATTATGGGGTGGGAGGTGTTAGCTACAGCATTGATGTGGAGATCAAAGGGCAACTTTGGAAAATTGTTTTCTCCTACCATGTGGACCCAGGGGATGGGCAGCAAGCGCCTTTACTGTCCAGACCATCTTGCTGGCCCTCAGGCTATTGCTTCTAAGCAGCTTAGCTCTGTGGTCTCACTCTGGAGCTCCCAGAGATAAAGTAAAACTGACTTGTGAATTGTCTGCTGCTGGGAGAATGCCTACCCCATCAGTCAAACCTGTGGAAGCCTCAAGTGGGCCTGCAGAGACAAGCAAGGCCTGGGGACAGAGAGAGCTGCCTCCTGCCCTCTTTTCCCAGTGCTTGCTGGAAGTCAGCTGAGAGTCTGACTGACATGGATGAAACAGCCCTGTGGAAGCATAAGGCCACTGAAGCCTGCAGCCTCATGGGTCCCAGTTCATGTGCAGCGTCTGTAGGTGTCTTTGTGGCATGGTCTTACGGTAACCCAGAGGGAACCACAGGCCGTGCTAGGCCTGCACACCCTTCCCCTAAGCCTATGCAAAGCTTTATTGAAGCCACTTGTCTGAGGTCACACAGCTGCAAAGCCTGAATCCTCAAACTCAGTGACTGTTGCACTGCCCACCACCCCGAGTGGGTGGGGGCTAATTCCGGCTGAGCCTTGTGACTGGCAGGGCCCCAGCTGTTGAGCTTGAGTGAAGCTACTTTTAGAAATGCCCTCCCCCCCCTCTATCTGGGCTCTTGGCTATTTATACTCCCAAGTTTAGGAAAGTCAGTGCCTCAGGATCCATCTAAGCCCCCATAGTAGGTTCCTCTGAGCCCTAAGTCATGCCTCTCACCCAGAACCCAGGTTTCCCCCAGGAGAGAAAGCCTGGACTCCTTTCAGACTTGCAGCAACAACTCCCAGAGGGACAAGGGCAAGCATTAAGGTGGCATTCAACACGGTCATTCTTAGCCGGACTAAGGTGGCATTCAACACGGTCATTCTTAGCCGGACTAAGGTGGCATTCAACACGGTCATTCTTAATGCATAGTCTCTCACCTGGAGAAAAAAACTTTTGTGTCATTCTGCCAGCCTCTCTCCTCTCCTCCCTCACTCCTCTGTGTCCCATATGCCACCTCCCATGACCCCCATCCTCTCCTGTGCAACCCCATCTCCATTCCTGCATCTGCTGTCTCTGCCTGCTTCACCCTGCAGGCACACCTCCTTGACAGACCTTGTCAGGTGCTCCTGCCTGCCACAGCCATCTCCTCAGATCTTGGCCTGAATTGCTAACTCTGTATCCCACTTCTACTAGCTTGTCCCCTCCCCACTGTGGCACTGAGGTACACAAAGATATGTAGCCTGCACGTAAAGGCTGTAGCTTTCTTCTGAGAGGTAGTATCCAGACCCAAGGGCCTGACTGCTCCACCCACAGCAACTTAAGAGAGAGTGTCTGTCCCTATGTGAAGTAGGACAGAGATTACAATGACCTGCACAACCAGGGAGGTAGCATCAGTGTGGTTGATGCTGGCTGGGAACAGCCTCTCTTCCCCAAGCTGGGGGGTGGGAGTCAGGCCCCCAGAGGGTGTGTCAAGTCTCCCTGGTCTTGTGACAGGGCTGAGAACTGCCCCCCCAGGAAATGAGAAGCCCAACAGTCCTGTGAACCTGTCCAGAGGGGGTCAGCCAGCACACTCTGGAAGCACACACTACACACACACACACACCGGTGAGGGGCTGAGGGTGGCACACAGGCCTCCCAGCCCCAGGGCTGTCCTTTGTCAGCCTGGACTGACCTGCTTCATTTACCATTCAGGAGAGAGTAAGAGCAGAGCAAAGCAGTGCATCCAGGTGGGAGCCCAGGAGAGGCAGAGGCCTTTGCCCTGCCACCAACATCTGACATGTGTGTCTCTTGGAAACCTGAACCCTGCTCTGCCCTGTGTCTCTCAAGTCGCTCTAACTGGGTGGTTGGGGCTGCTTCATCATACACTTGGTCCTGTAGTCCAGTGCTACCCCAGAGCTGCATGCCAGTCTATTGCTACCCCAGAGCTGCATGCCAGTCTATTGCTACCCCAGAGCTGCATGCCACCCCCACAGCATGTCCTGGGCCGCCCTGGATGACTATGTGGGCCAGTGGAGAGAGGCTGTCCTCAGCTAGGGTGACTTTCTGGGAGATCCACGTCCTGGGCTCGAAGTCCACCATGGGAAAGCGGGTGATCCCGCAGGCAGATCCTCCAAATTAGCGGCAAAGACTCCCTTGTAGTTCTGCTTCTGCTACCTATTCTCTTGCCCCGTAAAAAACAAGACACCGTTTCAGTTTCTGCAACCCCAAACCCTAGTCCTGGCCTGCCATGGGACAGGGTAGTGTCCGGGTCGCGCGCACCGGCTCTTCTTGCGTCCTTGAGTGTTCTGAGTCACCCCTGCTTGCCTGAGTCCTGTCGGGGCGTCTGCGCCCTAAGTGCGCGCCGCCTGTTACGACAGCGGCAGGGGCGGGGAGCTGTGGCCGCAGGTCACCGAGGTGCGCCACCACACGCGCAGGGCCCGCCCCGGGCCCGCCCCCATCTCTAGGCGTCCGCATTTAATGGAGCGAGAACGCTGGCGGCGGCGGGCTCTCGTGTGGCCCAGCGCAGCGGACGAGCTAAGCCAGCATGTCGGGGACCCGAGCCTCCAACGACCGGCCCCCCGGCACGGGCGGAGTCAAGAGGGGGCGGCTGCAGCAGGAGGTGGCGGCGACAGGCTCCCGCGTGACGGTGGTGCTGGGCGCTCAGTGGGGGGACGAGGGCAAAGGCAAGGTGGTGGACCTGCTGGCCACGGACGCCGACATCGTCAGCCGCTGTCAGGTGCGGGCCAGGCGCCGAGTCCCTCCCTAACCCGCCCAGCGAGCCTCTCTCCCTTTCCTGGGGATCCAGATGAACCCTGTACTGCTGTGCTCCGTAAGAGTGGGTCACAGCCTTTTGGATTCCTTCCCTCCAGGAGCACCTCCCCCAGCCTAAACCCTCTCTTCCTACACACACACCCTCTCACACAAAGCTCTGGTCCTCCCACCACCCACTCACCTCCTCCTCCTCAGGGGAATGGCAGGGGCCTGAGCTAAAAATATAAGCTGCTGAGTTGAGGACATGGGATCCTCAGGGGTAGGGTGTTCCAGGGCAGTGACAGAGGGCCCTCTGGTGGAAAGAGCCCCACCGGGTTGGGTCGAGGTTCCCTAAGGCACAGCTAGGGCTGAGATCTGCTATCTGGGCAGGGGGTGGCCCTGGTGAGTCAGCCAGGCAGAGACAGGATGAGGATAGGGTATCATCAGGTGGAAGGGCAGGGGCAGGTGCCTGAAGCAGAGTTCAAAGGGGTCCTGGCTGACATGGGGAGAGGAGGAGCCACAGATTTCTGGGCAGGGTGACCCAGTGGCGGTGCTCAGAGAAGGCCATAGACAGACTTTGTGGTCTTGGCCAGCTGCAAACTGCTCAAAGCACCCACATATGTCCTGACTGATTCTGGGTCGCTGGTGGGAACTCTCCTGGGCCTAGCAGCCTGGTCTCCTTAGGTCCCCGCTGGTACTGTGCTGCAGCTTACAACCACACTGCCTTTGGGCCCGTCGGCCTTAGCACAAAGGGCTCAGCTTGGGGGAACACACTCTGTGACTGGATTTGGAGCCACACTTACACTGCAGACCTAAATGAAGGTGGAGATACCTGCTGGAGTTCCTTCTCTCTGGTTCTATGGCTTTCTTGCTGAGTTCCCATGAAACTGGGGGAGTGGTGGGAGGCAGGGAGAGGGATGGACTCAGGAGGCTTGGTTCTCTGGGCCACACTTGCCCAGCCAGGGATGAGGATTTCTGGAAGTTCTCCAAAGAATGGGGAGATAACCCGCTCCCTTTGCCTTGTTCACCCCTCTCTCTTGAAGTCTCAGGCTCCTAAGGGCAGTCCTTGGACTCCTACCCCTTGCATGCTTTGTCCAGCTATGTGTGTGCAGCTGGGATATACTCCCAGTGGTCTGTAGTCCTACTCTCTCCAAAGTGTCCCAGCACCACAGCCCCCACCCTTCCTCCAGGCCGTTTGCTCCTATGGGGTCTTGCTGGTTCCAGTTGGTACTGTCAGAGAAGCCCTGTAGTGTGCCTTGATGGCCCCAGGCTCTGCCTCCAGCTGTGGACACAGTTCTGGGTGGGGATGGTCCCTCCCTACTCTAAGCCCAAGTCACACCCCGTTACTTGACAGGAACCTGCAGATCAGAGCAGTCTCTAATGGACTAGTAGGTCAGGAGCCTCAGATACAGCTCCTCTACAAGTGGGGAAACTAAAGCTCAGAGAAGTTCAGGGGTGAAACTACCTGACCCTTTGGGTCCCTTATAAGCTTTACCACAAGCCACCATGATGACACATGCCTTCCTCCTTCCCCCACTACATGGAGAAGGCAATAGAGCCAGCATTCCACCGGGGGACCACTCAGCACCCTCTGGAAGGTGTGCCTTCCTCCCTGGGTGCCCTGGGTCATTGCAAGCACTCGGTGGGTGGCCCTTGTTCCCTGCACTTGTGCCTCTCCTGGGCAGGGGTCTCTCTGCCTGCCACTGGCCTCTCATATCCTCCCTAGCCTTATGACCTATGTGATCAGAGGCTGGCATGGTGGGCATCTAGGCAAATTGCCTATGACTTTGGATGGGTTCATGAACCGAATGAAAGTTCCAAAGGCCAGCCTGAAGCCATGGACCCAAAGGTCTGGCAATGACAAGAACGAGAGTCAAGTCCCGTCCCCCGTCCCCCCCCCCATACACCCAGTAAGCCGGCTATCTAAAATAGCCAGCTAGGCTACTGGTTCCTTGGGCTTCTGGAGAATGACCTGTCCTACCCCCTGGGCTCAGCACCATTCTAAGTGGCCCCAGGGACTTAGGCCCTGGCTCTATGCTCTGCTAACCCCTTGTGCCACGAGGGCTTATCCTCCAAATCCAGCTTCCATACCTTTCCATAGCCACAGACACTTGTTAGAGATCTCCACCTCACCTACCCTGAGCTCTCACTCCACAGCTGCCCTTATTTCTTGCTTTGCTATCTTGATTCTTTGGGGTCTTTTGGTCAGAATGCAATGCTGAACTCCAGCCGGCCTCTCTGGCCTTGGGTCCTGCCTGCGTTCTTCTTTGCCTTTGGTCCCTGCTCTGGTTTGGTTCATGCCCCGCCCCTCCTCTTGACACTTTGGGCATTCTTCCTCGGTCCTGCATCTCTGAGGCTTCTGGGGGCTGCATTGTCTTCCTCCCTGGCTTACCTCCTGCCAGGCAAGTCTTTCTGACAGGTCATGCTGGGGGATATGACGTTGCAGCTCAAGGCCATCACTTGCCTCTTGTGCTGGGGGATTTGTTCTCTCTTCCTCTTCCTTGGAAGCCCAGGCACTTTGGCCCTGGCTTCCTATTTGTGTCCTCCATGTTTCCTCCTCTGCTACCTGACCAGTCAGCTATGTCCAGCTGCTCCCTCAGATGGGTCAAATGTACCTGTTACCTGGTGGACATCGTGGCCACGTATCTCCTGATTGCTAGTCTAGGCTCTTCCTCTCTATTCCCACAGTAATCTAATACTTGCGGTATCCTGCCTGGCACTGCCGAGCTGCCATGCAGCCTGTTGGGATTCAAGTGGTTAGAGGGTCAGTATCCTCTGGCTTCTAGGATGCTGTCCTCTGTCCATGTGCAATACTAGGCTGCTATGGGGCCTTCTTGGTTTTCACTATGAGCCCACACACCTTCCCCATGTCTGTGGATGCTGCTGAGCTGAGGCCACCCTTGTGGAAGGGCTGGCCCCAGGCAGTGGCAGATAGCCACAGCCATGACCGCAGGGCTTAGGATCCCAGGGCTTTCTCTAACAGTGGCACTCTTCAAGCTGCAGTTCCATGCCAGGACCTTCCTTGCAGCCTGTAGGTGCACTGGAGCTTTCTCCAAGGGAACATAATGGGAAATGCATGACCTTGGATCCCAGGCTGCTCCAGGGGCCTCCGGCAGGTAAGAGGAGCCACTGCCTTGTGCTGGGAGTGCCTGGTATTGATTCTAGAAGCAGGTCTCTCTGTGGCTGCACTTGCTGATGGCTTTGATGGCCAAGCAGTGTCTCATTGCTTGGAGGAGAGGACTCTAAGGGTCACACAGCCACACATCACCCTGGGCAGGTCCTTCATATTCCTGCCCAGACCTGTCCCTCACTATAAGGAAAGAAGCAAGTGAGCTCTATGTCTGTGAGCAGATCTGGAAAGAGAGTGAACACCCTGACACCCCCTCCTTCCCAAGGCCTTGGAAGGTGGGCCATGAGGGGAAGGCACCCATTAGGTCAGAGGTCTGTGGAGCCCTCTCCTCTAGCACAGGGCGTGTAGCAGGGCATGAGCTCAGGCAGGCATGGACAGGAGGGGAACAATGGCTAGACTGGAGCTTGTGACATGTTAGTAACTAGGCTCGGAGGCTCAGTCCTGAGGCACATAGCACCTGCTCCACCCAAGGCCTAAAGGACAGCCAGAGTGGACACTGGTGTAGCTTGGGATGTGGAGAGACCCCTGCAGATGCGGGAAGAGTTGAGGAGGAGCTGCGGTAAATGGAAACCCAGTGCCACAGGGGCCCTAAGAGCTAAACCCTGTCCCTTAGCCTGTCTCTTGTGTGCACAGCATGTCAGCACACATGTCACTCACAGAGCCCTTCCCTGCTGTTTGTGAGGAGGCAGAGGTCTTGGACACCCGGGGCTCTCCCAGCTGTCTCAGTCACCTCACTACCCCACCAGGGACCTGCAGATATCAGGCCAGAACAGAGAATGAGGCGGACTGGGAAGGCAGGAGCCCCGAGCGCCCCCTGGTGGAAGGCAAAGGCCACAGCTCCCTGTCCGGTGGTTCTGCAGGGGAAGGAAGGTCCTGGCCTAGAAGACAAAGGTAGGGAGAGGATAAGGAAGGCCTCAGAGACGCGCTGTAGGTGCTCTGCATCAACACACAGGCCTCCTGGACGGAGGGGCCCAGCTGGCCAGGGATATCTAGTTCAGGTCTCTGTCTAGCGGGGCCCTGGGTCTGTCCTGAAAGGAGATACTGTACTGGAACGCGATCTGGCTACATCTGGCCATGAGGTCCTCTGCTTAGCTTAGGGTCTTGGCACTGACAAGACCCTGGATAGTCAGGGGTAGCTGTGTCCAGATGGCTCCAAGATGGTCGGCTGTAGGAAGAACTTCTTGGAGCTTGGGGGCAGGTGGGCTTTCCAGCTACATACAGGCAAGGGTAGGCAGAGGAAAGGAGTATTGGTTTTCTGCAATGCATGTCTGTCTATACACACTGCATATGCAGCCCAGTCAGAGGGTGCCCCTACAGGCCTGCACCCAGGACCCTTCCCTGCCTCACACTGAGATGTGGGTCACAATTGCAGAGCAAAGCAGAGATTGGGACCAAGCTGATCTGGAACAAAATGTGGTTTGGCCTGGTCCCAAGACAAAGGTTTCTTGTCTTCAGCTCTTGGACACCAGGGCCTGAGAGCTCTGAGTGACCAGCCAGCCTGTTGAAGAGGGCTATGGGAACGTCAGTGTACACAGCGGCCTTGGAATTATGCTGTGGGGAAAACCCTGGGAGGAGTCTAGAAGCACAAAATGGTGCTGCCATGCCCAGCAGGCTCCTTGATGCCCTAGACCCTGGGCCCACAGCCTGGTGTGGACCCTTTGGTTCAGATGTCTTGAGGTATGTGCCTTGAGTTGTCCACATAGCCATTCCCCTTACCTGGCCAATGGTGAAAAGTGTCATGGTGTGCCTTGGGGTGACCATGCCTCCAAGGGTACTGTTCTACACCATTCACAACATAGGTGGAGAGAAGCTGCCCTTGCTGATGGACTCTGAAGGCTATGCCCAGGTGCCTGGCATCCATCTGCAAAGATAGGCAACCAGTCATCTTCTAGTGGACCTCCAGGAAGAGGGTCTGAACAAGAGCTTGGCCCCGACATCTCAGGTCCCCTCCTTACTGTTCAGCACCAGTGGTCATCCTGAGCATAAGGCTCCCACGGTAGTGCAGGCTACCACAGGTCTTTGGGCTATTCCTGGCATTCGTTGACCAGTGCCTGCTTGGGTACCACTGAATTCTTCCCGGTATTAAGGGGTCAGCGAGATACCTTAGAGCAGTCTGAGGCTAGCACGCCTCTCCATCCCCCAGAGCTGGAGCTGACAGTGACTTAGATGGTGTTTCCTAACTGGTGTAAGCCACAGAGTCCTCAAGAGCCTGCCAACTTAAGGGGGTTGATGAGCCTCAGAAACAGAGCTGACCTCTGCTTCTCACCTCCACCTCCCGCATGGGAGCCAAGTCTAATCAGCTATACCAGGCAGGACTGAATGTCCCTCACCTTTTCAGAGGTTGATGACTCCCATCATGCCCAGATCTTATTGAATGTCTGGTCCTGGTTACTAAAGTCAAAGAAAAGGCATGGGAGGGCTTGTCTCATCCCCACCAAGTGTTCCTGTGCAGCCTGTTACTCTTAAGACCTCAATGGGGAGAGGGAGATTGTCACCCTGGGCTCCACAGGGTTGCTGGAAGTCCAGTGTCCTGGGATGGTGTTTGCCTTAGCAATGGCCTGTGCCTGATGCCTGGGTGTAGCAGTGGGCACTGGAGCTGAGGTCATCTGATATCCATTGGCCCATGATGTCCATGCCTGTTCCTAGGCACTTGTGTTTACCATCAACACAGACAGGCAGGTGCTTGCTGTCTGGGTCCTCAAGCCAGCTGACATGGCCCTGGGCACTCAAAGAGAAGGTGGGACACAGCATCCCTCCTAGGGTGTCTGGGTTCTCCAAACTTAGCCACTGTAGAAGGTAGGTTGGCCACCTTCTGTCCTGTCCCTGGAGGCCTGCCAGCCCAAGAAGAGATCATCATTCTAGGCTCTACTGCAAGCCTGTCTTCTCTTGGGACCCCAGCTTATCCATCTGTTTTTGGAGACCACCTTGACTGCCTCAGGCAGGAAACAGAATTGTAGGTGTTCACATATTCGGGGAACTGAAAGGGGTTGGTAGCAATTCTTCACCAGCTGAGGCAAAGCAGAGCATGGATGGAGTCTCCAAACCCAGGCTTGCCAAGGTCCCTCATGGGCCTGTCCCCATTCTGATGGTCTGACCTCACACACTCAGGGACAGAACTCAGGCATCTGCTGTGCCTAACCGATGGCAAATTCAAAGCTGGAAGACCCCCAGTTTCCAATTCCTTCATGCCCCACCCACAAATCCTCTCTTCTTCCCAACATTCCCTCTGGCCCCTTCCCCAGCAGTTCACCTTCCAGCATGACATCTGCCCTGCTCCATGTCATTTTTCCCATGCTCCATGGGCAGCCCAGTGTCACTGTCACCTGCGCACAGAGCCTGTAAGGCCAGACTGCCAGCCACTTCCAGGTTTCCCAGGGAGGTACCCTCATGCACCTAGAGCCACCCAAGGATCACGAGGTCCCTCCAAGTCATGTCCCGCTGGTGAGCTCCCAGTCTCCACTCTGACACAGCTCCAGCAGAATTGCCTCAGAGGTTTCAGGACAGACTGCACAAGCGTACATTCCCTAACAGTCGGGTGTCTGGGGCCTATGCCATGAAGCTGGCCTCTAGCTGACCCATCTCTGTCATCTGATGTCATCTGTAATGTAATAAGAGGGCAGCAAGGAGCAGGAAGCTCAGGCATACAGATCTGGGGCCAACTCTTAAAAAGTGAAGTCCTTGGAGGGAAATCCCCTCACCCAGGAACTCAACGTGAGCATCCTTTGCCTCCTACCTCAGTAGGAGCTGCTGGATGTGACTCTGTCTGTTACTCACATCATGCATGAGAGGTGGTCACCAAGGGAGGTCTTCACTCAGGATCCTGCTAGGGTAGGCAAGGAGAAAATGTGTGGTAGCTGAAGCCACCTCAGCCCCATCAGCAAGGTAAACAAAGTGACATGTGCTAGCCTGTGTGTCTCTGGAAGACAACTCACAGGAAGGTGAGTTGGAGCTGAGCTTCAGGGTCCTAGGCTGGGGTGAGCTCAGCAAGGGCCACGCCCAAGTGCTGAGCCCTATTGTACAATTAGAGGGACCACAGTGCTGTCTGCAGGTGGGATTTGGTACTGTAGGTCATAACTCTGCTGGCCTTTGAAACCCTGGCCACAAAGTTTCTCTAGAACAGTGTTTCTCAATCTGTGGGTTGTGATCTCTTTGGGGGGGTCACATATCAGATATCCTGCATATCAGATATTTACATTATGATTTATAACAGTAGAAAATGTAGTTATGAGTAGCAACGAAATAATTTTATGGTTGGGGGAGTCACCACAACATGAGGAACTGTATTAAAAGGTCACAGCGTTAGGAAGGTTGAAAACCACTGCTCTAGAGGTACCACATGCAGAATGTGAGAGACCTGCCTTAGGGGACATCAGACCATCTTGGGACCTGAGTCTGACACTATACCATCTGTGTGTCCATTACAGACATCCATGTAGCATGGCCCTTTCACCTGTTCATGGCTTCTGCCTTACCCATTGTGCCTTGCCCCACCAGCACACCCAGACGACAAGTCCAAAGGCAAGAAAGCTTTGGTGACCCTCCACCATGAGCTTCTCTATTTTTTTTCTACTGGCATCAACAGCCTATGTCATTAGATTCTAGGAGCCTGAGAACACAGTGTCCAGGGCATGGAGCTGTGTGCTTGTGGTCAAGTGGCAGATAATGGTGGAAGGATGCTGGAGCCTAAAGCCTAGCCTTGTTGCTGAGCTCTCTCCCCACCATGAACGGCATATCCCAGCTGGCCTACTCAATCAGCTTGAATTCCCAAAAGAAGGAGCCTCCCTAGAACAGTGTGACTTAGGAATCGCCTTTTCCTTTCTTTTTACTCAGGACAGACCCGCTGAGGAGGGCAGCAAGCTGGGCTGTGGGGTCTGGGTCTGTGCTTTCCACAGGGTTAGTTCCTCAATTCCTCACTCCTCTCTGGTGGAGAGGGTCCACCTGCCAGGGCTCTGAGACCAGGCTGGGCCAGAGTGTCCCCCATCTAAAACTTGGCCATTCCAACATCAGACACTAATGCAGCCCAAAACCCTGACCACTGGCCTAGATTGCCCTATTGCTGGACAACACTGGGGCTCCAAGCACCATGTGGGGAGAGAGCTGGCTCTGGGGTGAGGCTAGGTCCTAGGCAGGCCTCTGTGGGACAGTCTTCAGCACTGAGGTACCAGCGACTCACTTGGGCCTCTGTTTCTAGGGGGGGCAACAACGCTGGGCACACCGTAGTGGTGGACGGTAAGGAGTACGACTTTCACCTACTCCCCAGCGGCATCATCAACACCAAGGCCGTGTCATTCATTGGTGAGTGCCCCGCCAGCCCTCGTCTGACTTCCCGAACCAAGGTCCCAGTGTGTGTGGAGAGGGCGGGGAGTCTCACTGTACAAACCCCAGGGCTGCTCCATGTGCTCCCCTGGAGCCCCCTACCTGGAATTTGTCCTCAGGGCCTGGTCTCACCAGGAGTCAGAGGGTGCAGGAAGCTCTCTCTCTCTCTCTCTCTCTCTCTCTCTCTCTCTCTCTCTCTCTCTGTGTGTGTGTGTGTGTGTGTGTGTGTGTGTGTTCGTATGTTCAAGTTCATGTGTATGGATATGTTTGTATATCTGTGCTTTCCTGATGCTGTCTGTGCTGTTACAACCACCACCTCCTTGGACAGCTGCTGCTCCAGATGCCTAGACAGGGCTTCCCTACCCCTGGTATCTCTAGTTATTGCTCAAGAAGACCCCCTTTCCTCTAGCTCACTCTCCAGCACCTCTTGCCCTCATTCTTCTAGCTCTGGCCGGCATACTTGTGCCTTATCTGACCCCCACATCTCCATCAGGAAGCAAAGGCAAGGTACTGCCTGTCCGTGGCCAGCAGATAGTGCAGGTCTGACCCATTGTGTCAGTGCAGAGGAAGGAAATCTGCAAGGTAGGGGCTGGGGTGGGTAGAGTCTGAACTCAGACTCCCCAGAGCCCTTCTTGTCAAGTTCACACTGTCTCTAGCCCTCCCAGGACAGAGCGGGATGGTGATGTTCACCGTCCACAGTGAGGAGTCTCAGCTACGGACGTGGCCTGTCTGCGTGTGGGCTCAGTAGAGCGGCTGGACAGTGGTGCCGTCCATGCTTTGGGAAAGCTGCAGGAAACAACCTGGTTCTACTTCATCCACTTCTCTGGTGGAACAAGGTGACATGGGACAAAGATGCACATGACCCAGAACATGTGCTGCCCAACCCTGGGGATGGCCTGGGGCCAACAACAGGCGAGAGGCTGGCACTTATATCTGAGAGCTCACTCAAGAGCAGAGGTGCCACGTTCATCATAAAGGGCACCTCAGCAGGAGCACCAGCCTGTGTTGACCCTCAGCTTGCGACACTCCTTGCTTCTCTGCCGTGGGGTTATTTCAAGATGCTGTGGCATTTGAGTGACCTTTTGTGTTCACTGTGGCTTGTATAATCTCTGAGTCACTCCAATCTTGACTGCTCTGCCAAACCTCCCTCTGCCAAACCTATGCCATGGCCAACCCATGAGGCTGGTGTAGGATTCCTCATCCCATGGCCAACCCATGAGGCTGGTGTAGGATTCCTCATCCCATGGCCAACCCCGTGAGGCTGGCGTAGGGTTCCTCCTGGGACCAACAGTGGCCCTTGCCTGCTTGGGTCTCCTCAGCCCAGAGCCTATACTGGCATGCTATGTGGCCTTCAGCAGGCCACCTTCGCTTTCTGAGCCTCTGTCTCTAGCTGTGTGGACTAGCTCTGAGGGTCCCACATTTGCTTTTCCATGATAAAGCAGAGATCCCAAGGTGCTGGTAGGACTCTGGGAACTTTTAGGGTCCACAATTCTCCATGGTTCCTATTTTCTTATTTTTATATCATTTCAACAAATGAAACTGCTTCATTGAACCATAATTTACACATCATAAAATTCACTCACTGTAGGGGCTGGAGAGGTAGCTCAGTGGTTAAGAGCACTGACTGCTCTTTCAGAAGACCTAGGTTCGATTCCCAGCATCCACAAGGCAGCTCTGGAACTCCACGTAATAGTCTGTAACTCTGGTTCCAGGATATGTGACACCCTCTTTTGACCTCCATGACACCAGACATGTTCATTTATATGCAGGCAAAATACCCACACACATAAAATAAATTTAAAATTACCCATTGTAAGGGTGCAGTTTTGAGGCCACCACAGTTGACTACGGAATTTGGTCACTCAGAAGTCTGTTGTGTTGGCTGACTGCCATTGACCTGGCCTTGATGCACTTACCATCTGGGTGGTGTTTACGTATGCTTTGCTTTTGAGACGGGATCTCGTTTAGCCCAGGTCAGCCTGGAACCTACTCCAAAGCCAAGCCTCCCAAGTGCTGAGATTCTGGGCCTGCACCTCATGCTCCTAATGAGCTGTTCTGGGGTCAACTGAACAAATGCAGAGTCACAT
Organism: Lophiomys imhausi; assembly: GCA_907164525.1. NCBI lineage: Eukaryota > Metazoa > Chordata > Mammalia > Rodentia > Muridae > Lophiomys > Lophiomys imhausi. Next base: position 19,038,952 of record CAJQZJ010001511.1, read on the forward strand.
CCCCTTAGAACAGGATGGATTCTAGTCAGCCGGGCAGAGAAGGCTAGCCCTGGAAGCATGCATGGGGTGGGGGCAGCAGGAGCAGGGGACTGCGGCATCTGGGTTCCTTTTTCCCCAGGCCAGAGAGAGGGCTTCTTTCTGCTAGGCTGGCCTGGAGCAGGAGGCTCAGGGTTCGAAACCCTGGCTGTGTTTAAAGCTTATTTAGAATCAGGTCCTAGCATACGCAGTCCCTCCGTTCTGGTCTGCATGGTCACCATGTGGAAGACAGCCTCTGTGCTTGCTTGCTTCTGATGTGGTGATAAAGCACTCTGACTAAAAGCAACTTGGGGAGGAAAGAGTTTATTTGGATTACATTTCCAGGTCACAGTTCATTGTTGAAGGAAGTCAGGGCAGGAACTTAAGTAGGACCTGAAACAAAAACCAAAGAGGAACTCACTGGCTCTCTCACTCTCTGAATCATTCACGCTCAGATTTACTTATTTATTCATTTGATTATTCATTATTTCATTTATTCATTTTCTCCTCCTCATGCTCTTCTCTTTTTTTGAAGCAGGGTCTTACTATGTGGACCAGGCTAGCCTTAATTTATAGAGATCCGTCTGCCTCTTCCTCCAGACTGCTGTGATTAGGGGCATGTTCCACCACACCCAGCCTGGGCTAACTTTCTTAGACAGCCCAGGCCTACCTGCCTAGAGAAGGCATTCCCTCATGGTAAACTAGGCCCTCTTAAATCAATCAGCAATCAAGATAATGCCCCGTACACATGCTCACAGGCCTGGGTAACTCTAGGTTGTGTCAAATTAAGAGTAAAAACTAACCAGGACCACCTCCATAACTGACTGCCCTTGTCTCACACCAGCTGGGGGCTGAGCTGACAGCCTCCACAGACACTCCATTTGCCTGTGCTGGAGGGTCCTCCAGGCCTCCTGGCTTGACAGCTCACTTCCTTTGGCACTAAGGAACATCCCAGCATTTGACATTCACAGTTATTCATCCATTCATCCTCCAGAAGCCTCACTAGCCTTCAAAATTTGTCAGCTATAACAAGCTGCTATCACCATCGGGGGCAGGTCAGTGCTCAGCCCCTTTGGGTGAATACCCAGGACTGAGACTTATGGGGTATCACAGCACTGCCTTCAGAATTTTCCATTTCCCATACCAACACTATGGGGCCCTAAACACCAGCCTACCTGCCCACTCCTCTGCTTCCCCTGGGTTCTACCTAAGTGGGCTGTAGGGCCCATGACTTCAGTGTCTGATCCCAGTGTTCCCAGGTGTAACTGTGCTGTTGCATGTGATGGAGTGACCTTTCTCTTTAAAACTGAACTTCAGTTAGGCAGTGGTGGAGACACATTTAATCCCACCACTCAGGAGGCAGAGGCAGAGGGATCTCTGTGAGTTTCAGGCCAACCTGGTCTACAAAAAGAAGTCCATGACAGCCAGGGCTATTACACAGAGAAACCCTGTCTCAAAAAGAAAAAGAAAAAAAAAAAAAAAAAAAAAAGACTGGACCGTATCCATTACCCAGGTCTGGGCACTTGAGCTGCTTGTCCCTGCAGTCTGCCAATACCATTTGAAGTCAATGTGCAAGACCTGGGACATGATTCCATGCCTTGTGTTGCAGGCAATGGTGTGGTCATCCACTTGCCTGGCTTGTTTGAAGAGGCAGAGAAGAATGAGAAGAAAGGTAGGTCATCCACGCCCTCACCCCACCCACAGCCCACCTGGCTGCTGAGGTCCCAGCTAGCTGGTCACCGGATGCTAGCTCTGCAGAATGGAGAGCAGAGTCCTCCCTCACTAAGGGGCAGAAGCTGGGAAGCCTAATATCTCAAAAACTGCTGCTATAGGCCCTGTTTTGGCATCACAGGCCCCTGAAGTTTCGAGGTGCAAGACATCCAGGAAGGAGGCTGCAGCAGGAGGAGCTCTAGCATGGGTGTGGTTTCTCTTGTGTGGTAGTCCAGGGGCCTCAGTTGGGAACACATGCCAGGGCATGGCTATGGGTGCTGTGCAATGGATGTGGTCTGTTGGAGCCTGGCCACGAGCTTAAGCCAACAGTACTGGGGGGGTGGCCATCATCACCTGAGAGTGAACACACCTGTCATCTCTGCCATGTCCCCACAGGTCTGAAGGACTGGGAGAAGCGGCTCATCATCTCTGACCGGGCCCACCTTGGTAAGGTTCTCACAGGGCCCTGGGGATGGCCCCTCCTTGCCCCCTCCATGGTACAGAGCTCAGGAGACCCTGGAGGGCCTGCCTGGTACCATATACAGCTGAGCTTTACTCTTTTTAATGAGCCTCAAGGTAGGAACCAGGTCAAAGGGAACTAGGGTCATACTTGGTTACCCCTTGTGGAGCCTGGGACTCTGGAACCCCAGTATCTGCTCCCAGCCTGGCACCTCCTGACCCCTTCTCCTGACCCCATTCAGAAAATGAGGTCCCTCACAAACCTCTGTCTTCTGCTCCTCTCCTGCCCATGTGTGGCCACTGGCAACAGTGTTTGACTTCCACCAGGCAGTGGATGGGCTGCAGGAAGTACAGCGTCAAGCACAAGAGGGGAAGAAGTAAGTTCCTCATACCACTATCCTTCCTCTTCCTGGGGACTTCCAGTTCCACATTTCTGGTGGCCTGGGTGCAGAACCTGTCCGAGCAGGAGAGGGGGACATCATCAACCAACTTAGGGCTCCCTTGAGAATAAAACCTGTAAGGACAACAGGGCAGTCCAGCTGTAGGGGTCACACCCTGACTTTGTTGGTCACCACTGTGGTCTCTTGTCACGGCTGCGTCACCCATCTCACAGGAAAATATGACAAAGAGTGAAATGGCCTGACTGTCCCTGCTTGCCCAGCGGCCACCCAGCACCCAATTCCTGGTCTTCAACAAGTGACGTGTGGCCTTTTGTCTGCTCAGAAGTGTTTGTTAGAACTCCAGATGTGCCAGGGATGTGGGTGGAAAGCGGTAAAAACCACACACACACTCTGCACAGGTGCCCAGTGCTCACATATATGTCAAGGCACATTTACTTATACAACTGTACATATGAGCACTCATGTGTATGTGCATATGCACATGGCATGTAGGTACACATGTCCCTGCACACATGTATGTGTATATACATGGACATTCACACTCACGTGCACACATGTGTACTTGTATTTGCACAGGTGCATTCACACAGTGCACATGCAGTCACATATACACACTAGCACATACACAGTCTTGCATGAACACACAGCCAAGATACATGTGGGGACAGTGAGTATTGGATTCACTTGGGGTTGCCTGTGTAGACCTTAGGATAGGTGTGAGCCACCAACACTTCTAAGTGTTCTTGCTGCCAAGGGACAAATGCAAATGCTTAGAAGCAGACAGGGGAAGCCCTGATGCTGGAATCCAGAACTCTTCTCCACCCGCCCTGCACCCTGGTGCTGTGAGCTTAAGCGGTCCCTGTGTCTTGCAGCATTTGAGCCTCCAGACCCTGCTGCTGCTGCTGGGTGGCCTCCTCACCTCCTGGCCTTGGTTCATGGGGTGGGCCCTGGGTCTGCCAGAAGTTGAGGTGGCATCAGCAGAGCTCCTCAGCAGTGCCCACTCTACATCTTTCAGTATCGGCACCACCAAGAAGGGAATTGGACCAACTTATTCCTCCAAAGCTGCCCGGACAGGCCTCCGCATCTGTGATCTCCTGTCAGATTTTGACGAGTTTTCTGCCAGGTAGGTCTCCCCACCCTCCCACAGCCCAGGGGTAAGACCCAGAAAGATGGTGGGAGACATGCCAGAAAATAGAGCACTCGGGTCCAGTGTGGGCCCTCAGAGGGTCACAGTGAGGGTTGCCTGCACAGATTCAAGAACCTGGCCCACCAGCACCAGTCCATGTTCCCCACCCTGGAAATAGATGTGGAAGGTCAACTCAAAAGGCTCAAGGTAAACTGGCCATCACTGGGCCACGTACTGGGGAAGTACACGGGAGTGGGGCAGACCTCCTGGGTGTGACAAGGGAGCTGCCACTGAGCATAGAACTCCCAGGCACATACACCTGCCAGCTGTCAGCTTTTGTGGGCTATGTGGACCCTGCCCCTCTGGAGCCTCATGTGGTTGCATGGTCCTCTCAGGGCTTTGCTGAGCGGATCAGACCCATGGTTCGAGATGGTGTCTACTTCATGTATGAGGCACTCCATGGCCCCCCCAAGAAGATCCTGGTGGAAGGTGCCAATGCAGCCCTCCTTGACATTGATTTCGGTGAGTTCTCCACCAGGCTCCATCCTGAGGGGCTCTAACGATGGTCTTTTGTATCTGCTTGGGACTATAAAAACTGGTAGAACAGCTGAGTGAAACAGGCCACCTCCCAAGGCCACAGTGCTGTCCAAGCCACCACAATGATCCCATTTTTCTGTTTGCCTAAATTCAGTCAGATAAGGCAGCACCAAAGGGGCTGAACTAAGACAAGGGAATCAGGATTGAAAGGCCAGAAGTGGGACAAGAGAAACTTGCAAGGCCAGCTGCCTCTTATCTCTAGTCCCATGGCATACCCATCTACTGCCCTCATTGCTGGGGAGGCCAGGTTCCCATGTGAGCTGTACAGCACCGTATTAAGGCCACTGTCCCAGAATAAACCCTCAGACTGCTGACCCTGGTGATCCACCTACAGCAGTGGTTCTCAACCTTTCTAATGTTGTGACCCTTTAATACAGTTCCTCATGTTGTGGTGACTCCAATCACAAAATTATTTGATACTTTATAAAACAGTAATTTTGCTACTGTTATGAATCGTAATGTAAATATGTGTTTTCCGTTGGTCTTAGGCGACCCCCGTGAAACGGTCATTTGACCCCCAAAAGGGGTTGAGAACCACTGCCATAGAGGGAATCCAACTACCCTTTCCTGAGAAGGTATCTTGGCCCCTGGGATTGCAAAAAGTAATGGGTAGCCACTGACCATTCTGTCCTGCAGGAACCTACCCCTTTGTGACTTCTTCCAACTGCACTGTGGGCGGTGTGTGCACAGGCCTGGGCATCCCGCCCCAGAACATAGGTGATGTGTATGGTGTGGTAAAGGCCTACACCACCCGTGTGGGCATTGGGGCCTTCCCCACGGAGCAGATCAATGTGAGTTCCAGCACAGAGATGGGTGGTATATTTGGGATTGCATATGTGTCAGGTGGAACTGCAGATGTGCTGAGGGGACTCTACCAAACAATTCTCCATGTCCTAGTGAGATCTTTTTATAGCACAGGCTCAGAGGTGAGGGTGTTAGAAGCTTTGAAGACAAGTCTATTCCAACACCATCAGCAACACAGTTCCCAAGAGGTGTGTGTGTGTGTGTGTGTGTGTGTGTGTGTGTGTGTGTGTGTGTGCTCATGCGCGCACACGTGTCTGCAACTCCATTTTCCCACCAAGTGCATGAGGTCCACAGACAAGTGGGAATTCTTCAGCACTAACTTAGAGACTGAAAGGAATGCCCCTGTTTCCAGCTCTTTAGCCTTGGGAACATTTCTGGAAGCTGCTGAGGCCTCTTCCTGACACCTGATTTGAATGAGTCACAGCTCTTGTCCCAGGAGAGGGAGGTGTTTGAGAGAGTCCTGAGGTGGGAGTACATTTAGGGTGGGGGGATAAATCCTGCCTCCCACCCTGAGTTGCAGGACAAGGCCCCACCCACACTAGCCCACACTTAAACAAGAGGAAAGGAGGCGGTGAGCGGCCTGTGCCTCCATGTACAGGCTGGGCTTGTGGAACAAGTGCTGCCTTCTGTGAACCATACTGGGAAGCAAAGCCCTGTGTGAGCTCCTCAGGTGGAAGAGGGTGGAGAGGAGAGAAAGCCAGAGTACAGGAGACAAGTGGGCACAAACCACACCGGTCTTTGCCAGTGCCCAACATAGCAGGCACAGACAGTCCTTTATGTTTGCACAGGAAATTGGAGATCTGCTGCAGAACCGTGGCCACGAGTGGGGGGTGACCACGGGCAGGAAGAGGCGCTGCGGCTGGCTGGACCTGATGCTCCTACGATACGCTCACATGGTTAATGGCTTCACTGCGTAAGCAGCCCTTCTGAACACTCACACTGTTGATGTTATATCAATAGGGATCTTCTCTGATCCCAATGCCCACAGGGCAAGTGGAACTCGTCCCAGGGGCTGGGACCCTAACATCTGTGTGGAGTCTTTCCATCCGACCAGCCCCCTCCCCAAAACGAGGTCAACACTGGGGAGTAACACGGAGGCCATAGGTGTGAAGCAAGCCCAGACCTGGGTCACATGTCCATCCTGACCAATCAGAAATCACTGTGAGGTCACATGAGAGTTAGTGTGAAGCTCACCAGATGTTCAGCATGGTGTGGGACCAAGTGCAAGGTGAGGGTGACCCTGAGCCGAGGTACCAGGGCTTGGGCAGAACAGCTTCAACAAAGGTCATCTTTGGGAGGATAGGGGTGGTGGTGGGTGTTCTGGAATTCATTCCCTACCATGCACACCCAAACATGGCCACTGGCTTTGTCTGTAGGGCTTGGGAACATCCTATAAAGTACAGTGGTAGTTTCTAAGCCAGAAGGACTTGGCATTTCTAGAATATTCATCCCACAGGAGGAACCCTGAGAGGGAGCTGGGAAGAGGGACAGGCCTGGGTGGGGGAAGCAGACAGGCAGGCAGGACTCCAGGTGTTTCTATCTACCAGGGGAGGGAGACAGACCAGCCCCACAGCTCCCATGAAGCGCTGAGAACTGACTTAACACTCCTGAGGATACAGAATCCCAATGAGAAAGGCTCTCTAAGGAGAACGTGAAAGCCTCTCACAGTCAGGAGGCAAAGGTGGGGTGGCTCAAGGTTGGGTAAGGACCTAAAGCAAGGCACCCCTCCAGCAACAGCAGGGGCCTTCCCAGGCCCCCTACCCCTGTGGGCCTGCAAGAGAAAACCCCCAAGGATGTTCTCAGTTGGAATGCTGCAACAATTTTCTGCAGGAGAGTCAAGGAGCACAGGGTAGAGCTCAGAAGTCTCTGCAGAGGTCTGATTGCTCAGGGCCCTCTCTTGGAATAGAAGGAGTTCCTAGGAAGTTGTCTTCCCTGGCCCCTCTCCAGCTTGGTATGAGGGCCAAGACTTCCCCACCAGCATTGGAAAGTCCTGCTGGCTTTAAAACAACCAGAGCCTTCCTGGGTAGGTAAAGAGCTAATAGATAGCTAGAAGTACGTGGCTGTTGAAGAGGTGTCTGAGGCCTTGTGAAGTAGATGTGGGGTAGCACCGGTGTGCGCCCCACATCTAGCCCAGAGTAGGCGCAGCCAGATGAGATTCGCCTGTGAACCCGGTGTGGAAAAAGGACAGCAAAAAAAGGGTGGGATGAATGGAAGAAACTTCAGCACAAGGCAGTTTTGAGAAAGGCCAAGAAAGGCCATTGCCATATTGTACTTGGTTGCTGCTCTGGGGCTGTGTTCAGGAACATCCATTCTGGGAAAGAAAGGAAAAGTAAGTGTCATGCTCAGCAGTCATGTCCCTGCATGCCCCCATGCTACAGGGAAGACAGGAGTGCAGGGCAGAGGAGTCACCCACTGGCAAGAGAGAAAGCCCAGATTTCAGGAATGCTTTAGCTGGGGGACATAAACAGCAGATTCAGGACTCAGGCCCAGAGGCAGGTCTTCCTCTAGCACATTCAGTGACTGCATTTGGGGGAGTCACCTAATCTTCACTGTGTTCGGTGCAAACAGGAGAAAGGGAGGGTGAAAACAGAAGCAATAACAGGATCCTATGTCTCCACTCTGTATCTTGTTTTGGGTACAGGCTGGCCTTGACCAAGCTGGACATCCTGGATGTCCTGAGCGAGATTAAAGTTGGCATCTCCTACAAGCTCAATGGGAAGAGGATTCCCTATTTCCCTGGTATGTGAAATAAACCTGAGTTTTCCTGGCTGTTGAGACACTTCTTGAACATTAGAAAAGACATCCACTAACTTTGAGATGACTAAGAGAGGTGTTTCAGCCCCCAGCAGGCAAAGGGAAGGAGCTTAGACTCTGAGGGCCACTATCTGTCTCCAAACACTGGTAGCCCCCTAGCTTTAGTCCCAGTTTCTTGGGGGAGGTCTGGCCTATCTCTGGGAAGACTCAGACCTTCTGGTGGCTTGAAGATGTTTTGGGACAGGGCTGAGAGGCAGTTGGAAGTCCACCCTGCCACTTGCCTTGGCTTCCTCTGGACCCTCGCTAGCCTCAGAAAGGCTCACCTCCAGGAAGATGGGCAGCCCGGAAAGTAAGGAGACATGAGCTACTCTGAAAAACATGGATCTTTATGAAAATGCATCTCAGATGAGAAACCCTGTGGGTGGATTCCTTTTTCTTTTCTTTTCCGATGCTGGGGACAAACTTCAGAGTCATGCCTATGGTAACAAGTGCTGAGTCTCTGAGTTCCATTCTCATTCCTGGGTGATGCTGAAGGATCTGTCCTGGCTCCTGTGCCTATGTGCCCTGTCTTTTCTTAAACATAGGGATATTCTTCTTCTGGCTTTTGGCTTCTTGTGTATCTGGAATGTGCCTGTCAGACTCAGGTCAGAGGCATATCTTATCGGCTTAGACTCCCTCCCTTGCAGCCTGCTATAGGCAAACTGCCTCTTGCTTGTCACCTCCAAGGAAACCTAGACAGATTCAGAAGTGCTTCTTGGCTTGGGGAGCCATCTGTGTCCTTGAGCCCAGGATCTTTGACCCTACTGACTGACCCAACCTTTGAAAGGAGAGCCTTCAAGTTCATAGGATCTTGCTGGTGGCTTAGGGCTCTGTGGTAATATGGAATACTGAGGGAAGGCACTGTCTGGCTCTGAGGCTTGAGATCCTTATAGAAAGCTGCCTATCCCAGCATCTTCCATTAGCAAGGGATGATGCATGCACTATGAGCCATGCATGGAGTCCCAAGCAAGAGGAGCCATGCATATTTAAGGATACCCTGGCTTCAAGATTCTCTAGTGCCTTATAATTTCCAGTTGTGTCTTAGAGTCCCTCCATTGACATTCTGTGGCCACTCCATATATATCAGTTAGCCAGTGTCTCAAAACTGGCCATGCCTCATGGCTGGAAGGAGCATAGCCAATGTTTGACCCTCAATTCAAGCCCCTGCTCACTGCCCAATGCTGCAAAGCCAGCAGGGTCACTCGTCCTCAGCAGCTTCCTGTCTGCCAAGTCACCAGGTCAGAAGCATGAGAGTCTATGGGACCCTGCTGACCCCACCCTCTCCCACCCACAGCTAACCAGGAGATACTGCAGAAGGTGGAGGTTGAGTATGAAACACTGCCTGGATGGAAAGCAGACACCACTGGTGCCAGGAAGTGGGAGGACCTGCCCCCACAGGCCCAGAGCTATGTGCGGTTCGTGGAGAATCACTTGGGTGTGGCAGGTGGGTCCCATGAGTCTGTTCCTCCTGCCCCCACATCAAAAACCTTGGATACTCCAAGGGGCCGGTATCCCAACACAAGGCCTGGTGAGAAATAAGAACCAAGTGGTAACCACATGAATGGGACAGTTGAGAAGAGGTGGGGCTAGGAACAGGTGCCAACTGCGGAAGGTCATTTCCATAGCTCCAGCCAGGTTTTGGCCAGTGACTCCGCCTAGGGTGTAGTCTATGGTACAAAGAGCATGCCAGATTTATCTGCCATTGTCACCCAGGAAGGCTCAGGGTGCATCCATGTGGCTCAGGCAAGGAGCAAGGCAGGATAGGAGCTGCTTTCTGCTGCCCATGGATGAATGACCCATTATAGAGCCCACAATACAGTTACAAATACTGCCCTTCTGGGGCAGGGAAGGTAACTCAGCAGTTAAAAGCCTTGTTGGTCTTACAAGGACCAGGGTTTGTTTGGCTCTCAGTTGCCTATATGACAGCTCACAGCACCTCTAACTCCAGTTCCAGGGGGATCTCTGTGGGCACCAGGCATGTATGTGGTGTACATATATGCATGCAGGCAAAACATTTACATACATAAAATAAAAATTTTTAAATCTAAAAATGACTTTATTAAAAAAAAATACTCCACTTGGTGAACAAACAGAGGTGGCAACACTCCTCACACAGCTACTTGGGTTTTGCCAGAGGAATAAAAAGCATAAGCTGCAAGGTTAAGGGACATTTTGTAAGGTATGAGCATGTGTATAGAGGCAGAGGACAGCCTCAGGGGTCACCTCAGGAACATTGTCTACCTCCTTTGAAGACAGGTTTTCTCATTGGTCTAGAGCTCAGCTCACCAAGCAGGCTGGACTGGCTGGCCAGTGAGCCCTAGGGTTCCCATCTCCATCTCCCCAGTACTGGGGTTCTTGGGTACACCACCAGGCTAGCATTTTAACCTGGGTTCTTGGGATCCCGCTCAGGTTCTAGTGCTTACAAGGGAGCTCTCACCTCCTTGTCCACTGAGCCGTGTGTTGTTCATGGTCTCTCTGCTGTGCTCTTTGCTGCCCTTTCAGTCAAATGGGTCGGCGTTGGGAAGTCCAGAGAGTCCATGATCCAGCTGTTTTAGATGCCAAGCAGAAGCCAGAAGGCCACACCGCAGTGTACCACCGTGAGTGAGCAGCCGCGGCCATGATCCTCGGCAGTACAGCCGACACCTTCAATGAAACAGCCTGAAACCATTTCCCATACTTTCATTTTTCTATGTATGTCTTCAGGTTGACCCACTTAATTCTACGACAATCTTAAATGTGTGAGGGCAGCACTGTGTACATTTTTAAAAATTCTGCTTTTAAAATGAGCCTAAGTGCTCAAAACAGAGGCCTTCAATGACTGATTGCCACATGGTATGTGTTCAGTTGGAGCTATGTCATAATAAACATATCTAGGCGTCACTGAGCCACTGAGAGGTCATTACACCTGTCTTGACTTTGTCCTTACTACTTTTAATCACTAATGACAACTTTTCCTAATGACCATGGTCTACCTGATGCCACTCTCAGAGAGCAAAACCCAAGTAGCTATATGAGGAACATTGCCAGAGCTTGATAGGGCACTAGTGTTATCTGGTGTGCACTATGGATGTTATGACCAAGATGGCTGTAACTGAGCTCAGCTGGACTCCTACATTTTTGGTGTCACGGAGCTAGTGTTATGCTTGCCCAGAAAGCAAAATGCAGCAGGCCCATGCAAGACAGACCTGGTATGTTACATGTTTCCCAGAACTGACCATCTGAGCACATACATTCCAGAGCTGCCTGCCATGGGATCCAGTACTAACAGTCCTTCCTGTCTCCAGGGACAGAGCATCCCAGACAGCCCCTCGTCATTCTAGTCAGACACACTTGGTCACTGACCCTGGGAATTTCTCCAGACTGAATCAGACACATCTTAACTAGCACTGCCTCTGCTCTGTGTTCACAGGGCCTCCAAGGGGCCTTCTTGAATAATGTGACAGCATTTGGGGTACATTAGGCTACCTCCAGTCTAAAGACATATCTCATTGTATTTTCACCTCTATGACAAAATAACAACAACAAAAAAAACTGAAAGGATTTATTTTGGATCACAGTTTCAAAGATTTTAGTCCATGGCCAGGCTGGCTCCATTCCTATGGGTCTATGGTGATGCAGAAGCATCATGGTGGAAGGGCATTTCAAGTAGAGAGACGGGACTGGGACAGGAATAATGTAAAACCTTCAAGACACACTTTCAGTGAGGTGCTTCCTCCAACCAGGTCTCACGTAAAAGCCTATTCAGCCATGAACTCACTGATGGGTTAACCCACTGAAGTCATGCCATCACGATCCAATCAGCCCTCAATGGCGCTGTCATCTGGGGCCCAAGCCTTTAACACTTCATATTCAAATCAGACCACCCATGAAATGCTCACACTAAACTTCTCTTAACAATAACCTCAGAGCCCATCAGGTGGGGTTAGAGATTATGGCCCTTTTCCTGAGTGCCCCGAGGATCGAGTGGAAGGAAAATCACACTCACGCTCTTGACTAGAACTACCCTTTTTCTAACACTTTAGAAAGCTGCCAGTTTTTAGACGATAAGCCCATGCCCACACCCTTACATACACGCACAGGGACCAGAGAGTCCCACTCCCAAGTACTAACAAACACTGAATGAATATATATGCCAGAAAAGACCTGATCCAAGGTCGTCCACGGGAACTAAATTCATCATAGCCAAAGCTTGCCAAATGGCCCTGGTGTCTAACAGGCGGGTAAACAAACTTTAGGTTTTCTAGGCAGCAGAACACCTAGTATCAGAAGGAACCAGCTGCCAACAGATGTGAACTAAAGGGAGCAGAATCCAGAAGAAAAAGTCAGCTCTCTGAGTGAAACACAACGGCACACACAGAATGAGTTTCCCTGCCTGAGATTCTCATGCTGTTTAGTGGGGGCTTTAGAAAAAGAGTAAGGAAGCCCAGTGTTAGAAATTTTAAAAGAATTTAAGGCCGGGCGATGGTGGCGCACGCCTTTAATCCGAGCACTTGGGAGGCAGAGGCAGGTGGATCTCTGTGAGTTCAAGGCTAGCCTGGTCTACAAAGTGAGTCCAGGACAGCCAGGGATACACAGAGAAACCCTGTCTCGAAAAACCAAAAAAAAAAAAAAAAAAGAATTTAAAAATACTCATGCTCTGGCCAGCATCTGAAAGAAAAAGAAAAAAAACAAAACAAAAACAACAACAACAAAAAAACAAACCAAACCAAAGAAGAAGAAAGAAAAGAGAAAAGAAAAGCAATAGGTACACCTCTCTGACTCAGGAAGGCAGTCAGACCCAGTGGAACCCCATGGCAGCTTCTAGGGTCTGTACCAGAAAGTGGGAATTCTGGGAAGAAAAAGTCCATTACCTTAATGGGAACAATAGCCTTCCTAGTGGTGGTTCCCTAGACAGGTTCCTGACCTGACCTGTCTGTCCCACTGGATTTAAGCCATACAGTGGAGGACAAGTGCATGTCTCCACATAGGGGTGGAGTTCATTCCTTATGGTTCTACAACAGCGGACACACCACTTATGGGGAAAGGAAGTGCAGTAGTCAGTAGTCACTTGTATCAGGCATTTCTCACCAAGGCTTGTCCTGTACACTCACTTGGCACGTGTTCTATATAGAATTGTGCCCTTATTCATGTTGAAGTTCTAACTCCCAAGACCTCAGAATGTGACTGTATCTGGCCTCGAACTCAGAGATCTGCCTGTCTCTGCCTCCGGAGTGCTGGAATTGAAGGCATGAGCCACCACCCCCTGCTCATAGATATAAAGAGTTAAAATGGGGCCGGGCGGTGGTGGCGCACGCCTTTAATCCCAGCACTTGGGAGGCAGAGGCAGGAGGATCTTTGTGAGTTCGAGGCCAGCCTGGTCTACAAAGTGAGTCCAGGACAGCCAAGGATACACAGAGAAACCCTGTCTCGAAAAACCAAAAAAAAAAAAAAAAGAGTTAAAATGGGGACCTTCGGGTGACTCTTAATTCAAAGTACTTGGTGTTCCGAGTTGAGGACAGACACCCATGCAATAAACACACAGAAGTTTCTTCCTACAGACCGAGGACGAGAAGAGACCTGCGCAGAACCCAGTACTTTGAGCTGAGGCTTCCAGTCTCCAAAATCTGGAGAGTTAAAGCCTGCTGTGTATGTGCCCGGTCTCCTGCGCTCCGAGATGAGCACAAAACTTAAAGCACCTCAGTCAGTAGCTCTTACGTTCCAATTGTGTAGAAATAAAAGGGCTGAGAAGTCCCTCGGCATCGCTCCTTTGCCTATTGTTAACCGTGTTAGAAGACTCCAAGGCAGGTTTTTGTTTTTGTTTTGTTTTGTTTTTCGAGACAGGGTTTCTCTGTGTAATAGCCCTGTCTGCCCTGGACTCGCTCTGTAGACCAGGCTGGCCTTGAACTCACAGAGATCCGCCAAGGCAGTTTTAAATCCGCTCTGACCAGCGGACCCGCAGGTCACCCAGGCTTGCTGCCCAGGATCAGGCCTCAGGGACGCAGGAGGAACTCTCTAAGGAAGATGGGTGCCGTGATCCACTGCGACTAGGAGCCCGGGCAGTGCGCCCCACCCTCCTGTTTAGGACTGGTTACTCGGTTAGGTCTCCCACCGCCGCTGCTTAGCGACAACAGAGACGTCCGGCTTTTAGCGCGCTGAGTCCAGCCCCCGATCTCGCACTGGTGTGTACGGAGCCACTCCTCGCTGGTGTCCCGCCCTGAAGTAGCTTCCTGCTGGTCCCACGCCACACCCTCCAGAGCCCCGCCTGAGCTGCGTCACGCACTATCCCCGCCCACCGCCGCCCCTCGGCCTATCCTGAGCCAAGCCCCGCGCAGTCCCCGCCTCGCCGCGCCATCCCCTCGGCCTTTCCCGCGCCCCTAAGTTCCACCCACTGCCTCCCTCGGCCTATCCCGCGCCATTAACTGCATAAGCCCTCCCCTAGCGTCTCCCGCGCCGCAGCCTGCAAAAGCCGAGCCCACGCCCTTAACTCGGCCTATCTGGCGCCGCGTCCTCGTCAGCTCTGTCCTCTCCCACCGTCGGAGTGCGCAGTGACGGGTGTTAGGTGTGCAGCTGTGGTCTGTGTCCGATACCCGCTATCTATCATGCCCAAGCGGAGCTGCCCGTTCGCTGACGCTGCACCGCTGCAGCTCAAAGTCCATGTGGGCCCGAGAGAGCTGAGCCGCGGTGTGTTCGCCGAGCGCTACTCGCGCGAGGTCTTCGGTGAGTGCGGGGTTCCGTGGGTAGAGCGGGCCGCGCCGCACGGGGCAGCGGGAGACCGCGATCCCCGGCCTGCGCATCGCACACACCCAGGGGTGGAGGCTGCTTCAGGCTTTGGGCTGCTCCGCGAGAAATCCGAATCGAAGCCGAGTCCTGCCGAGCGGTCTGTCCCAGCGCAGGACAGGCGGAGGGACTGGGTCAGGGTGGGCGTGAAAGTGTGAGCTGCCCTGGGCTGCTCTCTCAAGTGAACGTTCGAGGGGATGGGTGTTGCTGAGCATTGCCTTTCCGTGATGATTCCTTGGGGCAGGTGTAACGCAGTTTACCTTGCTTAGCGCAGAGTTTGAACTGTACAGTTTTGAGTGGTGTCGCTATGCCTTTGGAATGAACAGAAAAACAAATTTCCTACTCAGCCCCCCAAATGTGTAGCTGATTTGATTTGCCTTTTCCCTTTCTGTACGCTGGGGATGCAAGCTCGAGTGCTGAGACCTCCTGATGAGTGAAGTGGGAGGACTGAACTACAAATCCTGTGCCCTCAAAAAAAAAAAAAAGAAAGAAATGTAGACACGGCGGGTCGTCCTGGCTTATGCTTTTGATGCCAGCCAGCACTCCAGAGGCGAAGGCAGGTGGATTTCTTGAGTTCGAGGCCAGCATGGGCTACAGTGAGAGGTCTTAAAACAGCACTAGCAAACTACAAACACGGCCCAGAAAATGGCTCAGCCCGTTAAAGTGCATTCTGTGCAAGCCTGAACCTGAGTCAGGTCTGACGAGCACACCGAGCACACCGTATGAGACTCCTGAAAGTTGTTTTCTGACCTCCACGATCAATTAATAAGTAGTCAAATAAATTTAACTTTTTAAAAGGTAAGCATGCAGTTAAAAAAGGAAGACCTAAGTATAATTGGAACCTACTCGCCTGTTTCTACCCTTTTGAGGACTTGTGTCCAGGACCACTTGCCAGGACCATTCAGAGCTAGTCAGGCCAGGGAAGGGTGCTGGGCTCTGGGGTCTTGTACAGTAATGGGGCACACAGTTCGCAGCCTAAAGGATGGATACTAAGCCTCAGCCCACACTCTGAGCTCTTTGGTGGACCAGGAGTCCTTGAGGACAAAGATTATTGTCAACCCATATCTATTGTTTTTCAAACAGGGTATAACAATGTATCTTGGGCTGACCTTGACTTTAAATAATCCTCCTGCTTCAGTCTCTTGAATGCTGGAATGTGCCCTGAATCCACTTCCTGTCTTAAGGGGGAGGTGGCACAGAGTGTAGCTTGGCTGGTAACAGCCACTCTGAATTTTTGCTTGCTGCCAGTTCTACAGAGAGACCCCTGGGTCTCACAGGTCTCACTGGCTGTAAGTGGGAGTATTTCTGAAGCCCGCAACAGTGTTTTCACTCTGAGGCTCCCTGGGCCTGCAGCCTAAAGGGAAGCCACTGTTACAGGCTGAGCAGCCACTTACTCAGGGATGGTGGGTGGGAGGGCCTGGAAGGGTCTAGGAGACCTTTGTCAGGGGGTTGTTGTCTTTGTTTCCTATAGTGAAGTTGTTCACTAGCCTGGGAATGGTTGTAGGTGCTGTTTTGGACCTGTGTCTGCTTCCTGCCTCCTTGGGGCACTTGCTTTAGAGAATTAATGCTTCGTGGCCAGAGCTTTCTCTGGCACTGTAAGACAAGCTTACAGGAGGAAATCTGGGAGGATGAAGAGGAGGACACAAACCCAGTGAAGTAAGATTAGCTGTGGCTGCTGAAAATAGGTAATAGAAGGAGTCCCAGTGTGGAGCACAGTGTGATGGTGGGCTTCGGCTGTAGGAACCACAGTGCACCCAGAGGAGAAAGGAAAGATGAGCATTTTCAGCTTGGAGGCAGGGAGGCACTGGCAGTGTCCCGTTAGGGAACAAGCAAAGAGGGACTCTGTGCCTTGTAGGTCACAGGATGGCGTGCAAGGGTTGTGGTTGGCAGGGTTATCTTAAGGAAGGATCTTCTTCCCCAGAAAGAACCAGGCAGCTCCTTTTCCAAGGGGCCCAGGCCTGTAGAGATCACATGTGGGGCAAAGGTTGTTCCATCCACCACCTGCCGGAGTCGCTGAAGACTGGCCTGGTGGGAGCCCCTCAAGCTGCAAGGGGACAGATGCTGATTGGACCTGATGGCCGACTGACACGGTGCCAACCTCAGGCCTCAGAACCTGGTGAGTGACTGCCGATGGCACTTGCTGTTACACCTAGGAAAGACAGTGGCAAATGTTGCATTCCGATTCATAACAGAAGCAAAATCATGAAGTAGCAACAAAAATAATTTTATGGTTGCGGGTCACCACAACATAAGAAATCATGTTAAAGGTTTGCAGACTGGAGGTCTTCCCCTCACAGTCATTCAGAGCGGAAGCCACCAGCTTCTAACTGTTGTATCAGAAGCTCTCCTGGTGTCCCATCTGTAGTAGGAACATGCTGGTCCATTGCCTGTTGAGGGATGATTCTCATGTGACTGGTGAAAACAGGCCTCTGCTTCACCCCAGAAACGTCTTGGTTGACTCGTGAAACAGTGACACCCATCTTGACAGAGACCCAGAGTTCTGATAGAGACCTCTTCTATACCAGGAATAAGCAGTTGATCTGTCTTGGAGTCCTGTGACCAGTCTTGGGAACACCTCATTGTCACACTCTTAATGTAGTGGTGCAGGTGGCTGATAGGTTGTCCGAAGGACTCAGTTGCAGGGAAGGTGATCCCTGCTGGCCTCTTGTTCTTCCAGTATCCTTCCAGTGCTGACAGCCTGGGTGGTTTTTCCTCACAGGCCTGCCTAGGACTCCGCCCATTGCTTGTTCATCCTGCGTGAAATCTGTGGATGGGAAGGCGGTCTGCAGCCAGTGCGAACGGGCCCTGTGTGGACAGTGCATATACACCTGCTGGGGCTGCGGTGCCTTGGCCTGTATGCTGTGTGGCCTTGCAGAGTGAGTACTTTGATCTGAGGGCTGCAGAAATCAAGGTCCCTCTCCCTGTGAGGGTATCAGGTGCTGGGTGGGTACTCTGTAGGCACTATTTGCCATCATTTGACAGGACAGGACTTGGTGGTAAGTGCTTTGCCCTGCTCTTCTCAAGATTCTGATCCTTTTGAGAGAAGTCTGTGTTTCCCAAGTATCTGTGGCCTACTTAAAGCTGCTACCCTGGCTTAAACAGCCTGTGGTCTGATCTCTGAGTCCATATTAGGGCTCCAATAGTCCGCACTGTTTTCTAGCTTCAGTGTCTATCCAGTGTGCTTATCATTTGGGGATTGCCTCACATGTGCCACTGGGTACATGTACACAGGTCATACCTGCCCTTGTGTGTTTCCTGGTTAGCAGTGGTCTCTTGGGCAGTATGGAAAGGGGTGCTGCTCACCCATTCACTCCAGCCAGCTGGGTCAGCTATTTACTTAAAGATGTTCGGTGAGTGGGTGGGCGGTGCAGATCCCTGCCCCCTTGTCCCATGCTATAAGGACACACTACCAAATGTAAATGGAACAGATAGTGGATCCAGACAAGCTTAGGTCCAACTCGTTCTAAAACCGATGGGTCAGATGGAAAACCACACTTCATATGACAAATCCTTGTCACCAGAGGTACTCTTCAGTAGTTTGGAGAGAGAGATCAGGAGTGCCTGCAAGGGCACTCTGGGGGAGAATTCTCGGGTACCTGTAAGACTGGCTTATACTGAAGTGGGGAGGGACACTTCCCCAGGCCACCTCCCAGCTTCTGGTGACTACTGGTAGGTCCTCAGTGTTCCTGTCTAGGCCATCTTATTGCTGTTTTCATGTCACCTCTGTGTGTGTCTCATGACATCTCACCGTGCATCTGGCAAACTGTCAGGCCCAGAGGATGTTTGCATGCTAGACCTCCCAGAGACAAAGGTGTCCCCAAACTGTCCCTGAAATGCCACTGTCACCTGAGTCTGTCTTTAAACAAGTTCACATTCTGAGATGTCCTGGGCTTAGGGCTTCAGCAAGTGGGGATGCAGTCAGCTTCTTAGGTGGCTTCTCTCTCTGCCCACAACTGTAGCTATGCCGATGATGGAGAGAAGACGCTTTGCACCAACTGCGCTATGTTTGAAGCCTGAGGTGGCCATGGGAAGCGCAAGATGTTCACTTTGAACAGAGGAGGTGGCTTTTTATACATTATGTTTTGTACCGCAGTGACAAGTGAATAAACCTTTATATTCGCACAAGGACTCCGTCTGTTAACTGTGCTGAGGGTGGCAATGACAGCTGCAGGGGCAAGCTCTCCGCAGCATCCACCTCAGTGGCCTTGCCATAGTGAGACCCCTGCTTTTTACCCCACCTGACAGGCAAACCAGGTCCAGAGAGCTCAGCTGCAAGAGAGGGAGGCTGCTGGATCCCAGAAATCAGTTTGCAGGGTCATCTGTGTGCTAGGCCACCTCACATACTGAATTGTCATTGTCCCTTGGCCAGCCTTTTTCAGTTCCTACACAGCTGAGCCCCAGGTGACTTGATGAGCCCTTGCCCTCCAGAAGGTTTGGCCCAGTGAAGTGTCCTGTTGATGTTAGGGGTATGACAGTCCCTCACAGTGTCTTTGGGGATGTAGTTTATGCAGAGCTTTGGAAGGAGTTCACAGGGTGTGTGGTGGCCTGGAAGGTAGTGGTCTGCTTCTAATAAGTACTTGGGTGGTGGGTGGGTAGATAGTACAGAGCTCCCCTTGTCCTGCCCTGTAAGAATAACTATGGCTGTTGGTCCCCATACACATCAACGAGATGCTACCTTGGATGAGGTTTGCTCAAGTTTCCTGATCTGGCTTGGACAGTTGACACTCAGCCCCTTTGTGAGCAGGAGGGTTTATGGGGCTGTAGGTTGGGAAAAGGCTTTATGCTGGCTTGGGAGAGCCCTCATTACTATGGATAATGGGACCCTGGCAAGTTTTGAGGGTGAAAACTAGTGGTCTGTAGACCGTGGCTTGGAGCTAGCCCCTTCCAGGCCAGGTTAGCAGTTAAGCTGCTGTAGCAGCGCTGGGGAGGAGAGACACCCAGATAGGCCAGCCTGAGAGGCTCTGAGAATGGGATTTGGGATCCTCCTGGGGTGTTTTATTTATTTATTCATTTATATTTGTTTATTTATGGCAAGGGCTCACTGTGTAGACCAGGCTGGCCTCAAACTCTCAGGGGTCCATCTGCCTCCACCTCCTCAGTGCTGGGATTAAAGGTATGCATCACCACGCCTGGCAGTCTTAACCAATCTGAAGCATCTTGATTACCCAGATGTTTATTATCCTTGTTTCTGATACTTTCAGACAAGTGTTACTGACTTCAGCCAGTAACACTTGTCTGAAAGTATCAGAAACAAGGAGCTGGCTGTTGGGGGCCCAAGCAAACTATGGCCCCACATCACACCCATATTCCCATGGCTTCTGATGCTGCTTCTCCCTGGCCTAGCTTTTTGCCAGGCCCTGTGGGCTCTCCACTCTTCTCAAGCCTGCTCAGCCATTCTTTGCACAAACTGCTGCTGTAGCTAGCCCATCTCTGTCACCAGCTGGGATCATTTCACAGCCCCCACTCCCTGTAGGCTGTCCTCATAAGCAGCAGGCTGGCTAGAGACTTTACCTCTCCTGCCCCCTGCCCCACTAGGGTTCAGTCTCAGCTAATCATGCTTTTGCCTTAGGTCCCTCATTTCCTTGGCTGGAGGCACTTCCTGTGGGTGTTTGTGTGGCTCATTTGTCCTTCTTGGTTGGGCTCGGAAGCATCCTAGTCCCTTAATGTAGCAGCCCTGGCGGCTTTTCTAATCCCACCACACGGCATGGGTAAGTCTGCTATCCCTTTCAGCTGCCATGTATGTTCCCAAGAGCTGTGACTTGACTTGAAACTGCCCCTTACATGCTACAGACTTGCAGTAATCTGCCCAGCATCTAGTCATCAGGTCACAGGGACTTAGGAACTGTTTTTTAGGGAGTGTGAGTAGGCATGTTAGTGAGGGTGCATGCATGAGTTTGCATGTGTGAAGCCAGCAATCTACTTTGTGGTGTTTTGGGTTTATTTGGTTTGTGGGTGGCTTGGTTTTTGAGGCAGGCCTCTCATGTGGCCTGGAGCTCACTGATAAGGCTAGGGTGTCTGGACAGCAAGCCTCAGTGACCTGCCTTTGTTAGTCTGTCCAGCATTAGGATTACAAATACCACCACTCTGCCTGGCTTTTTAAATATATATTCTGGGGGTCAAACTCAGGTCATGTTTACATGGTAAGCATTTTACCAACAGAGTTCTCCAGCCCCTATAAAACTTTAAAAACAAAGTACCTAGACATTGGACAGCACCCAATGTCAGATGGTAACCCCAAAGAAGGGGATAAGCCCATGGTGTCAGCTCCTGCCTGTGGAGCACCCAGCTGTGGTGTGTGTGTGCGTGGGGGAATTCAGAGAGCTTGTGAAAGGATTGAGAAGATTTGGGGGATTAGAACTTGGGTGGTCCCAGAGTTTGCATGCCAGATTGCCATGGGACCTGCACACTGAATCAGAGCATCCTTGAAGGTGTTACTCATGTTGAGAGCCAGCAAGGGGACAAGAGCACTCCACATTCCCAACAAAGAAGAGATGTGAAGCCTTCAAGGCTCAATGGGTTAAGCCTCCCACCCACCTTGTGCAGACTGCCTGGCCCCTTCCTTGGGGTGAAAGCCATGCCTGATAAAGACATTGTCATCACTTCCTGCAAGATGAAACTTTTCCACCTTAGAAGCTCTGTAAGACACAGGATGTTGGGGGTGAAGCTGGTGAAACATTCCTCCTGCAGTGAAGCTCTTTAAGCTCAGCAAGTAAACTCAAGGGCTTCAGGAATTCCCTGACACTGACCAGATTGACTAGGTAGGGCTGTCCCTCCCAAGCGTTCTCAGATCAGCAGATCTGCCTGGACTAAGCAAAATTCCCCAGCTGCCTCAGAGAAGCTCAGCACACTCTCTAGCCTGTTAGCTTGCCTATAGTTTGTGAGGTATGCTTTCGTGAGCTGTGGCCCAGGCCTTGGTGATGCAGCTGTCTTTTGAGTTGTTCCTATTCCTGTTAATAACCCCTCGCCCATATTCCTGTATGGTACCTCTGTAAAACTCGTCAGTTCACCAGGTTGGACTTCGGTGGTGTCTGCACTTGTCTATCATTGGCTCCCTAGCTGGGGTGGGTAGATGTTTACTCACATCTACCCAGGAATAGTGTCATACTACAAGTATTTAACCATATCCCAGGACACAGCTCAGAAGGCATTGTTTCATTCAACTCAGTCTCCATAAGATAAACAGTGAACTCCTTTCTCCTCTCTTGGCCTTAATAGGTCATTTCCTAAATGGAATCTCTAACCATTAAGCAATTACTCATTCCCACTGGTCCCTACCTTGAAAAACACCATCCTCTTTCCTGCCTTATGAATTAGACTACTTTAGATTCCTCATTTAAGCTTATGAGACCCTACCATGGCTGCAAGGTCTAGCCCCTCATCTGCTCTGGTTGTTGCAGGCTAAGCTGGGTCTGGCTTTGGTGAGAGAATACCACATCCCAAGAGCACTGCCTAGATGCCTGGCTCCTGCCTACAATGATTCTGTCGGGCAGCTGCATGAGTAACCCTGGGCTCATAGAGGCACTGTATTTCCTCTGCTAGGAGCTTTGCCCCCCTCTATGATGGGGCATGCAAAGTTGTTAAATGCCCACAACTGCAGGGCCCCTTCCTCTATACTCGAGACATCCCTGAGGGGTCTCGTGGAAAGAGCAGCCTGCAGCACGCATCTGGCCCAGCCCCGGCTCTAGCTGTTTGTTTCAACATCTCAGCCACTTTAGAGGAGGTTTTGCTCTAAGTCAAGGGTCACAGAAAGTAGTATTTGCCATGTGCTCATTTCCTCCCTCCCTCCTTCCTTCCTGACAGGGTCTTGCTATGTACACCTGGCTGCCCTTGAACTCCAGTGCTAGGACTAAAAGTGTGTACCACCACCCAGATCTGGCTTTTTCTATCTATAGATCTTACTTCAAAGTACGGTAGGCAATGCTGTGTATGGTTCCAGAAAGCTCTAGAAGTCACCACTTGTATGGCTTGTAAAAAAAACTTGGGCTGTTCTAGAAGTGGGTGTTTTCATCTTCCAGAGGTGCAGACCACCACCCGCCCCTTTCTTTGTAAGAGTCAGATACCATCCCAGCAAGGCTACCAGCCACTGGGCTCTGTACAAGTACACTGTAGTCCATACCTGCAAGTGTTTTGCTGGGCAGTTGCTGCTGATTGGTGCAGTTCCACCAGTATCCACCAGGTGTCACCAGCAGCATATCCAGTATATCTTGGAGGCCGCTTGCGGACATTCTAGAGTCACCTTGACTCCTGTTACCTCCACCCAAACCCAGAATTGTCCCCAGTTCTGTTCAGTCACAGATGTGTTATGTGACCTCAACCAGGCTTCCTAAGCCCTTTTTGAACTGTATCCTGAGCATGTTGTCATCCTTCCTGGTGTCAGGATCTAGCTTACTGTTCTGCCCAGACAAATAGCAGCTGGGGCTGGCTGGTGACTTGGATAGCATCCTTTGGGGAGGGTCACCAGAAGAGTGGACTCCAGAGATAGTCACAACCCCACTTCTCCATCAGGAGTGTCTGCTGGGAGGACAGGGACTAGTGCCTAGGATCCACCCTGAGGTGATCCCAGCCACATACCTTCACCTCCAAACCCACAAACAGGGCTCCCATACCTCACACCATCCAGCAAAGCAAACCACAAACTTGAAAAGCAATTTTTATTGAATTTGGAGGGACAGTTTCATATTATAATAGTAAAAATGCTGAAGTTGAATGTTGTAAAAAACGACATGGTGCAGCAATGGCCAGTATCTGGCCAGGAGGGGGCAGGCCAGGGTGACAGCCAGAGAAGTAAAGCATCTAAAAGGACAAGTGCTAAGAGAAGGGCTCTTGGGAGGTGGACACTGGTGCACCTCCCAAGAGCCGCCACACAGGAGGGGGGCAGGGGCTCTTCTGTCACCAGGATTAAATTCCCCTAAAATGCCTTAACAGCATGATACACAGCAATAAACTGAATTCTTGTTCTTCTGTTAACCTAGGTGAGCCCTGGCTATCCCGTCCAGCCCTAGTGCTGAGATGGCTCTGTGCTCCCCTACCCCAGAGGGAGAGCCAGCTAGCATACCACAGTGAGGTGCTTCTGGTGCCCTCTGGTTGGACTTTGGCCCTGGACCCTAAAGACAGGCAGTGGCCAGGGTGGACAGGCGGATGGGGCAGTGAGAGGACCCACCCGGACCCATGAGCCCAAATTGCACATGGTTGCATAAATCCTCAATATTTTTCTACATGAATCTAATCGTTCTGGGCACTGAGGCCACATCTGACCTCAAGTTGGATGAAATAAATTAAGAAAAACCCCAGGATTGTTTTCCTCCTGACCTGGCTGGGAGGTAGGCTGCTGCCCACAGTAGAAACATCCTCCCCTGGTCCTGGAGGCTGGCAAGGTTCCTCCCCAGAGCATCCGAGAAACAAAACCATCAGGTACAGATGATCCATGCGGGGCTTCTGGACTTGGCAATGCAGAGGAGTGCATAGCTGCCAGCCACTGCCCCAGGCCTCAGGCTGTGCCGCTGGCTGAGTAGGAAAACTGGGGGAAGTGCGGCCTCCGCTCACTGTCCACACACTCCATGCTGTCATCTGTGGGCCACAAGAGAGGGCTTAGACTCCAGAGACAACCCGCCCACCTGCAAGGAGTCCCTGCCCCTCAGAAAGCTCACTCCCAGCCTGGTTGCTACCACCCTCCCAAAGAAGGCTTTTTTAAAAGTGTGAGTTTGGGGCTGGAGAGATGGCTTAGTGGTTAAGAGCTCTGACAAAAGACCCAGGTTCAATTCCCAGTATCCACATGGCAGCTCACAACCACCTTGACTCCAGTTCTTAAAAAAAAAAAAAAAAAAAAAACTTAGAATAGTAAAAGTTTGCTACTGAGGCACCTTAGAGCAGGGCGGCCCTCACCTTGATCAGGCGGTGTGATGGTGATCATCTGAGCTGTGAACTCCTCGTCGAAATACCTGGTGTCAGTCTCAGAGGTCACCTGGGGCTTGAAAGGCGGGTTCAGCTGCGGAGGAACAGGAGGGAACTGGTTACAAATGTGTTCTAGCCCCTCCTCCACTCCAGGCAATACTGCCACTAGCAGAAGGGCACAACTCTAGGTGAAACTGGGTAGGGCAGTGTCTGCAGGGGAGAGAGCACCAGAGAAGCTCCACAAGAAGCTCCACAGGGAGAGAAGGGGGCAACTCTGCCCATCTCCAGGATGCAGGAACCGGCCTCTTTTTTTTTGTGGTTATAATTTTCCTTCCAAGTTTTTTTTTCTTTTGGTTCTTTGGAAACAGGGTTTCTCTGTGTAGCCCTGGCTGTCCTGGAATTAGCTCTGTAGAGCACATTGGACTCAAACTCAAAGAGATCCTCCTGCATTTGCCTCCCAAATGCTAGCATTAAAGGTGTTTGGTGGTGTCACCACTGCCTGGCCCAAGTTATGGGGAAGGACACAAAGAAGACTAGACTCCAGGTAAGCTCATCTTCCTCACTGACAGCCCAGGAAGAAGAGGCAAACCAGAAAGTGATGTGCAAATGAGAGGCTGCTAACATCCCTTTGGGTCCTACAGGCAAGGATCTTCAAAGCCATCCCCCAAATCTGGTGTGAGGGCAGTGCTACTACATGTCAGAGTCATGGGATCTCTAGTTGGGTATGGGTAGGAGAGGAGTGCCATCCACATCCCTACATGATCAGAAGGCAGGATATAGACTACCCAAACCTGCTGGTCCTACATAGCCTAGAAAGAACATTTAAAGTAGGGGACAGACTAGATATACTGAAAGCAGGCTTGATGACAGGGCACCCAACACATCAAGATACAGTGTTGAGCCCACCTGCCATGTGTCATCAGTCTCCTAAGGCTGTTCAAGAGTTGAAGGGAACTCTACTCTCTGCCAGTGGCCTCCACTGTGCCAGAAGGGCAGGTGTGTCTCAGAGAATGGGATGGGGCCCTCCTTGGAGCTAGGGATACTTCGACATTACCCTCTACCTCAGCTGGCTTTAAACATAGACCTCCAGGCAGAAGACAGGGCACAGGTGTAGGCAAAATGGGCACTGCCAAGGGACTGGACAGGCCCAGCGGCTGGGTGTGTGGACAGAGCAGCACACTACCCTACACTGTGTAAGGAGGGGGTGCACATCCCTGTGGCTCTGTGGGGGCATGTGATTACCACAGAGCTGTGACCCCACCATGGGCATCTGAGCCAGTGAAAACCAAAGCGTGGGAGTGTTTGTGTGTGTGTGTGTGTGCATGTGCACACGCATGTGATCCAGATGCACACCTTCTTCTCATACACGTCTTGCCACACGATGCTGGCAAAGAAGCCATGCTGCATGATCTCCTTGGCATCCTCGGAGCCCCCGCCAAGCCTGTGGGTAGGAGACAGGTCCAGGGCTCAAACACTGCATGCAAGGTGACAGGCTCATGGGCATGCTCGCAGGGTGGGGCTTCCTGAGCAGTTGGGGGTATCCCCTAGCTGCCTGACCACCACCCAGGCCTGTCCTGGCTACACGAGACTGTGGTGGGTGCAGTGGGCAGCAGTGCTGTCTGGAGGCTGAGCTTGAAGCCCTGGTGGCCCTTACCTCTGTGTGGGGTCCTTCTTGAGCAGCCCAGAGAGCAAAGACTTGGCCTCAGGGCCAAGCGTGCGTGGGAAGCGGATCTCTTCCATGAGGATGAGCTCGAATAGCTTCTCGTGGTCCTGGTTGTAGAAGGGCAAGCGGCCACACATCATCTCGTACATAACCACGCCCAGCCCCCACCAGTCCACCGCACGGCCATAGTCGTTGTCTTCCAGCACCTAGATGGGGGGGACTCTGTCACCATGTGTCTGGGGCATAGGGGCGGGGGGGTGGGGGAATACAGAAGAAGTAGCAGAGCACCTCAGGGGCCAGGTACTCGGGTGTTCCGCAGAAGGTCTTCATAGTGGCACCATCCTTGATGCCCTCCTTGCACAGCCCGAAGTCCGTTATCTTGATGTGCCCGTCCTTATCCAGCATGAGGTTTTCCAGCTGCGTGGGAAGCCTCAGTTAGTATGGCCAAAGTCCCAGTCCCCACCTCCCCCAGTCCGTGGGCACACCTTAAGGTCCCGGTACACCACATTCTTCTCGGAGTGCAGGTAGTCCAGAGCCGACACAATCTCCGCACCATAGAAGCGGGCCCGGTCCTCGGAAAACACACGCTCACGAGACAGGTGGAAGAAGAGCTATGGGGTGGAGGGTTGAGAGGGCTGCATGAGGCCCCCAGCCATGACCCATAGGATAGAGGCAAAGTTAGGGACTAGTTCTCAAAGAGAACTGGGGACACAGACATTCCAATGCAGCAGAAACAGGATACCCCAAAGCAAGCAGCTGCGGCCTCACAGGGCCAAGGCTGGCAGCACCATCTGTACTACACAGAGGGCTTCAAGGCTCTCAGAGGGACAAGTCCACCCATGAAGTGCCCAGCTCTGAAGCTGCCTATGGTCCTACCTCGCCCCCGTTAGCATATTCCATGACAAAGCAAAGGCGGTCGTGGGTCTGGAATGAGTACTTCAGGGCCTGGAATGGAAGGAGGACAGGCCTGATGGCTGACAGAGCTGTGTACTTATGCTGCCACCCAGCCACCCCCAAGATGTACCAAGGGCACACTTCAGTGTCTTGAGGTACAGCATCACTGTGGCCTAGGCTAGCCTGAACTCAGTAGATGCTTCTGCCTCAGCCTGCCAAGTGCAGGGCCTGCAGATGCAAGGCACCATGCCATTGGCATATTTTAAGATGAGAAACTGAGGTCTGGGTTCAGGTGCAGGTCAAGATGGCCTAGAAGTTGACTGTACCAAGTTCTGGGGTGACCAAAAAGCCTCCAAGCAGAGAGTCTGACACAATAGCTTCTTAAAGTTTCTAAAATTGGTGTACTGAGCCATCCCAGTCGCCTTCCCATTATGGAGTAGAGGTGGCCCTCCTTAAAGGCAGCAAGCCCAACATGCTGACCCTGGAACTAACCAAGCTGCTGTAACTGAGCTTTACTCATGATAAACCCTGGGGAAAACTGGCCTCCAGAGGAGTCAGAAGATGAGTCTGAAAGGACTGGGGGATGAGTTTAGGGCCACCCAAGACCTCAGCAGAGTGAGAGCAAAGTCATGCCTCCCTCCTCCATGTGCTATACACTTCCAGTCGTACATCAGCACCCTATCCCCACCCCTCCATCGGTCCACCTAAAGCCCTTGTTCGTGTGTGTGTGTGTGTGTGTGTGTGTGTGTGTGTGTGTGTGTGTGTGTTCACCCACGAAGGCAGCAGATGTGAGTGAACCAGTTACCACACTCATCTCTATCTCAGGGGCTCGGATTGATGGCTCCATACTTACCGTAAGGAAGGGATGCCTAGAGTTCTGCAGGACACGGTTCTCAGTAAGTGTGTGGGCGACCTCGTCCTGGAAGGAGAACCACGTGAGCACATCTCTCCTGCATTCCTCTCACCCTCCCTCCGACCTGCAGTCCATGCACCTTGGCGACGATGACCTCCTTCTTGAGAATCTTCATGGCATAGTAGCGGCCTGTGGCCTTCTCCTTCACGAGGATCACCTTCCCAAAGGTGCCCTTGCCCAGTAGCTTCAGGTACTCAAACTCGTTCATGGTCTGTAGGTGGTAGACATAGCCCAGTTAGGGAGGGGCCTTGCTCACCACAACTAGCCTATGGAGAAAACCATCTACGCCACCACTTTCAGCTTGACAGTGTACAGAGTGAGCGAGGCTCCTCCAGGTTTCCCCATGCCAAGCTCAAGAGAGCTGGGGACAAGCCAGGCCCATTCCCACATCTACTGGCTCATAGGGCCGGTCAGTGAAGGATTATGCAGTTTAGCTCAGAGCCCTGGGGCTTGGGGGATAGTGGACATCTTTTTACTTTGTTTGTTTGTTTAGTACTTAGGTCTCATGCATGCTAGGCAAGTGTTCTGCCAATGGAGGTATATCCTCAACCCATGTCAAGAGGAGCTGGGGGGCACCCAGACCCATACAGGAAGCCAGGCAGGAATACCTGGACCTGTCAGGCGCCTCCACAACCCCTGGTGGTCCCAGCAGAATCAAAGCCCCAGGCTCACCACACGGTGCTTGGGCTTGGCTAGGGTCACCTCCATCTCCTCAGCTCCTGAGTTGTCACTGGGCGAACCTGACCGGAAGTCCATCGTCTCTTCTTCCTGCCTCTTGAGTCCATCAGCCACAGTCTGGATGGCAGTGGTCCACTCTTCCCTGCAGGGCGTCAAGTGAAGGCTCAGGCACCAGCAGGAGCTGCACCGTGGCATTCACCCACCACTTGCCTAGTTGCCTGGTCCTGAAGCTGCAGGCAACCACCCAGAACCTGGGTCTCCATACACTCAGAGTATCAGAGACCTCCAGGTACTAGGGATACCGGTGCTTCTCCTATCACTCTCCACAAGTGCACCAGCCTAGTTCTCCAAAATGGGCTCAACAGAGGCCTTTGGCTCTCAAACAATGGCCCTGAGCAGAGGAGTATAGCCCACTGTTCCCAATGCCCTCTCCACACCCTGCCCACTCACCGCTCTTCAGGTGTTTCCACATGGAAGGTGCGTTCAATGACTGTGGTCCACTGCAGGCAGCGGATGATAAAGGTGTTGGGCCTTGGCCGCTCTGTCTTCATCAGCTGACATTCTAAAGGAGAGGTCAGGGAAGCATCTGTTTGCATAACCCACCTGTTCATCCATCAAACCCTCCTTAGGGTCCTGGCCAGACAGAGCATATCCCCCAGACCTCACCTAGCCTGCCTGTCAGCATCCTCCCTTTTAAAAGTTACTTGCTCGGCATGGTGGCACACACCTTTAATCCCAACACAGGAGGCAGAGGCAGGTGGATCTCTGTGAGTTCAAAGCCAGCCTGGTCTATAGAGTGAGTTCCAAGACAGCCAGGGATACACAAAGAAACCCTATCTCAAAAAGCCAAAAACAAAAGTACTTATTTGTGGGGACTGGAGGGATGACTCGTTGATTAAATGCACTAACTGCTCTTCCAGAGGACCAGAGTTCAACTCCCAGCACCCATATGGCAGCTCACAACCATCTGTAACTCTGAGGCCCTCCTTCCATCTCTATGAGCATGTGATACACACATATGCACAACAGACCCCCTTACTCACAAAATAATAAGATGTAAAAATTTTTAAAGTTTAAAAAAAATGTTTGGGCTGGAGAGATGGCTCAGTGGTTAAGAGCACTGGCTGCTCTTCCAGAAGTCATGAGTTCAATTCCCAGCAACCACATGGTGGCTCACAACCATCCATAATGAAATCTGGTGCCTTCTTCTGGCCTGCAGATATACCTGCAGACAGAACACTGTATACATAATAAAAAAAAAATGTTTGTTTTTGATATGAGAGTCTTTGCTGTGTAGCCCTGGAACACTCCATGTAGATCAGAGGCCTCAAGCTATGGCAATCCTCCTGCCTCTGCCTCCCAAGTGCTGAGATTAAAGCCATGCACCACCACTTCTGGCTAGTTTACAGGTTTTAGCCACAAACCCCGGCCTTTTTGTTTTCTGAGGCAGGGTCTTGCCGATTTTGACTGGCCTGGAACTCACTATGTAATCTAAACTGGTCTTGAATTTGAGGCAATCATGCCTCAGCCTTCTGAGTGCTAGGATTACAGCATGGCTGCCACACCCAGCTCCACCCCTCTTCTTGCCCTAATTCCCCTCAAAGAAACTAGAGCCAAGATCTGCCAGCTGAGACCTCTGCTCTGAAGGTGGAGCTCTGTAAGAAGCCAGTTAGGCTAGATCAGTTACCCTGCACCATAACTATTTCTAAAGTTCCTCTTTCCTTCCATTGCTGACCTCCTACCTCACGCTGGGCCACAGGGACTAAGGAGCACTAACATCCCTGGGAGGGGCCGGAGTACACAGCCCACCCAATCCATCTGGTACAGAGTTGTCTTGCTGTTTCCCCAACCACATATAGTCTCTGGAAAAATTACACGCATATGCAGCACTCACACCAGAAGCACACCCTGGAATATGGAGAGCCAGAGAATGTACTCCTGGTGCACACGCCTAGAGTATGCACACCTTTAAGGGTGGGTCACGGGGACAGCCCAGGCCCTTGGGGGGTACAGCAAGAAGGCTTCCTGGCAAGGCTCTGTAAGGCAGGAGGGGCTGAGGGGCTTCCCACATTCCATCGGCTGGGTCCTGGCAATGTGAGGGGCCTCCAAGCTCCAATGAATGAGCAGGGGGCAGTCTGCCAAGCCAGGGGCCGAGAGAGGGGCTTGAGGCCCAGCCTTGGGGAAGGCCTGTGTCAACATGGGATGGAGGGTGGGGGATGGAAAATCACCCTGAGCCTTATCCCCAGCACATCTGAGACAGCCTATCAGGCAAGCAGATGAAAACTAGCACCAAGCTGTGGTCTTAATCACTCTCCTCCAGAACCCACCTCTGAGGAAAAGCCCTTGAACTGGCTTGAACACAGCCCCACCCAGCTCTGTTCCCTGCCAGGTGTAAACTGTCTAACTCCTGAGGCCCAAGATCTTTTGGAAGACCAAGCCCTGCCCACTGCTCAGCAGCCCCCTTGGTGCCCATACCTATGTATCTGCTCCAGAGAGGCCCCTTTCCCTCCTCCTGCACAGTAAGCTGGATTCTGTCCCCATCGTCCCCATCGAGCTGTAGAGGCAGCAACCTAAGTTAAGCCCTGAGACTCTACGGCAGACCTGGGGACTGGCCAAGGCAGGATCTGAGGCGGGTCAAACGGAGCTACCTGCAGGGCAGGAGCATATCCAGAAGGTTCTGGGGGTAGAATGCAGACCAAGCTATGGAAGCCACACACTCTACACTCCAGACTGCAGCCCGAGGATGAGCCCAGAGTCGGCAGTTAGTAACCCTCAGATGTGCTGCCATTTAACACACTATCAAACTCAACCACACCTACAGAACCACCAGGCCCAGGCAGAGCCACGCTGTCACAGCATGGCAAGTGCCAAGCTCTCACAACGTCCCCAACTTTATCATCCTCACCAATCCTGGAGTAGGGCTGACTCCCACTGGCACTCCAGCTAAGGGAACTACAAGACCCACAGGGCAAAATGTTTCTGATGGCCTTCCCAGGGAGAATTAGAGATGGTTCCTGGGATGCCATATACTCCTAGAGAGCTGGGAGCCTCTCCTGCTGTCTGTCTGCCCTTGAGTTCCCAATAAATGACCTTAAATGGCTGTTTAGTTCCCATTAGGGGGACCCTGGTCAAACCACCCTCTAAATCAGGTCCAGTCACCACATGCTGGACCTGTCAGCCTTCTAGCAAGGGCTCCCTGGCCCCACCAGAGCTGGCCACTCACAGTCCTAGGGGAGGTGACACTGCCAGGTACCCTAGGACAAAGAGGAGGCTCTCTTCATGTTTCTCAGTGGGCACAGAGTTTCAACCTCCCTGCTGGCCTGCCTAGCCACCCCATTCAACCCAAGTGGCTAAGACACTTACGTGCAACTGAGAAGTTGTTGAGGGGGGACTCACGCTGCTCCACATCCTGAGGCCGTTCCTTGTAGCCAATAAAGGTGCCATCATTCTTGAGGAGGAAGTAGCGTGGCCGCCAGGTCTTGATGTATTCCCCTGCAGGGGACGGGAGACACACAGAGCTGTCTATGAACAGCAGTGCAGCAGCCCAGACACCCGAGAGGACCCAGGCACACAGGCCATGTGAAGAGTACAATGGAACCTGGGCAATGGAGCCACTCCAGCCTTCCCAGAAGGCACTGGCTCTAGGGCAGAGCTGCAGGTACATGTGGCTGGGAGCATCATCTAGGGCTCTGCCTGTACAGCAGACCCAGGAGTACTGCGCCCAGCTGAGTCCTGCCCTGGTCACCAGGTACACAGGAACATTGTTCCCGACAGTTCTGCAGCATCAGCCATAAGCAGGCACCACACTCAGGAATCACGGCAGATGTCCTCTGTGGTCTCCCAGCGACTGTCATTTTTCATACTGACACCCGGAAAAAATGTTTAATTTACATTTTGCAGAGCAAGGAGTCTGAACAACAGGGAACTAACTAATTAGGCAACTTCTTTATCTTAGGGGACACTAGGCTGAGGACAGGAGGGGCAGCCCATAGGGCTGGGGACCCTGAACTCTGTCTAGGATGAAGTATACCTGCCCCACTGAGCCCTAAACAAGGGAACCTGTGGGGATGTGTGATGAGTAACTGCTTGTCCAGGCACTCCTGTGTGGACAGACCAAATCACAAGGTCAAGCACCCTGACCTCAGGTACCAGCAGGGCACCTAATCCCCTTTCCACAGCCCCAGGGAGGTTGGCCAGCTTTCCTTCCCTACCCTCTTATGGTATGTACCAAATCTAGGTGTTCTCAGGGAACATTTTCCCAGGTGAGATACATCTACTGAGTATAGTTCATCAGCTTGGATCCCCCTCCAGGCTCTCAGGACCTGCCAGGGCACAAGTAACAGGGGCTCCGGGCAGCGTATTGCAGGGCTCTACCCAACTCCCCCATTGACACCTGTAAACCCATCCCTGCCTCCCATCTTTAGGTCCCAGAAGCCCAGCTCCCCAACCCAGCCACCTCCCACAGCCACTGGGGGCCTCAGAACAATGGCCAAAACCAATCCTCCCCTCACTCAGGAGGGTCTGAGGCCTCAGCAACTTGTCTACATAAAGAGAACACAGGACAGGGTTCCCACCCAGCTCTACAAAGTCCCCTGAGCTCCTCCAGGCACCAGCCCTGCTCCTGAGCGGGCAGCACACATCTGCAAGCATTCACATGCCCAGAAGTCCCACGGCAGCTCCTCCCCTGGCATGAGGCCTAGAAGGTGCAGTGGCAGGCAGGGGCTCTGAGTCACACAGCAGAGCCACTGGGGGATGTGCAGCCCACCCCCCACCCTGTTCCTTCCTGGGCCACCCGCTGTGCATGCCCACCCGCCAGCACCAGTCTGGAGCTGTCTGCCCCTGATGGAGTGCTTCCCATACAACCAGCTGCTGCTCCCCAGGACATTAACTGAATACGGAGGCTGATGAGCAACACACCCACACCCCAGAAATCCATCTTGATTTACCAGCTGCTGCCCACCCCACCGTGCCCAGTGCAGGCCCCCAGCTTTTGTCCCCACACACACACCACCACCTTGACCCTGAATCTCCCACTGGTTCTTAACATGATCAGCACACCACCACCACCACCACCCCCCCGAGTCTGGCCAGGAAGATTCCAGAATGTGGACCTGGAGGTACAGGCAGGATGGCACTCAGCAGGCACAGGACGAGGCCAGCTCCTACCCCCACAGAACCCCTCATCACGTCTTTCCTCGTGGTGGCCTCCTTCCAGAGGAAAGGGGGCCACAGCTCTGACACACACAGATCTTTCTTCATCTCCTGCCTCAAGGTCTAGCCAAGTGGTCACTGGGGTGCCAGCCGAGCCAGCTGCAGCCTGGGCTGTGGCCTGCATGTTAATGAGTTCAGTCCAGACAGACCTCCAAGCCCCACCCCATACAGAGGGGGGCCAACATGATGGCCAACATGATAGGGAAATACAAGAGGTGGCTGCCTGGTCCTTCAGAGCTTCATGGTGTCTAGGAATAATCCTGTCCACTCCAGGGGTCTCTTGGGGACTCAAACTTTGACAGGCTTCCCTCCAGTTCTTCACACTCCAGTAAGAAGAGAGTGACACTAAGCCATTTTGTGGAAGTGCTAGGCTCTGGCCCAACCAGGCTCTTCTTGGCTCTCTTACCCCATCTGGACACTTAATACCCTGAACTCAGGCAAGGCAGAGTCCAGCTGGGGAAGCACAGCACCAGCCGGGCCTTCCACCTGTCTACACAGCCTCTGGGAACACAGGTACACATGATCCACAGAAGGAACCAGGTTCCTCCACCTGGAGTTTCCTTACCAGGGCTGTGTTCACAAATACATGGACAGATGACAAATGACCAGGTGCCACCTCCATAATGTGGTCCCCATGGCTCTTGAGGCCACGTGCCCGACAACAGCTTCTCAGTGAGAAACAAAATCCAGCAAAACAGCAGACACCAGAGCTAAGACTAGTACATCACAGTACACCCAGCTCCCCACCATACCCATCTGCAAGTTCACCCAGGTCTCATGGGCTAGACAAAGATGACAGCCAGTACCCAACCTACCCAGGAGCCTACCCCATCTTCTTGCAACAAGACCAGCACCTGGGAGGAGGCAAAGGCTCCCCAACAACTTCAGGGTTTCCTTGGGCCCTCCTCCACCTACTCTTCCAAGATCAGGTCCTGTCCAATCCTAGGGGAAAGGGTACCCAGAGATATCACTCATTGAGGTCCTCAAGGAAAAGACCCTTTAGCATCTGTGTGGGTTAGCCTCCAAGTCCCCCAACCAGGACTTTCTGTACCTAAATCATCATACAAGGAAAGGGGGAAGCTGGACATGGCAATGTATGCCTTTAACCCTAACACTCAAGAGTATGAGACAGGTGGATCTCACAGTTCAAGACCAGCCTAGTCTACATAGTGAGTTACAAGCCAGGCAAGACTACATAGAGAACCTGCTTGGAGAAAGAAAAAAAAAAAGAGCAAAGTGGTTGAGAGATGCTGGGTACTAACACAGTACCTCCCCCAAGAGTTTCCCCTGTGTGGTCCCTGACAGTGGAGCACTATAGACAGCCAAGGCCACAACCTACCCATCCAGAGACATCCTAGGGGCATCCTGTCCAGACACAACGAGAATCTTCTCACACGGCCTGGCCCCTGGTTCTTGGGGAAACTGCTGGATAAACACTTTGCCGCAGTGGCAGGCAGCAGCTGGCAAGGCTCCAGGCAGCAACGAGCTGGTTTCTCCACAGCAAAGTGAGCCCAGCAGGCCCGGGGAGCAGGCGCCAGCTGACAGCAGCGACCAAACGTCCCCACCGCCAACACATCCATCGCACCGACAGCTGTTGGGTGCCCATTTACCTTCTCCAGCACATTGAGCAAGCGGTCTGCTGATAGCAGCCCACTGGGGCTATTAGCCAAGCTCTTGTTACCTTCTGGGAAGTAGGTGGTCAGCAGGTGGCAAGGTCAACTCCAAGGCACAGCCTCCCAGGCCCCTCTGCAGACCCTGGGTTCCATGTCTCTTGGCCCCCTATAGACTCAATGACAAAGAGTTGGGCAAAAGCAGGGAGTGGAAAGGTGTGCTGCCCACAAGCAGGTAAACTCCAGGTCTGGTGTCACCAGGCTGAGCCTTTCTGAGAGGAATGCTTATGTGGGTCTCCAGGAGTACTTGGGTGGGATGCCAATGGCCAGTAGGGGCTGCAAAAGGCTGGCACTCCACTGAGTCTGAGTAGGTTTTGTGCCACAGCCTACAACTCTAAAATCTCACCTAATAGGAGGTAGGGCTCACTGTACTCTCTTTCAGCAGTTCTCTAGAGAAACTGAGGCTTAGATAAAGGGACCCTAGAGATCACAGGCAGGCAGGAAATAACCAGAGCTTAGGGTCTTCCAGGACACAAATTGCACAGACAGGGCTTGGCTGAAAAGGGCCAAGATATAGCAACCACACAACACGTTATAAGTGAAGTGACAGACTCCTGGCTCCTTCCTGCTGTCTTCGGCCTCCTGGAACCCAGTGCGAGCATTGCAACTCCCCACTGTCACATCCGGCCCAGCTCCCTGGACCACAGGCACTACTGGTCCAGACTGCAATCTACCCACCCACATCTTACACATACCTGCCTCCCCAACATCACTTCCCACCCTCCCTGGACCAGTGAGGAAGCTAGCCCAGAGCCCCACCCAGCACATCCCCAAGCCTCCCATACCACTCAGATCATCCCATTCAGCTGAGTCCCACAGTTTTTATGCAAGCCACATGGGTCCTTCCCTGTGCCTGGCTTTTAGTCTCCCTACAGCAGCCCAACACTCCTCAGCCATCCTGCTTCCTCAGACACAAGACCTAGCTCACAGACTCTACACCATTCCTGTGCCTAGTCCCAGAAGGCACAGCCCAAGGGGACCAGATAGCAGCATCCCATAAGATGGCTTGGCAGGTAAAAGCACTTGCCCTCAGGCTGATGGCCCAAGTTTGGTTGCTGGGATCTGCATGGTAGAAGAGATAACCAATGCACGGGTTGTCCTCAGAACATGCGGGGGCAGATGTGAGTTCTCCCTTCCCTCTGTGTGTGTGTGTGTGTGCGCACGCGCACACACACACACACACACACACATTTTAAAAAAAGGATGTGTTGGGAAACAGAGCCAGCCTAGCCTTGCCTTCCACCTACAGATACCAGAGCTCACTTGGGCCAGCCAGACCATGGCCAAGGGCAGGGAAGTCTTCTCTAGAACATTGTCTTGGGGACTACCACCTTCTAAGTCCTATGCCAAGAGCCCAAATGGACCAACAAACAGAAGATACCAGGAAGCTGGGCATTGTACTCCCAGCACTTAAAATGCTGAGGCAGGGAGCTCATGTGAGTTCAGGCCAATCTGAGCTACAAAGTCAGATCCTATCTCAAAACACAACTGTCCGAGTGTGGTGGTGCACGCCTTTAATCCCAGCACTCAGCAGGCAGAGGCAGGCGGATCTCTGTGAGTTTAAGGCCTGCCTGGTCTACACAGTGAGTCCAGCACAGCCAGGGATATACAGACAAACCCTGTCTTGAAAAAACAAAACAAAACAACAACTGAACAAACGGAGGAGATGGAAAAAGGAGAAGGGGTAGAAGCAAGACATCCAGAGAAAAAGCTAGGTGCCCGGGCATCAGTGAGGCACGCAGCTCCCTGCAGACAGGCTGCTGGTAATGAGGGGCTCCTGGCTGCTCCTCTACCCACCTCCCCGGGCTGGGGCCTGGGTCTTAGCTGGGGAGGCTCTTGTGGGGAAGTGCTGGGTGTGGGTGGAGCACCGGCCATTGTGGAGTGGCGGGGACAGCAGCAGCTACTGTTACAAGGAGGGCCTAAGGGTTGGTGCTGGCCCTGGGCCTGGCCCGGGTGTGAATGGGCAGAGAGACTTGCCAGCCAAGGACAGGACAGTTCTCCCCACTACCCATGGCACTTCTAGGAACCAGCCTGATGCAACCTCTCACGCTACTCCTAGCAGCAATACCAGGTCACAGTTCTGGCCATCCACATAGCACCCCCTCTCCTTCCAGGTCTCAGGGTACCTCTGCACAGTGCACCCTGCCACCTTGCAGAGCTGGCAGGCCCAAGAGGCTGTCCCAGGCACAGCAGCTCAGTGGAGCCCCGTGTCCATACTTTTCCTCACGTCCTTGTGACCTCCATGTGGCTCAGCCCCATTGGAACAATTCTGTATAGAGGACAGTGATCAGGAAGCAGAGAGGAGTGCTGCCCACTCTGGAGTCACCAGGCTGGGCCAGCAGTGACCCCTCACACCCTAGTGAAAGGCCACCCAGCTTCCTCTTTTGTTGTTTGTTTTTTAAGGGAGAACTCAAAACACTCACAAAACAGGAAACTCAGCCCCAGTACCAACCAAGACTCAGCTACAGCCACAAACTATGGTGTGCTGTCCCCTCTATGGGTGGGCCCAGGGCATTCAGCTGCCACCCTCTGTTCAGTTCTTCAGTGGGTGCCACATACCAACCTCTCAGAGACTCAGTCCCCACACACAGTATCACTCCTGTCCCTAGATGTTGACCTGCCCACTGGGTCAGGACCCTTGGCTCTCCCCAGAGAGATCATGAGCTCCGCACTCACTGATCCAAAGCCAGAGAGCCCACTACATGCCAGCTTCCGTCCATCCCTGTCCGAACCTCCTCCACCTGCCAGGCACTGACCCAGTGAGAACAGCGAGGCCATTCCTTCCTGCCGGGGCCCCCAGCTAACAGTCTGCTGAGTGAGTGAGCCCATGAGGTGCCCCACAGTTGGTCCAGGCTTCCTACTCCACTCGCATGGTCCCTTCACCCACTCTCGAATCCTCTCCTTCTGCTGACCCACCCAGTCTAGCCACCTGCTGTGGGTTGGGGGACACAAACAATGGTTAACCTGGCCAAGAAGATAAGAGAAGGCTCCCTGGCTACAGTCTCTGCCAGGGAAGTTCCTGTGCACACAGTGCAGCAGGCATCAGGGATTTTGGGGAATGACAACCCAAAAGAGTCACACAGGCAGGCCTGTGGCCTCAGAGCACAGGTCACCTGCAATCTGAAGGCTGAAATCAGGTCACAGACAACCTCAGCCACACCTGCAGCTTAACCCCAGGCTGACTGTAAAGACACTGCTAGGGTTCACCAACCCCAAACCTCTGCATCTGGGGATACAGGACCAGCACTAAGCCCTGACATGTCCACCCTCCTGGGTGAGGCTGCTTGCCCTCATTGTCCACCCACTTGTTCATCAGACCAGCCACCTTGCTTCTAGCTCCGGTCTTTAGGAGCTCAAGCCCACTGCCTGCTGTAAGTCTATGGGCTCCTTGTTGGACACATAGGGAAGTTGATCCCCAGAGGCTTATCAGGTCCAGACCAGATCAATGCACAGCTAGAATGTCTGCTATGCTACTGGGCACCTGGCTGGGTACCTTCTGGCCCAGAGCACAAACAGAGCTCCCAGGAAGTGGCTTGGGGACGCTTCCTGAGGGGTGGGCACCTAACTCCCAAGGAGTGGGAGAAACCTGGACCTGTGGTCTCTGTATGCATGGAGTGAGGAGGAGGAATACCCCTCATCTATGCTCAATAGCCCTGAAGGCACGGTCAGCCCACGGGGAGCTTGGGAGTTCAGCCAAGAACCAATGTGCTCCAACCCCCTGGCTGGACATGAGAGACCTAGCAGAGATGGGTTCAATTCCCAGTCAGCAGGGCTCTAACCTACAGAGGCAACAAAGGGGGAGGGAATTGGGGGAACTCAGGTATCCAAGGGATCATGAGACACTGAGGGACAATTGAAGTAGCCTGCCCTCCCTGCCTAGCCCAGCCAAGTCAGAGGGGCCTCAGGTTAGAGGTTGAACTAACCTACCAACCCAAGACAGAGAGAGGGCTAGAATCCCAAACCAATGATGCATGCCCATAACATAGGGACTGGGGGTGTTACAGAAGGGAGGAACAAGGGTCACCAAGACAGGCCTTTCTCAACAAGGAGCAGCAGGTCAAGCAGTAGACATGGCTGGGCCAGAGCAAGACACAGTAGGAGGACCCAGCCCAGGAATGTGGATGTCACCACCCTATCACAAAGCACTCATCACCTGGGATGGAGTGGAGGAGGGTAAGAGACCATGAGAGTGGCCTGTCTCTTCTGGCCTGAGAATGGTCACCAGGCAGCCGTCCGTGAGGCTTAGAAGCCCCTACCCTACAGACAGGTGGTCCCTGTCCATCACACAGGGCAAGTGCTGTGTCCAGTTGGGCCATCCCACAGATAACATTCTCCTCTCCACATCTTTGCCCGCCACCATTTCCATGGTATAAATGGGGAAATTAAGGCCCAAAGAACCCAACGACCTTCTCCCAAAGGGGGATGATGCAGAGCTGCCACCTCAGGCTCAAACACAGCCCTGCATGCACACAGGGCCTGATATCCTGTTCCACCTGGCCCCTTCAGAAAGCTCAACCAGAAGGAGCAGTATGACACACACCTCCTAGGCCTCAGAAGAGTTCCTGCCTGGGGAATGTCCTAGTAACTTGAGGCCCGGCAATCTCTAGGTTGGCCTCAGCTCTGACAGACAATAAACATTTATCCATGAAATAGGCCATGTATGGCCTGGGGTGGGGGAGAAAAAGGAGTCAAAGGGGATGAGTCCCATTTCCAAAGACAGAGGTGAGGCAGACAGCAGAGCATGGCCCAGGGACCAGAGCTCAGGAGGCAGGACTCCAAGGGGGCCAGGAAAGAGACACTGGGGAGCAGATGGGAAGGCAGGTGGGGCAGGATACATGGAGCCAGATAGGGGCACAGGTCACAGCCTTCTTGCAGAGCCTAGCACAGACTCTTCCCTGTAGCTGTCAGACTGAGACCTCGCAACACAGTTGACCAAGTATCCCACCCCTGCTTGAGCCCCTCCTGGGCCCCACTGAGTCTCCATCCCAACCAACCTTTCCCCCTCCCTTAGCTCCTGTGACCCCCACCCTGCTCTGCTGGAGCTCTACACCCCCTATAGAACCTCATGTCTAACACCTATCTTCTATGTCTGGGTCCTCCTCCTTCCACCAACATGGACAGTTCCCTCTGCTAGAGAACCAGAAAGAAGAGTGGGAGGAATGGCTAGGATCACTCTAGAACTTCCGACGGGAGCAGGTCCGCAGGAAGAGGAAGTCAGGAGGAGCTGAGATGCCTGCCCTGGAGCAAGAGCAAGTGACTGGCTTTGAAAAGCACTCCTGGCGGGTTGGAGGCAGAACAGATGCTGGAAGGTGAGAGGTCCTGGACCTAGGAAGAACCAGTCTCTGTCAGCTCTTCAGTTCTAATACCAACATGCTCTTGCTGGGCCCTTGCTGATGAGGAGCCCCCTGACTTCAGGAATCTAGGCCTGAGATGGGCACAGGGCCAAGCTGAGCAGCCCTGCCCTGCCTGCCCTCAGGAGCCCTTGAGCAGTGCCCAGGCTACCAGCCTGCCAACCCTGAACAGCAGCCATGTCCTTGCTGCCTTCCAGGAAAGCCAGGAATGAGGCTGCAGCAGCTGGCCCCACCCCCAAGCCACTCACAGCAGGCCCTGCACAGGGCCTCAGCCTCTGGCCAAGAGGCCCCAGGAGGAGGCCACGACCTCCATACTATGGGAAAAGCTGGGCCTGCTCACTCCTTCTGAAGCAGGACTAGAGCCCCACAGTGGGGAGGAGCCCCTCCTGTCCAGCAGGCCTGGATACAACACTCTTTGATACTGCCACAGAGTTGCCTGCTAAGGCAGGATAGCCCCCCCCAGTTCCACATCCAAGAGCTGGGTAGACCCAGGCCCAGGTCTGCTCCTCCTGCAGAGCAGTGACTGACCTCGTTTGTGCAGCCAGCCCTCCTTCACAATGGCTACGTCGTTCATGGTATCCGTGGTCCCCACAGATGTGGGTAACCCAGGGATGGTCGGAGTCTCTTCTCAGCAGGCCTAGCACAACCGGCCTGGCCGCAGCGTCTAGAAGAAGCCAGGAAAGCATGTGAGGCAGGACTCTGCTTGGGGTCAGCTTTAGTGAATCCCAAAGGATCCACAATTACCCATGTGATCCACCCTGGTCTGGTTCCCAGGTTCCCTCCTCATCTTTACTCTCTGCCGGCCTACCTGACTTCTCTCAAAAAAGTAGAAGACCTACTTCCAGTGGACGCTGCACCCAGATCCAGGCCTGGTAGTCTGGGGTGCAAGGCTGTGCCCAACCCCTTGCCTCTGCTCAAACACTCATTTCCAGAAGGCCTTTCTGACAGGCAGTTTGCTCAATTTGCTACCCCAGCAAACAGGCCACCTCCTCCAGGCAGCCCTGCTTCTGCCTGGCCCACACTAGTGAGGGGTGTTTGTTTGGGGTCCTTGTCATGCATTCTCACTAGCCCTTATAGTCTAGGAAGCATAACGCAGATCACAGGGTTCTACATGCTCGGGTTAGGAGTACAGGAATGCAAACACTGGAGAGCACAAGCAAGTAATGGTACAAAGCAGAGCCCTTCAGGACAAAACTAAAAACTCCTCAGGCGAAACCCCAGAGCCCCTCAGAAACACAACATCCTGCTTCTGAAGCTGTCTCATTCATTTGCCTAATATGTACTAGTCATCTACAGTTCTGTAAAGCCTTCACTCCATGGCTGGGACAAAGAGATTTTTAGACAGCTTGCTGGTAAGGGGTACCTAGAGCAGGGTGGTTACAGCCCACAGTTGTAG
Organism: Lophiomys imhausi; assembly: GCA_907164525.1. NCBI lineage: Eukaryota > Metazoa > Chordata > Mammalia > Rodentia > Muridae > Lophiomys > Lophiomys imhausi. The sequence goes on from CAJQZJ010001511.1 coordinate 19,081,280, forward strand.
CATTCAGGAGCCCACAAATGGGACAGGTGATATACAAGACCTAGGGTCCTGCAGTGGTTCACCAGCTCCCTATGTCAAAGCAAACTTTGCCAGCTCATCTAACAAAGATCCCCGCCATGGTTTCTCTGCTGGAGAAACTCCTAGGTGTCCTTCAACTCCTAGTTCTTGCACCACCAACTCTGGACATTCTGGGAACATCTGGACATTAAGGCACTCTTTTCCCAGCAACCCTGTGCTGTCCCTCCACCTGGGGTTCATGTGGACAGGCCCAGGAAAGACTAGAAGGCCACTGTGGAAGAGATCCCAACTTGGATCTACTATAGCTGAACCAGACAACCCCCTAGGTTGTCTCTAGGTCAGAAGGCACAAGCTGGAACCCAGAGTCATGGTCACTTTGCCTTGTCTGAAGCTAAATGTGGAAGAAAAGGAAGGCCGGCTGCTATGTGTCAAATGCCAAATGCCAGAGTAGGAAAGACCGACCACACGTGGCCCAAGAAGGAAAGGGCCCTTTCCTCTGCATGCAGGTGGGAATGGAAAGCCAGAATGAAAAAAAAACGATAGGCCAAGAAGAAATCCCAACTCCATGGCTGTCAGAGTGGGTGTGGCCTAGAGACAGAGGGTTGGCCTGCAAGACCTCTCTCTGGATGTCCCCAACCCCCACACAGACCCAAGGACTCCTGATGACAGTCAGCTGTCCAGAGCCATGTAAAAATAAATTCATGTGTATGAAGACACACCAATGTCCACATCGAGCAGCCCCGGGCATGGGACACTCTTCCCACCATGCCCCTGGAGGGCCTTGCCATAAGGGCATATGGTTGCTACTGTTAAGTCTTAAGAGGTTAGCCCCTCTGGGACACTGCCCCATGAGCCTCACACCCAGCTGGGGCTCCACCAAGGCGACTCGCCCTTCACTTGAGTGATGACTCTAAGCAGTCAAGGCTAGCCACCTGGAGCAAGACCAGGGGCCTGGTGGGGGAGGAGGAGTTTGGCCACAGAGCAGAGGCCCAAGGTTCCACCAAAGCCTAACTTGGAAGCCAGACCTCTTTAGACAAATCCCTCAGTTCGGGCCGGTATGTCGGATCCCAGAGGCCGAGCCCAGGCGTCCTCCAGGCCCCAGCACCTCCAGAAACCACCTCGTCCAGGAAGCAGCTTCCGGGCCTGGGAAGGCTAGCAGTCCTTGGTGGGCTAGCCTGGGCACCGTGCCACCGCGCGCAACTTTCTGTCCGTGGGAAATGAGTTCTCCTTCCCAGGGCCCTCCCCTCCCACCGCACGCAGGCCACGGGGTGCGCCTTTCTCCTACCCTCGCTGGCCGAGTGCCCAGACAGCCCCAGGCCCCAGGGCGCACCGGCCCCCACTGCGCACACTAGCAGCGCCCCTCTCCCGCGGCCGGGCCCCGCAGAGCGGCCACCCAAGGTCACGCGGCGGCCGCCCGAACCCTCGCCGGCGTGGGCCTCCGGCGCGACCGGCCGGGCCTCGCGCGCTCCCCGCCCAGGCCTCGCTCGGCCACTTCCTGCTCTGCTCGGAGGCGCAGCGCGGCCGGGAACAAAGCGGGGTGGCCGCGGCCCGGAACAGGGCGCGGCGCGGGCACTCACCGGGCCGCCGCGTGCGGGCGACGGGGCCTACCCGGGCCGCGGCCTCGGGCGCCCGCCGCTCCGCATCCCGCGGGCGGGCGCTGGGCGGA
>CAJQZJ010001511.1:19083363-19126802 GCA_907164525.1 Lophiomys imhausi
ACCCGCGTGGACCTGGCTCGGGGCCACCCGAGGGCGGCGCCTGCGGGCCCGCGCCGCCCGCCCACATCCGCCTCCGCCGCCCCGGGCGCCCCCGGCGCGGCCCGCGGCCAGGGCGAGGCACTCCGTGAGCGCGAGCGCGGCCCCGCAGGCGCCGCCCTCGGGTGGCCCCGAGCCAGGTCCACGCGGGTAACGGAGCCCTGCCGCAGATCAGAGCTGCAGCTCTGGCCTGGGTCTCCCGGTTTGTGAGCGACCTGGCACTTCTCGGCCTAGCTCTCCAGACCCCGGCGGAGGCCGGCGGGCGGGCGTGCGGAGGGAATCAGTTTGACTCTCCAGAGGCCCTACTGTCCCCGTCCTGGGAGCCGGGAGAGACCAGCCACCGGTGTCCCAAAGGCCACACTACACAAGAAGGAAGGCTGTTGAGGGCTCATTCAAACTTAGTACTGTCCGCCACAGAAACTGATGACTGTGCAAGTGACAGGCAGAAGGGGGACCCCAGAGGGACCAGAGCGGGCAGAGTCAAGAGAAGGACACAGTCGGCCAAGACCTTGCTGTGGACCCAGACGGGCGAGGCACGGGGGGCGGCTCCTTATGGTGTCCCGGAATTGAAGAGTCAAGGTGGCTCCTGCCTTTAACGCGTCCTCAGTCCTCCCCCTTCAGCCTGCCCCAGCAGTTCCTGCGCGGGGCCCCTCCCTCATTCCAGAGGCCCGTATTGATAATAACCCTTTTGTGAATTTACCTTCATGTGTTTGGTATTTTTTCCCAGGGGGCATTTTTTGTTTTCCATCCATGGGTCAGAGTTCACTTGGAGTGTAAACAGGAGGGTAGATTTAGGCCGCTCTATCGCCCAGGATGGAGTCCTGGCTAAAATCCGCGCCCCTTCTCTGCCCCCTGGGGCTGACCTAGGAAGCAAGCCCCCCTCCCGGAGAAGATCGCACACTTTTCTCAGCAGGGGCACATACTCCTTAGATGGGGGTGGGGGCCCTGTTCTGCGCCCTTTCTGCCGCACAGCTGCCCCGGCATTTCTGCCTCCGGGGCGCTAAGAGGCCCAGCAGGTCTGTTCTGCTTCAGCTGTATCCCTGACCCGAGGGTTGCCCTCAGAGGCTGAAAGTCACACACATATGCATCACTCACCCAGCAAACCTTCACCCCAAGCCCCCTAGTCCTTCCCTGTTTTCCCGATCCCTGTGCTACCCTGGGCGGTGGGGAGTGGCCACCGGGAGCCAGCAGGGCGCCCTCTTGTGGAAGACAGAGCAATTCTGGCCGTTCTCTTGTGACTGGCCTCACTTGGGTGCTTCTCCTCCTGGAGCCACTTTTACAGCACTCCTACCTGCGGTGAGCCCTGTTTCCATGCAGTGTTCAGTCCTGCCTTCCTTCTTTGTGTCTCTACCTTCCCTTTGTCCAGGGTCTTCATATGGACAGGGTGGGCAAGGCGACTCCCACTCTGGACTCACACTTTAGCAGCACCTCTCTTGGGCCTCCTAGACAGAACCACAAAGTGAAGGAAGCCCCAGAGCCCTGCCTTACTGTCAGAGTTGCTGCTGACATGCTCCTCAGCCAGATGTCTCCAACCAACACTGCGGTCCCTTACCCTTTCCCCTGCAGCTGCTGGCAGTTTGGTAGGACTCGAGTGCCTGAGCCTGAAGCCAAGAGGTCTGGGCGTCAGCTGCAGGGTAACCTCGAGGCAGTTCCCAGGTTAGATGGCACACCAAATCTGGAGAGCTTCTGCCTGTACCAGCTGGAATGTGGCTCTGTGGTAGCCTTTGTCGTCTGTATGCCACAGACCACTGACCAGTAAAGAGGGACCTCGAAGTGGCAGGTAGCAGAGCTCTCAGCACAGACGATGGACCAACCTAAGCAATATGGTGTGACCCTGAAGGTGTGCCAGGTCCTACAGGCAGCAGGTTCACTGTTTGTACCCCATAACTTCTCTGCCCTAAAGCTAGGCAGGGCAAGCAAGTGGCCAGTCTTTGGAGGTACTTCTACATGCCCAGTGCAGAGGAAGAGGGACAAGGGGGCTGGCTGGTGTCAACGTTCAACATTCAGCCACCATTTTCCCAGAAGCTACTCTGGTGCATCAGGGCACACCGAAGCCATGGCCCTGATAAGGGAACGGGGATGCACCTTGGCTGACTACTTTTGACTCCCTCCCTACACAGGATCAAGCAGGAGTGGAGAATGGGTCGCAGGTCAGGAGGGATCGCGGAGGACCACCGTAGCTGAAGAGGTGACCTTCAAGCAAAGACAAGTATGGAGAGGAGGCAATAATGGGGACTTTGAGAAAGAACACCCCAGAACTAAAGGTGTATCACCTTATAGTATGCCCTGGAGTTAATTTCATAGATCCCTAGAATGTGCTCTGATTCCCATTTTGCTAGTGGGGATTGTTAAGGATATAGAGCAGCAGTCCTTTTTTTTTCACCCCTTCCCCATAAGATCACATTGTGGATGGTTGTGAGCCACCATGTGGTTTCCGGGAATTGAACTCAGGACCTTTTTGGAAGAGCATTAGCCAGTGCTCTTAACAGCTGAGCTATCTCAGCCCTGAGCAGCGGTTCTTAACCTGTGGGTTGCAACCCCTTTGGGGATCAAATGACCCTTTCACAGGGGTCACCTAAGACCATCAGAAAACAGGTATTTACATTATGGTTCATGAAAGTATCAAAATTATGCTTATGAAGTACCAACAAAAATAATTGTATGGGTGGAGGTCACCACAATGTGAGGAACTGTAGTAAAGGGCCAAAGCATTAGGAAGGTTGAAAACCACTGAAACAGATATTCAGAATCATGCTAACCCTGGGAGGGGCTGAGGCAGAGACAGACTCCAACACAGGAAAGCTCAGACGGTCAGCAGGGTCTGGGCTTACCCTGAACACATGACATGGGTCATTCCTGCTGAGGCAGAGTGGGAGTAACTAACTACTTGGATAGTCATAGGAGGAAACCTGCCCTCCTCGGCACAGCTCTTAGGTTGGAGACAGCCAAGCTCTTTGCTGTGCATGTACCTGGGTAAATGTGACTCTCTAGGTTCCTTGCTGCAGTTGCCAGACTTAGGAAATATAACTCATATATCCAGTCACATTGCATTTCAGATAACCCACATCTTTTTTTTTCCAGGATGAGAAGTTGAGGTTGGCCTTGCCATGTAGCTCAAGCTGGTCTAGAACTTGAAATACCCCTGCTTCAGCTGCCTGTTTAGTATGTAATAATGTGTTTTCCCCCCTTGTGGACTCTAGGTCCTTCAGGGACCCTGGCAGCCCCTTAGGCTTCCAACCCATCAACTTTGAACAGGCCCCCTCAAGGCTGTCCCCAATAGCCAGGAGGTCCCACCTTACAACTAGGCCCTCTGTTCTGAGTGTCTAAAGAACAAGCAAGGGTGGGGACTCCCCAGCCCCTACAGCCAGAAAGCCTTTGCTACTCTCCCCAAACACCTGGCCTTTGTCCTGCCTACTGTAATACTACCCTGTGCAAGACCTCCTTCCTACTTACCCTCTAGCATTCTGGGTGGTACCCACCCAACATTCTTGGTCCCAGAGCTTCTAGCAAATGCAAGGAGAAAATTCAGAATGTGCCTAGCTCCATAGGAACCCTGGCCCTGCAGTTTACTGTTTTGTGGCCCTCCCTCAGCCTAGAACTGTAAATGAGAGCATCTAATGGACAGGCTTGTGAAGCTGACCTGAGCAATGTCTCAAGTAACCTCAAACCGCCTCAGTCAAGGATACCCCTCCACCTTCAGCCTTGGGAGAGAAGACTTCCCACCCATCAGTGACAAGGGGCCTCAACTCCTTCAAACCCGGAGCTCTATTGTTCTTGCCATTTCCTTTCTCCAGAAGAACCAGGTGTCTCCTATCATACCTTCCTAACCCTGATTCCTGCTGGAACACTGCGCCCAGGTTTCCAGCCCTGGCCTTTCTCCATATCACCCCACTAACACATCCTGTGACCTGCCTGCGTAACTCTGGAGGTCTTCTGCCGCTTCTCTGTGATTGTGTGTCTCCCACCCATCCCACCACACTTGCCCTATCCAGTGTCCTCTGTCACAGATCTTAGTGTGTTTGGTTGCCAGCCCAGGGGCTGCAGAGCGGGAATCACTTGTCAGAGACCCTAGCTCCGCGGCCTGTCCCAGCTACGGTTAACTTGAGCTCAAGAGAACGTTTCCTAGGAAGAAGTGAATTTCTTTTCTGAGATTTGTGGTCTCCCGGTGGCACCCTGTCCCATCTGAAGGGCTGTGCCTCCGGACGGGCCTGAGGCCATTGTCCCGGCTTCGCAGTCAGTGACTGCCGGTGCACTGGCCCATGGAGAAGCGTAAGCCTAGGAGATGTCCTTTGTCCACCGGGGCAGTCTGGACCCCATGGAGGGCACAGAGGCCCAGGAGACAAGTATCGCGAGAGGGTCCCGCACCCCCTCCCGCCACAGAGCGCGGGCTGGCTTCTAGCGGGGCCGACCGGGTGGGGCAGCAGAGAAGGGGTAGCGAGGTGACCTCAGCGGTTCCGCCGCTCCGGGAAGTCGCCTGGCCCGCCCCCTCCAGCCCCAGCGCGGAGTTTCGCTCCCCGGGGCGGGGCAAGCAGCAGGCGTTGCCCTGCCGGCCAAGTTAGTGCACGCCCCGCCCGGCGCCGTCCGGGTCCCCCGCGCCCTCCCGGCCGGGGCGCGCCGCCCGCAGTTTCGTGCGGCTCGAGCTGCGCGGGAGAGCTCGCAGCACAAGCAGAGAGCCGCGCGTGCGGCGGAGGTGAGCGCAGGGGGCGGGTTCCCGGCTCCGCCCGCCGCGCCGACCGCTCCCCGCGGCCGCGCTGCCATAAATGGGGCCGACGGCAGCGGTGGCAGCTGGCGGCGACGCAGGCGGGCGGCGACTCCGGCGTCGGGGGGCGCGGCAGGAGGGCGGGCGGGCGAAGCAGCCTGAAGTCCCGACTTCTGTCCGCGCGGCTCGGCCCCTCCGCTGCACCCCGAGCCCCGCCCCGGCGGCTGAGCGGCTTCTGTTTACTTTCGATCGAGTTTTTCCTGCTCCGGGCAGGTGCCGGGGCAGCTCGGGGCTGACTGTTGCGCGCGTCACTCCTGCGCCTCTCCGTGGTCTGCCCGCAGCCGGGAAGGGCGCGTCGGGGCGAGCAGCGGCCACCGCGCCCCCGGCGTATTGACAGGCGTCCCGTTTGTGCCCAGGTGATGACTGCGGCGGCATGGAGTTCCCGGAGCACGGCGTAAGGCTGCTGGGCCGCCTGAGGCAGCAGCGCGAGCTGGGCTTCCTGTGCGACTGCACTGTCCTGGTGGGCGACGCGCGCTTCCCTGCGCACCGCGCTGTTCTGGCCGCGTGCAGTGTCTACTTCCATCTCTTCTACAGGGACCAGCCCGCGAGCAGCCGTGACCCTGTGCGGCTCAACGGCGACATCGTCACGGTGCCCGCCTTCAGCCGCCTGCTGGACTTCATGTACGAGGGCCGCCTGGACCTGCACAGCCTACCTGTCGAGGACGTCCTGGCCGCTGCCAGCTATCTACACATGTATGACATCGTCAGGGTCTGCAAGGGCAGGCTTAGAGAGAAGGGCCCGGATCTGGAGACCCGCATGCTGGGGACAGAGCTTCCTGGTCAGCCACCACAACTCTTGCCTTCCTGGTCCCCTGACTTCTGCCAAGCCGTACCAAAGGCCAAATCCTCATCTCTAGGGGTCAAGGCTGCCCATCCCCTGCCAGCATTTGGACCTCCATCTTGGCAGGGCACAGGGGAGTCAAGTGGAGTCCTGGACCTGTCCCTGAAGCCTGGCCCAAGACCGGAACAGGTACACCCACCCTGTCTCCTGCAGACATCCCTCTGCAGCTCTGTGCAGCAAGGGGCCCAGACTCTGGTGAAGGCTGAGCAAGATTCATTCTCTGAACAAGACAGCAGCAGCCCTCAGAGCACCAACAGATCCCCACCGCCAGTCTGTGCTTCTGCAGCCCAGGGTCTGCCAGTGGACTTGGAGCCACTGCATATCCAAGGGACAGGCAGCCAGCAGCTTGGGCTGGAAGCAGAGCCAGTGGTGGACAGTGAGGAGTTGGGTCCCAGAAGGCACCTTTGCATCTGCCCGCTGTGCTGCAAGCTGTTCCCTAGCAGTCATGCCCTACAGCTTCATCTCAGCGCCCACTTTCGAGAGCGCGACAACGTCCGTGCCAGGCTCTCCCCTGAGGGCGCTGTGCCCACGTGCCCGCTCTGCAGCAAGACTTTCTCCTGCACATACACGCTGAAGAGGCATGAGCGGACACACTCTGGGGAGAAGCCCTACACATGCGTGCAGTGTGGCAAGAGCTTCCAGTACTCACACAACCTCAGCCGGCATGCTGTGGTCCACACACGGGAGAAGCCCCATGCCTGCCGGTGGTGTGAGCGACGATTCACACAGTCTGGGGACCTGTATCGCCACGTCCGCAAGTTCCACTATGGCCTCGTCAAGTCCTTCCTGGTCTGAAGTGTTTTTTTCTGATTTCCCAAGGTGGAAGAAGGGAAGGGGCAGGGTCTCATGGGTGGTACTTTGGGACACAGGAAGAAGCCCAGGCAGGTGGAACCTTCAGCCAGCCCTACCAAGGCTAAAAGGTCCCACCTGCCACGCTGACCGCACACTGCTGCTTCTGGGATGGGTTGTCTCCTCCTGCTCTGCACTGTCCACCTCGCACCTGAGCGCAGGTTGGAGGAACACCTCTTCCCAGTTAGGGACACTACCCTCCTCAGCGTCCTCTCCAGCAAGGTTCTAGGAGCATCGTCGGGCCTGCTCACTCACTGGGCTTGGGCTTCTCAGTGGGAGGTGACATAGTTTTCCTCTGTCCTGGGGTGTCCCCGACCGCCCTGCTGGGACACTTGAGAGTGCCCTTATGTGCCTAGTGCCATGACAGAATGACTCACTCGTCAAGAAAGTCGTTAATGCAAGCATCTGACAGAGTGCACTGAGTGTGCAGGCCACTCCTGGTGAGTGGCAGCAGGGACCCCTGTAGAGAAGGCCTCAGGCACAACAAGTACCAGCAGGGGCCACAGAGACACAGCTGGCCTTGCAGGAAGGATGGCTCCAGTAGGGACCTGGAGCATCATGAGAAGGGTGGCTGAAGTTGGGTGTCCCTGGAGTGACTTGTTACTGGGGTGGAACGGGGGTGGAACTTTGGGCAAAGAAGGGGAATTTGGAAATGGATTTTTATATCAAGAGCCTCCCAAGGCTACCATGTGTCTGCTACTGGGTGAGAACCCTACAAGTGCCACCTACTGGGGCCATGGAGTTGGGAATGGCAGATCCTGCCATGAGCCAAGCTCCGCACAAGATGAAGTTGATGCTGTTCCAGCAGGCCTGACCCTGGGAGTCACTCTCCTACTTAAGGGTCTCCCTGGAGCTGTAGTCATTCCCAGGCACCAAACACAAGGCCAAAGCTTGTCCAGCTTAACAGCAGTGTTTGCTGTGCCACCTCCTGCCATGGGGCATGAGGAGGAGCAGCTGTCACAGGGAGATGGGAGGCAGACTCCCTCCTTCATCTACAGCCCTGGAAGGAGGGCTGGCACCCTTGAAATGTGAAGAATTCTTGTCCTCTGCCTTTGTCATGGATATGGGCCACCTTACTTTGACCACTTGCTCCCCAAGCAAGCCTTGCTGTCCCAGAACCGTCATTGTTTCAGGAAGCAGGATGCGGCAGGATCAGGGAGGCCTCAACCTTGCCTAAGCAAGTGGTAGAGATGCCCTCTCCCCAACAGGGCTGTCTCTGATGATTGCAAGTGACCCAGAAGACAGAGTCGGGTCAAGTCTACGCCATTGTGTCTTCTGCTAACACTTGATGTATTTATTTGTCTGTTTGGTCTGAAGTGAAGTGACAGTTGGTCTCTCCAAGGTGGACAGTTCATCGGCTAAGCATTTCTGTGCCCTCCTAATATGTCCACGGCTGGCCTGGGAAAGCTGGTCCTGTCAGTGACGCTCCAAGACTGGAGGCCCAGGACAGGCTGCAGTCCAGAGAGCTGGGGAAGAGGCCATGATGTGTCTGGCTTCTGACTCCACCTCTGGAAAGGCTGGTAGGACCCTGTGATTTATGGCCTGAGCGTGCACGTCTGGGCATGTGTTGTCTCTATCCGTGTGTGCGTGTGCGCATGTGTGTGTGTGTGTGTGTGTGTGTGTGTGTGTGTGCGCGCGTGTGCGTGTGTGTGTCTGCAGTACTCCAGGCAGAGCACCACTACGTTTTTCAGAGGGTGCTTGCTTTCCTGGGGCAGGGTGCCTGCCCTGAGCCAACACTGGACGCATCGTCTTTGGTGCAGTTACTGTGAAGCTAACAAATAAGTGGCTGGCTATAAGTTTATAACCGGCACGGTTCAGTTGCGTGTGTGTGTGTGTGTGTGTGTGTGTGTGTGTGTGTGTGTGTGTGTGCGCGTGCGTGCGCACGCGTGTGTCTGACACACTGCCTGTGTGGAGAGCACAGCACAGGTGTGTGTAGAAGCTGTCCAGGGCTGTGTGGGGTTCCTAGGGCCAACCTAGCTACTGTCCCAGCCTGTGGTCTCACTGCTGCTCTGCCCCTGGAGGGACCACTGGGAAGTGACTCCATGGGACAGTTCTTCCCACGTAGGTTTGGCTGGGATGTTTGCACAGCCCTACTTGTGGTCAGCCTGCGCCACTCCTAGAAATGAGTGTTGTCTTATTTCACACATTCTGGTGGTCACAATGACAGTGTAATAAAGCCAACCACAGGTGAAGATGGCTGTGGTGATTCTCAGGGTCAGGAAAAGTGGCCTTTGCTGGGGTGGGGGTGGAGTGGGAGTGGTGGACAACCTGGGAACTCAGTCCCAGAGGTGCTCATACCCTGTGGGGTAAGTGGCTTGGGACAGGCCTGGTGATGGGTACCCTCTTTCCCCATCTTTTCCCAACAGTGTGATGTGAGGAAGGGGCGGGATCTTGGATCTAAGGCCTCATTCTGTGGTCCTGTCTCTCTTTACCTCCTCCAAACAGGCAAACCTAGAACTGTCCCAGCTTTGTTCTCTTATCTGCCCCCCTCCACATTCTCTTCACACTTCTTTCAGGGTGGAACTGGACCAATGGCTTTCTGGGCCCACTGCAGTGGATGGCTGGGCTCCAGGCTGATGGTTTGGGGCCTATGCCAGTTTCCCTACACCTCCCTGGGCTGTACACTGAATAAGGGTGCAGATGCCCCCAAACCCTCCAGGCTTTATCTACCTTCTTACCATAGGGTGCAGATGTCCCCCTGAGCCCTCCAGGCTTTATCTACCTTCTTACCAAACCCTCTGGTGGATGGAGTCATATGGCCTCAGCTTGTGATATCAGCTTCATTCTGCCAGGCCAAGCTCAGGGCAAGGTGGGAGCTATGCTTGTCACAGGGCCCTGGCCCTAAGCTGGTACCAGACGGGCCTGACAGTTCCTAGGCCAACTCCTGTGGCTTTTCCAGTTCTGGCTCCAGATGTAAGTCCTGGGAGGAGGTGCCTGGCCCTCTCCTGTCCCACACTCACTCTGCCTCCCACTATGCCTGGATGGGAGCCACTGTCCTGCAAGAGGTCCTGTCTTGTTCCCAGTTGAGCCCATGACTCAGCCCAAGCTTTCCAGTCTAGGAGGAGGAAGCAGCTGTTGCCATACCAATGGGGATGAGAGGAAGGGTCTTGAGCCCTGAGAGGAGAGGCTTCCTGTGGCCCCTCTGGTCTGCTGGACACTGCTCAGCTGGGCTTCACTAAGCCTCCAGCTCTATTCCTGGACATCATGGGCCTCTTGGCATCCTCCCTGGAGGTATCCATCTTGACCTATTGGCCAGATGGTAAACTGAGGCATGTAGAAAGGCTTGGCAATAGCCCAAAATCTCAGCCAATGGGCAACAAGTTCAGGACCTGCCTGCCTCCCAGTAGTATAGAGTGCCTCAGCTGTGTGGCAGAGTAGCCAGAGGCCTGGGGCTTCCAAGGGATTGGCACTGAGAAGAGCAGCAAGAACAAAGCTAGAGGGAGTGTAGAGGTGTCCCAGAATCCTCCCCAGATGCCGTCTCTTCCCAGGAACCTTCAAGTGAACCCCGAAGCAAGGTATCCCAGAACAGAAGTACATGGGATGAGGGGTCATGTGGGATGAGGTGGGTGTAGGAAGGCTGAGGCTACCTGCTGCCTCCCCAACTTCCTAGCCCTTGGCCTCAGGGACACTGAGCTGTCTATGCCATAGAACATCCACTTAGTCCCACACCTTCTGATACCCACACATAGCACAGGGAGTTTCTGTAGACACCCTCAAGGAAGGAGGAATGAACAAACATACAGTTCCACTCTTAGCCTTCACAGGAGTGGAGGGGATGAACACCAAGCTCCACTGTGCCTTTGTCCTGGACTTCCGTAATGTCTGTTTGACCCAGTCCCATCTTCTCTGCAGACAGCCCCCCCGCATACATTCATCACTGTCACTGCCACCCCATGTCTACTGTCATCTCTTGCCCTCTGCACTGCTTCCACCTCCTCCACCATCACCTACTGTCATCACCTCCATTCGACCAAGATCCCCTCTACCATTGTCCCTCTCTATCAACTCCACCATCTTCGGCACTACCACCTCAACTACTGCTTCTGCCAATGCCCCAAGCTCCATTGCCTCCACCCACTCAAGCACTGCCACAACCTACCATTTGTACCATCTCCAGAACCTCCTTCTGCTTCTCCATGATCCCTACAACGTCCATCACCGTCCCCACCTCCACCGTCATCTCCACCACCTCCATCTACCTCCACCATTAGCATCACTGCTTCCTCCTCTGGTACTACCACCGTCATCACCAGTTCTACATGATTGCTAACAACAGTATCACTTCCCTCTCCACCACCTCCACCACCACCGTCTCCATCACTGCCTCTATAACCCCTTCCATCACCTCCACACCCATCACTTCCCCCACTCCCATCACTTCTGGCTCTACCTTTGCCTCCACCTTCATTTCTGCCACTCACACCACCTCTATCAAGCCCACCTCTGCTGCCACCAGCAGCATCGCCTTTATGAAGGCCAGCAGTCTTAATTATCTGAAAGGCAGCTGGAAGACCGTAGTCTCCGTCCTGCGCGGGGCTTTAGTACCTGTCCTCCATGTTTCCTCAGTTTCCCTGAATCTCAACTCCCACTCGACCTTTTCCATACAGAAAGTTATCTGCGACCCATGAAGCAGGCCTATGGGTCTCCCTGTATACTCACCAGCACTCCTACTACATGCTGTGGGGAAGTCTGACAATCATGGTGACTTCCATGCCACATGGGGCCTCCTAGCTCTATCCCTTCGGGTTCTGTCCTGTCCCCTTGCCACCTCTCTTTTGCCTCAGGGTTCTCACTTGAAAGATGGAATGAAGGTGCCCACCTGTGCATGGTGGGCCTCGAGTAGCAGTGAGTAGTCAGGGCCGGGTGCAGGTCACAACAGCCCAGGCTGAGGACACTGACACCAAGATCTGGGGCACACTGGGCTAGCCATAGCATCGGGTGTCCCAGGTCCTGTGATGACAGTAGTGTGAGGATTGCTGCTGTTGAGCGTGGCTGGACCAGGTCCACTTCCTGTGAAAGCTGCCTTGTTCTCTTCCCTTTTCTCCTCCTTTCCTTCTTGGGCAGCTGTGGCTGTAGTTGGGGTTCGAGGGCTGCAAAGTTGCATGAGGTAGAGGCAGTTGTAGGCTCTAGGCTGGCAGTATGCCAGAACCTCTGGGACAGAGGGAGGTGGTCCAGAAGCCCTGCAGCCACTCAGGACACTAGGCCAAACGCTGTGGTGGTCAGCCATGACTATTCACCCAGCTCCAGGTGTGGTAGTAAGTGGCTCCTCAGATAAGCCAGTGGATCTCAGGGTTCATGGACTCACCTCCCTGCTTGGAATCCTATAGAAAGGGAAAACTAGTGCTAGAGAGATGGCTCAGTGGTTAAGAGCACTGGCTGTTCTTCCAAAGGACCCGGGTTCAAATCCCAGCACCATATGGCAGTTCACAGATGTCTGTAATGGCCGGGCATGGTGGCACATGTCTTTAATCCCAGCACTTGGGAGGCAGAGGCAGGTGGATCTATGTGAGTTCAAAGCCAACCTAATCTACAAAGTGAGTCCAGGGCAGCCAAAGCTACACAGAGAAACCCTGTCTTGAAAAACCAAAAAAAAAAGTGGGGAGGGGGAACTTACGGAGGTGCTGGGCTGTCATTCTGTCCCTGTCAGCTCTACTCACTGACCCAGGTTGCCACGGCAGTCCAACAGACATGTCCTGCAGTCCCAGAGGCCAGGAGTCCTAGAGCAGGCGCCGTAGAGTAGCCTGAGACTCTCTGTATGTAGACAGAATCCTCTGTGTCCTCACAGTCATCCTTACGTGCGTGTCCTTTCTTAGGACACGATCACACTGAACTAGGATCCACCCTAACCCTCTTTAACAGGCCTGTCTCCAAAAACAGGTGCCTAACTTCCTGGTGGTTAGGATTTCGGCATCAGTTTGGGGGAACACAATTCTATCTGCACACTTGGTGTTTCTGATGAGGCCCTTCCTGGCTCCACTGGACCCCTAGTAAGACTTGCTGGTATTTTGTCAGAATGCTAGGCACACCCCCAGACCATCAGGTACTACAGGAAAGTAGGATACTTAATCCTTTCCAAGGGACCCCAGGTCTGACCTCTCTGTCTGTCTCACCTGCCCATTCCACCTATGGCTTACCATGCCCTGCATCTCAGGGCAGGAGACCAGTGTGTGTGGCATGAAGAAGCCTGGCATGCTCCTTCTTCCCTCTCTGGACAGACTCGATTTCTTCTTCGGCTTACACATGCCTCCACCAGCCAGACCACGAAGGAGGGGACATCTCTAGCCTGCACTGCTTCCCATCTCTGCCCTTTGTTTTGTGCTCTGCCCACCCTCTGTCCTCCTCATCTGAGGAAGGGCCTGGCTCTGAGCACTCCATTGGTCCTTCTCTCAGCGTGTGCAGCTCAAGTCAACACCTGAACGGCCCCTCCTTTTGAAGGTGAAATCTGGACATCCTTTACTCCCAACATTAGCAGACTGGTGCCAGTTTGTTGGCCTTTTGGCACCTCTCTCCTCCCTTTCTCCCCCTCCTTATGTGAGGTGGCACCACAACCCTGCCCCAGCTTGCCTCCAGGTTTCATGCCCTCCTCCCCTGTGACACACAACTTGGCCAATTCAAAGTTCTAGGTAGTCCCAACATTTTCTCCAAAGTACATCTCAGGAATAAGGGGAAAAACATGTCCAGGACACATGACAGGCACTCTGCCTCATTCATACTAAATATAGTAGAAGAAATGTTAAGATTTGTCCTTGTGAGGAGCTGGCAATGCTGGACTAGCATGTTGAAATAACCCCCTGGATAAAATGATAAATTCAGGACAAAAATACACATGACCAAAAGTGACTTGAAAATACTGGTGACAAAGTGAGGGTGGCAGGCAGCACTGAGAGAAGCCAGCACTGGGCAAAGAAACTGACCATAGGGCTGTGTTGGTAGCCACCAATTTAATAGATGTGACACCACCTGGTGTGACTCCTTTGGGAGTGTCCTTGGCAGTGACTTCTGCTTCCCCTTCACTGCTGGCACTCTCAATTCTAGGAAGGCCACAAGCTGCATCTACATGATTAAATAACCTTGCCCAGAGTCACAGAAGCTGGATTATCAGGTGACCTTCTGATAACATCAGGTGTGACACCCTGTTTCAACTTTGATCCTGGGCATCACCCGACACACCAAACACACAAAACTGCCATGAGGGAGACACACACCTCAGATGAGGAAGTCTTGCTGGGTACGCAGTAATGCACCACTGTCCTGCTGCCCAGCTCATGTTCCAGAGTTCCCCCAAATGGGGTTTTGAGGGCACCAGCCCATTTTATCTTCTTGGGAGACAGACTTGGATCCAGCAAGTTACAAAAATAGCTAATAAGGCTGGGCGGGGGGGGGGGCAGTCCATTTCTCTAACCACCAGGAAATGCAAATTAGCACAATGAGATTCCACCACACACATTCTAAGATGAGAAGATGACAACAGCCAAGAACAGTGGGATGCCAAAGCTTTTGTGGTGCTCATCACTGCCTTCTGGCAGGACTCCAGAAAAGACATGCAGCCCAGGCTGGCTTTGAATTCACGAGTCTCCTGCCTCAGCTTCCTGAGTGCTGGAACTACAGTCGTGTGCCATCATTCCCCGTAGGGACTGGCCAACTTATAATGAAGTTAAATCCACCACCTTTCATCTCGCCCAACTATTCTACTAGTGGGTGTTACTTGAGAGAAAAATGAACGTGTACCCTCAAGAAGACTTAACACACAAATGGACAGTAGCTCTAGTCATTATTGTCACAAAACTGGAAAGTACCCTCACAGCCATTAACAGAAGGCAGGATGGGTACACTAACTGCAGAAGTTTATGGAGTGAAAAAAAATCACATGGCAATGAGAAGTGACTCACAAGGAAGGGCATGGACCCTGCCACAGGGAAGGCAGCCAAAGTCTGTTCAGACTGAGGCCCCATGCAAGCATAATGTGTCAGGGGCAGGACGATTGGGAGCAACAGGTGCTCGGGGCAGAGGGTGAATATGCACTTGGAATATATGGGCTGCTCCTGAGCGGACATGATTTTGGTCTCATGGGAATGTGTTAAGTGGATATATCCATTGGTCAAAATGCATGTGATGATGCAGGTCCTGGAGCGGTAGAGTGGCAGAAGCGGGCAGCTGAGGTCAGTGGTGGGTTTGTGAATCTCTGTACTTAAAACTTTGGTATAGCTAGAAACTTTCCACAAATACTTTAGAAAATGCACGAAGATGCCATCTTGCAGACTGGGAGGGATGTGTCCCACTTGGTCTGCTGCAACACACCAAATGGGATGGGAAGGCACAAACAAGGTGCATTCAAGGTCTACTGGGGGAAGCTTGTGACCTCACATGGCACAGAAAACTAGCTGACCTCCTCTCAAGGACGCCAATCACATCATAGGGATCCCACACCCATGAACCCATCTAAGTTTAACCACCTCCACAAATCCCAGCTCTAAACACCTTGGGGATAGATAGGGACTCAGATTTGGGGCACACAAATACATAGCCCCACACTTTGTGATCTGTTTTATGATACTTGGGGCAATAACACCCATCATTTGGAGGAAATCTGAGGGCAGCCATCTTACACAACACCTGCACTTGTGCCTCCCTCCCGCAGTCCTGGGAATCAGTCCATGGATAAATGTGCAGAGAATGAAATGAATTTGACATATCATCATTAGACATTGTTCAATATAGCAACGCTGGAGAAGACCTAAATACCCAATGACAGGGGACCTGCTACCCTTTTGCTGCACAAAATACAATTCCGCCATCAAAACCAAAGTGCCAGGCTGGAGAGCTGCTCTCAGTGCTTAAGGCTGGCTACTCTTAAATGGCAGCTCACAAATGTCTTAACTCCAGTTCCAGGGAATCAGATACTTTCATTTCTCCATGGCACTACATGCACAGACATACATGCAGGCAAAACATAAAATTAAAACAAACATTCTATGATAATATAAAAAAATATACTACCAAGTGAAAATGATTCTATCCTGCCCTCCCTTGTTGATAAATTATATGCTGGAATTATATGTTCACAAATATGCGTTTATACATGTATAAAGTATTTCTGGACAGGTATTAAGGAAAATTTGTCTGTATTACAGGGAATGTAGTACCTGAAAGACAGAGTCAGCCCTTTAAATCTCTGCACCATGTTACCGATTGTCTTTTAACATTTCTTTTATCCTGACTGTACATAACCAGTAAGACTTTTCCCAAGACTGACCAGTTGTGCGCTTTGTATTTCCTTTCCTCTACTGTGGCCTTGTCTTAGTTAGCATTTCTACTGCTGTGATAAAAACACCATGACAAAGGCAACTTGGGGGGGAAAGGGTTTATTCCAGCTTACAGCTCCACACCAAGGTCCATCACTGAGGGAAGTCAAGGCAGGAACTCACACATGGCGGAAACTTGGGAGGCAGGAACTGATGCAGAGGCCACGGAGGGGTGCTGCTTGTGGCCTGCTCCCCATAGGTAGCTCCTCCTGCTTTTTTACGCCACCCAGGACCATCAGCCCAGGAGCTGTACCACTCACAGTAACCTAGGCTAACTCACATCAATCATTAATCAAAACAATAACCCACAGACTTGCCTACAGGCCAATCTTCTGGAGATTTTTCCCAATTAAGATTCTCTTTCCTGCCAGGCAGTGGTAGTGAACACCTTTAATCCCAGCACTCGGGATTTCTGAGTTCAAGGCCAGCCTTGTCTACAAGACAAGTTCCAGGACAGCCAGGGCCACACAGAAAAACCCTGTCTGGAGAAACAAGAAGCAAAAGATTCCCTCTTGATAGTTGCCTCTAGTTACGTCAAGGTGGCATAAAACTGGCCAGCACAGACAGAGCTCCCTCACTGCCACATCCAAAGACAGCACATCATCAGATATGCTGTGTGCACCTTGCTTTTTTCACAAGATGATCCCTTGTCCCTGTGTGGAATATGCACATGTGGAAGCCAGAAGACCTCAAGGTGACGCTCCTCTGGAGCCATGCTGCCTTGGTTTAGTGCTGGGTTTGATATGGGCTCTCACTGGCCTCGGGCTCCCCAAGTAGTCTAGGCTGGCTGACTGTCCAAACTCAGGGATCCACCTGTCTTTACCTCCTCAATGCTAGGACCACAGCGGGTCACCATGCCTGCTTTTTGTTTGTTTTAAACACAGGCTCTGACTGAACTCAGGCCACCACACTTTCCCTCCACAGCTCTCCTGGCCCGGCCCTTTCATTTCTTCACTCTTGTACATCACAGCAGGCTTACTCTACCACATATTGAGTCTCCCAGAGCTGGGCGTCTGGGTTGCTTCAAATTTTGATCATAAGCCAACTGCAGGAAATATTCTTAAACTGTACTAAGTGCTACGAGTGCCCAATTCCCAACAGCCAGACTGCTGGCCTAAGAAGAAAGCACATGTAATTCCCTCAGAGGAAGCGAAACTGCCCACACAAGGGGCATTCTCTGTTTCCCTGCAGCCCGACTACATTAACAAACCAGGAAATTTCTAAATCTGATAGTTCGCTGCAGTGGACGTTTCTCTCAGTATGAGATCATCTCTTTTCTAGCTTCACGGATCATTGTTTTTTGTCTGGATCAACTCGGTTCAGCTCTTTACAAACACTTTCCCTATTGAGTTTTAAAAGGACTCGCTTCTTAGGGGCTCTAATCCTTTGGTGTGAGATGGCAAGTGGTCAAGGTATGACCTAGCTATGACCATTGGGATGAACAATGCCACATGTTAGAACACACCCCTCAACTAACAATCCTTGTGTGCAAAACTGTGTGGAGGTGTTGGGTCCTCTCCAGTTCTGCACGCTCCTGCAGCCAGGCTGAACCCAGTGGGTGGCTGTAACAAATCTCCTCCTGGCCACACTCATTTCCTTTTGCTTTGGGTTCTCTTGGTTGCTTCCATGTCCATTTTCCAGGTGGCCCCTGGAGTCAATGTGTCTGGCATGGAGTAAAGCTGCTGTGGGCTCTGCTCCCCCCACGGCCCAGCACACCCACTCCAGACCCAGCACCCTCCTGGTCACCCAGTGAAGCAGAACCCTCCTCAACCCCTCCACTCTTTCCCCCTACCAGCAGCTCCCTTGGTTTCTTCACTCAATTTAGTCTTGTCTCCCATAGACAAGCATCCCTGCACCTCAGACCTGGCTCTCTGGGGCCTGTTCTGACTCATCCTTCCCCTTGCGACAAGCTCCACCGCTTCGCCCCCCCCCCCCGCGCACCCCGGGGTTTGGGGGGCTCTGAAATGGACCTCTCAAAGGTCCAAAGGAAGTAGGAAGCCTCCATCTTTGCACTCTTATTCTTGGGAAGGAAGGCTCTTCTTCACATTTCATGGCCTGTCTTGGGGCTTAGGGACCTTAAGGATTAGGGGCCTGGGAAGTTGGAAGCCAGGATTGAAGTAGGATACCTTAAGGCATGGATTCTAGGCAGTTCTTAGGGCTTTGGGGATCTGGGGAGCTTGGGACCAGGGATCCTTACAGGGGGGTAATCACCCACGAAGCCCAGCCCTACGCCCCTTCCGCACTCTCCACTTCGACCTAGGTCCTCGGTCTCTCACGAAGCTGCTCAGGAAAGATCGCAGAGAGCTGCTCCGGCTGACACCGGTGCCAGAGGGTGTGACGAAAGTGCGTAACTACACAGCGAGTGCCGACCGGTAACTTCCGCAGGACAGAGCCCGCGCAGCAGCCCTCTCCAGGACACCGTGGCGATCAGCAGCAAGCCACCACTTCGGGACTCTGAACGCTCCGAGCGGGCCTTCCGCACACCAGCTGCGCACGCGCAGCCCTTCACACAGGCGCACTCGCTCCCCGCCCCCCCATTCCCAGGTCACGTGGGTTGGGGGGGTTGCGCCGGGAAAGGCGGGGGGGGGGGGGGGGCCTAAGCCTTGGGGGGGGGGGTTCCTGGTGGTTCTGTGTTTCTTTTGGTCACTGGTGTCGTGGGGCTTCCTCGAGGACAGAAGCCGCGTGGGAATTGTTCATCTTGTGTCTGTAGAGCTGTCAAGAGTGCCTGACACCTTGTTATGCGTAGCTGTAGGGGGAGGAAGGGAAGGAAGGTGATCCGCGGGATTAATGATTGCCTCCCAGTTGTAGGGACACTGAGTCCACGCTTGTGACAGCAGAACCCGAGGCACAGTGGAACTGCAGGTAGCTACAGGCCAACTCTGTCCTTGGTGGAGGTCAGAGACAGGTTGTTGGTATAAAACCATACCTCTTACCTCAAAAGGAGTATGTTTATTCTGAAGCCAAATATGAGTGCCCATGTGCAAAGGTACACAGATTTGGTTACCCTCATACTGTGTTCAGTGTAACAATTTCATGAAGTCTTTATAGCTACAGAGCTAAAGGAAGACGTAAGTCAAAGCATTTTTACATTGCTGTAGTTATTATCAGGTAGGCAGGTTATAGCACCGTTAGTATATCTCTGCTTTCCACCTCAGAGGCTGATAACATTTCTAGCTGTTGGATTAATAGAACCTGGTGTGGTCTGTTAAGACAATTCAATAACTGGTTAATGAGGGGCCAAAAAAAAATCCAAGATAATTCAGCTTGAGATCTGAAACATTGCAACTATCCACGATCATGGAAGGCCTACTCAGTCTCTATCAGCCTTGTAGAATCTTTAGCAGAGATCACTCCCTCCTACACAACATCAGTTCACAACAGAAAGCCCATGTAATGGTTTTAATCAGTTTATTTAATTTAATTTATTTTTATTTTTTTGTTTTTTTGAGACACAGTTTCTTTGGATAGCCCTGGCTATCCTGGAACTCACCCTGTAGACCAGGCTGTCCTTGAACTCAAAGAGATCCACCTGCCTCTGCATCCCGAGTGCTGGGATTAAAGGTGTGCACCACCAAGCCTGGTCTATTCAGCTTATGTTTTATGCAGTCGTATGCCCCCTCTGGAATCTCAGTTCTAAAGATGAGTACTGGCCATCTTATCTTCTTGCTCAGCTTTCATTGTAGGATCTGGGGTGATCTGATCCTGGCTCCAGTATTGCCTGTGGTAATTCCCACTTACAGTCAAAAGGATCTTCACATGTCCTAATCTATGGACAGGGTCCCTGCAGTCACTCTGGCTGTGCTCACCCTGGGAAAAGGTGTTTGTCTTAGTTACTTTTCTTTTGCTGTGAAGAGACAACATGGCCATGGCAACTTATCGAAGAAAGAGTTTATTGGGTAAGAGTCCATGACCATCATGGTGGGGAGCATGGCAGTAGGCAGGCATGTATGGCTCAGGACCAGTAACTAAGCATTTAGATCTGATCCACCAGTGTGAGGCAGAAAGCTAACCAGGAATGCTGTGGGCTTTTGAAACCTCAAACCCTGTCCACACACCTCCTCCAACAAGGCCACACCTCCTAATCCTTTCCAAACAGTTTCACCAACTGGGACTAAAGCATTCAAACATTAGCCTATGGGGACCATTCTCATTCAGACCACCACAGTTGTTCATGGTGTTGGCTGCTGTCAACCTACCATGACCTTCACCATGATGCTACAGACAATGGCAGGAAGTTGAGAAGGGTGTGGCTTCCTCTTCACAGTGATCCAATGTGGAGGTGAATTCTTACCCTATTGCCAAAGACAAAAGCACCTGAGTCTAGGAGAAAAGTTATGCTCCTTTCAAACTCCATGATAGTTGTGGACTGACGGGCCTTGAAAAGCATTGCACCTCCAGATCCCACTTCTGACAATGAACACTTCCCCCAACATCTCTGTACTCAACTTCTTTTATCTCTGCTTCCACAGCTGCATCATGTTCTATAAGTAACTCCTCTGAAATGAATTGGCTTACCAAGCAGGACATAGATGGAATTTTTTTTTTTTTTTTTTTTGTCTGTTGGTGTCCTGTCTGGAGTGAGTAGATATGTGATCACATCTCTGTAGGAAAAGTCACAACACAGGGCTGGGGTCTTTACTGTTCCATGGCTTTCCCCGTGTGACCTCAAGGGGGTTGCCACAACTCTAAATATCACATCATAATCAACCTAGAAGAGGGAAAAGAGACTGACAGAGATTCTCATTTATCAGGGAAACAAAATTCTCAGTTGTGCTTCACCTACATCTAGTGCCTAGACCCAGTACTAGGGATGAGCAATGCAAATGGAGCTGATAGTGCTGGTGGATGTTTGTTAATGCCCCTGCCCACCGCCTTTGATGATTTGGTTTGCTTTCTCATAGCTCATTCTCAAGAAATGCCCATTCTTCCCACTCATGGAAGACTAAGTTTGTCTTCCTCTATGTTGGTCGCTCTTCCCATTGCTGTGACAAAATTAACTTGAGGAAGGTGGGTTCTACTTTGGCTCACAGCTTGAGGGTATGTAGACATCCGTCACAGAAGGGAGGTGTGTCAGAACGTGCTGAGGTAGCTGAGGCTGCAGGAGTGTGAGGCAGCTAGTCATGCTGCAGCCTCAGTCAGGGAACAGAAGCAGATGGACGCTGGCTGACAGCTCACTTTCTCTTTTTTTTTTTTGGTTTTTCGAGACAAGGTTTCTCTGTGTAGCCCTGGCTGTCCTGGACTCACTTTGTAGACCAGGCTGGCCTCGAACTCGCAAAGATCCGCCTGCCTCTGCCTCCCAAGTGCTGGGATTAAAGGCGTGCGCCACCACCGCCCGGCTTCACTTTCTCTTTTTTATTCAGTCTAACTCCTGCGTGTGGGATGGTGCCACCTTTGGGAAGACCCTCACAGGCATGTCCAAAGGTGTGTCTCCTGGGGGATTCCAAATCCAGTCAGGCTGACAATGAAGGTTCACAGTCACAGCCTCCCTTTGTCATGAGAGGCAGCTACCTGGTTGTGGCAAGAGGCTGGTACCAGGGTGTCAATGAGCTGAGAAAACTTCTGCTGTACCTGGTGGTCCTGGTCAAACCAGGCAATATATCTCTGGAGTTAGAAGTGATCATATCTGGGGATGATTGGTCAGTTGGCTGGCCGATTACTATTACTAAGGCCAGTGCTGGTAGAGCCCTAGATGTTGCTCATGGAAACCTAGTCTGATCCATGAGCCATCCCACAAATCCTGAGAAGTCGCTCTGTATTTATCTACAGGGAATTCTGTGATTTGTGACTGCTGTGAGTTGAAATTTTTTCTCCTAAAAAATGCTGTGGAAGTTTTAGCTCCAGTACCATGCTTGTGACCTGATCTTTAAAAATTATTTATTTTTATTTTATGTACATTTATGTTTTGACTCCATGTATGTCTGTGTGAGGGCATAAGAGCCCCTAAAGAACAGGAATTATAGACAGTTGTGAGCTGCCATGTGGTTGCTGGAAACTGAACCCAGGTCTTCTGGAAGAACAGCCAGTGCTCTTAACTGCTGAGCCATCTCTCCAGCCCTGCAACCTGATTTTGAAGTATGAACTATGACCTTCACACAGAGATGACAGAGTTATGAGCTGCTTTTGTGGAGGACCTGAATTCTGTTCCCACACCCATATCTGGTGGCACACATCTGGTGGCCTGTAACTCTGCTCCAGGGGACCCAACACCCCCAGCCTCTGAGGGCCATACCCACATATGTAATTGTTAGTTTTCTTTAGTGAATATGTGGGGGCTTCTGAAGGACAGTCTCTTAAAAGGAGGCATATGACTTGTGGGAAACACCTGGCAGAGCGCACGTGGTCCTGGGCAACCAATGAGAAGGCAATCTATAAAGCCCAGGAAACTGAAAAGGGCTTTTGGCTTGGCATTACTTAGATTCTAGAAAGATTACAGTCTAGGTGGGCAGAGGCCAGATTGGACTGAGGCAAGGTGAAGCCTTGTTTTGGTTCTGGGAGATAAGAACAACAGAGAGCAGCATCTACTGGCCCTGTCGGGGTTTGGCAGGGGCCTGTAGACAGAAGAGGCAGGGACCCCAGCTGGGGTATGCCAACAGCGCCCTGTGGAGGGGCATTGCTAGAGGCCACAAGAAACCTCAAGAAACTGTGAGAAACCATGAAACCCACCAGGGACCGTGAGACCCGAGCTCTATTTAAGGGTGTGACAGCAGAGCCCAAGGAGAGGGAGAGATCACACATGAAAGATGGAGATTGGAAGTGGACATGAGGCACCAACTACTGGCCATACAGACAGAAAAGACCGGACTTCAAGCAGAGATGCATTAACCAGCCCTTAGGCTGCACCAGCCCTGAGGTCAGAAGCAAGTAAACTGAGGCCTGCAGAGGAAACAGGAGGCAGAGTCAGAGAAAGGCCATGAAAAGGGACTCCTGCCACAAGCCAGCCCAAGAAGGCCAAACTGGATGCTGAGGAGAGCCGTGGCCACTGGTGGGAGCAGAGCAGCCTGAGGCTATGTTGGTCCTTGGGCCCCTGCAGCTGAGTGAATGAGCGATTAGTGAGGTGTGAGCGCTCTGAGGCCACAGAATGGGCCTGTGAGGAGATAGAGGCTGCAACTCCGAGAGACCACAGAGCCAGAGTGACAGAGCTCTCATAGAGCTCAGTCTCCCCTTCTCACTCTGGTCAGGATCTCATGGATTGGATGGTGTCAAGCACACTGATGAAAGAGATCTCTCTGGTTCAATGCCAACATCTCACATTCACATTGTGAAGTCATGCTCAGCCAGCCATAGGGCATCACTGAGCATCACGGGAAATGGACAGGGTGACAACCAAGGCAGAGACTTGGGTGCTGTGGTAAGCCAAGGACAACAGGATCGGGTCAAGGGAGGTAGGAAGGATCCCCCGGGAGCCCGTGTTTGTCTGGACTTCACTTTTTCTGTTTGCAGAATTGCAGGAGAGTATCCTTTTGTTGTTGTTTGAAGTGCAGGATATGAATAAAAGAACCCAGCCCGCCCCAAGGGACTGTGCCCAGAAGCAGAAACCGGGGCTTGAGGTTCTCAAAATACCAAAGACCTGCAAAGTATCTAGCCCCTCAATCAGCCTTCCCTCCTACAGCATTGTGCTCCCCACCACCCCACCCCACCCTGCCACCAGCTCACCTTCCCTGCCTGCTCGGTGGAAGGGGAAGGGTGGGAGTCCTTGGCCTCCCTGCAAAGACTGCAACAGGCAGGGAAGAGGTTGTGTCCTCTCCACCACGACACAGTCTCTGAAATGCCTATGGCACTTCACTTCCCCTCCCTGGAAACAGGCCTTAGGGTCTGCACTTACACGGCATTAGGTGTTGTCATGTAGGGACCGTGCCCCCCCCTCCCAAACCTGGGTTTCTGGAAATGGAGGCTTTCTAGAGTAGCAGGCACTTAAGGGATGGAGACGTGTTGGACAGCAACCTCAGGGGGCAGCAAGCAGGATCCAGACAGAATTAGTTCCCCAGCTCTTTCCAGAAAGGTCACTTAGAGATACGATGCAAGGCGAGAGGAATACTTGGTCCTCTCGAGATAAACCTATGGAGACCCATAGGGGATGGCGAGTCAGGTGGCAGCAGCTCCTATGGCTCCTCAATGGATCCTGATCCACTGCACACAGTGTTGGTCCACTAGGGACTCCTAGCACACTAGTGAAGTCTCAAAATGGATCCGAGGCTAGGGCTGTGACTGCTTCCCCCTTCTTTATGGAAGTCTCCTGAGGTGGCCTTGCCCCCCACACGTCCTCATAGCTACACCAACCTAACTAATTGCTATTGGTACTTGAGGCTAGCATGGAATGGTCTGATTGACCTTTCCATCCTATAAAGGATTATGCACTGAGTAATAAAGTTAGATCTACACCTTGAGTCTGGTCTCCAAAGTCTGATTCCCGGGATTCTGTGTGAGCTCTGTTGACACTCACCTCCTTCCCACAGTTCCTGATCCCCACACCTGGAGACTAGTCACCATGTGTGACTGTAAGCCAGCAGCCATGATTCCTAGCCTGAAGAGCAAGGGATAAACAAGTTGGGGAAAATATGCCACCAACAATGTGGCCCTTTCAGTGTCCCTGCTCAGCACACCTCAGGGAAGCCTCATCTCCCATTGCTTACTCTGTTTGGTCCTTAGTCTCCTAAGGAGGGTGTAGGGAAAAATGGCTAATTAAATTATTTGATCAGTATTTATATTATCATTAATTGGTCAGTGGTGTTAATCCTTAACCCACCATTATAAATGAATACACACAGACATCAGATGGATTTTAACAAGCCTTGGCCTGAATTGTGCAATCCTAGCCCATCTAAGCTAGCTCATAATTCTATTACCCAAATATGACCCCATATATACATACGTCCCTTTGGACTGCCATTCTCCACACTATGCCAATATTCCTGGCCACGTGGAATGATCTTCCTTAATCTACCCCATGGCGTGTGTGTTCCTCCTCCTTTTTGCTCCTGGCTTCCCTCCCAAGATGCTCTCTGTCTCTGAAACCCACACACCTTAGTCCGGTCTACCTAGGTTTTTGTCTAATCTCCAGGCCTCAGCATTTATTTAACCAATCAGAGTCAATGTAAGTAACAGAGAGCAAGCAGGACCAATTAACATTTAGAATGCTTAACACCGCCGGGCGGTAGTGGTACACGCCTTTAATCCCAGCACTCGGGAGGCAGAGGCAGGTGGATCTCTGTGAGTTCGAGGCCAGCCTGGTCTACAAAGCGAGTCTAGGACAGCCAGAGCTGTTATACAGAGAGACCCTGTCTCGAAAAACCAAAAAAAAAAAAAAAAAGATTCTGTCTCAAAAAAATAAAATAAAAAGTTCTATTAAAAAATGCTTAATACCTGGGCTGGAGAGATGGCTCAGCGGTTAAGAGCACTGGCTGCTCTTCCAGAGGTCATGAGTTCAATTCCCAGCAACCACATGGTGGCTCACAACCATCCACAACAAAATCTGGTGCCCTCCTCTGGCCTGTAGATATACCTGCAGACAGAACACTGTATACATAATAAATAAATCTTAAAAAAAAAAAAATGCTTAATACCACCCCATCAATTCCCTCCTTTTGTCTAATAAAAAGGTGAATTTTTTAACTCATATAGTAAAAACAATAAGAACAAATATGAAACAATCAAGAAAACCATATATGAAAGTTATACACATAATGTTTAGTCTATTTGTATCAGGCAATCTTGAAGAAGAAAAAAATCATCTATCTATCTCGTTCTGAACCTAAATATTTTCTATCATATCCTATATTTCTTTTAAATCCTAAATAACTCAAGTTTAATTGAAATTTTATAGCTATTATGCCTTTAGGAAGGCTTGTCACCAGCTCAGTAAGCAGCTCCAGCCAGGGCAGGAGGACTGAGGACTGGGTACCCCTAGTGTGGCTAAAAGAAGGGATCATCCCCTTAGTTAGAGGAACCTGGTGGGATGGGCCTCAGGGTGGACTGCAGAGTTTGGACGTGGTGACATGTGGCCTAAAAGAAGGGATCATCCCCTTAGTTAGAGGAACCTGGTGGGATGGGCCTCAGGGTGGACTGCAGAGTTTGGACGTGGTGACACTCCGTGTTTTCCTGCTTCAGAGCAGGTCATGGGAGGTGGGAAGCGGCAGCAAAGGCATGGGCCAGGAGGCTTACGGAGCAGAGATCTCGTCTCCTTCTGGAGGCCAAGAGCCTGAGGTCCAAGCAGGGTCGCTTGCTTTCCTGAGCTGTCCCAGGCTCCTGTCCGACCTTCTGTGATTGCTCAGGCTTTTGCCTTCTTGCTGGAGAGAACTCATGCCAGGACTCTGCTTTTGTCCTCACAGCATTCTGTCTGCTGCTGTCAGTGTCCACGTGCCCTGTTTTCATGAGGACACCAGACACTTGGGGTGAGAGGTCACCTGAATCCACCTGCACCAATTGTGTTCCAAAATAAGATCACATTCTAAGACAGTAAGGCTAGGACTTTAATATGAGAATTGGGGGGGGGCACATTTATTCTCTTTACAGCTCCCCAAGGTGGTCTGTGGGCTTGGCTCTCCACCACACTTATATGGTTGACATGTCTTATTAGATGAGTGGCCCATACCTCCTTTATGCAGTTTCTGAGCCCTTGGGTTCTGTCTTTGTGGGCACCACAGTTTGACATTCATCTCTGAACTCCAGAACATCAGGCACACCCCAGCATCCCTGGGCTCTTGACACAGCAAGGTTCCAGGTGTGACGCTGCAGGCATTTTCCTGGCTGGGGTAGAAGCATCTTTACCAACAGTCCCTTCTGCAGAAAGGGAGACCTGGGCAGGGAGGGCTGCCTCTGTTCCAATGCAGGAAACAATCCATGAAAGACTGAGGCCAGAGACTGCCCTCCTGGGGCACCACATTGTGGGAGTGGGAGGAAAAACCCTCTGTGATGTTCCCATGGCCTCTGAGACCAAGGCTACCTTGTCTCTTGTTCTGGGGAGGAAGTTGTAACAGAAAATTTTTATTTAAACACTTGTTTTTATTAGTACTTAACAAATACTTATAAAACACCTATATCCTATAACTTAATACCTAAAACCTATAAACAATTAATAACTTAGAACACCTAACCAACCCTATTTTAATTTTCTTAAAAGGATATTAATATTCCTATCATAGGTAAATGCAAGATAACTTGATTTTAGCAATCTGAATATGGCAGTCCCAGCAGGCAGTCCCTTTTAAGCTTAGCATCCATTGGGCCTAACTTTGCCAATTCATATGGTTGGTTTATTTCAACTGCTAGATTGTGGTCAGCTTATAAAGTCAGTCTGTTTTAACTGCTAAACTTGAGGTCAGCTTCCTCCATCAGCTGAGACTCACTACTATAGTCTCCTCAGTCTATGTATGCTTCACGGCCTAGTGTTCCTCACAGTGGCCTCTGAACTCCACCCGCCCAGCTCACTCTTCCAGCACTCCTGAGCCCCTAGACAGATGATTTTAGTGTTCAGTTCTCAAGAACTCTCTCTCAGCAGGTTCTATGCCATGCCTTTTCTGCCAGCCTTCTTAGGCCGGCTTGCGAGATGGGCCTCAGGCTATTGAGGCCCAAATGCTGACAAATGGCATACCTTGCTGTACACTTCTCCAGCGTGCGTTTTTGTCTTATCAGTCCATGAAGGCAATAGGAACAGAAGGCCCCATGGAGCTCTCTGGTTTATATATAGCATTGTCTCTCGATTCTTGGGGGTCTCGAGCGCCCACAAGATCTCTCTTGATATCCAGTGGTCCCGGGGCTTCTCGAGGCAACCAGCATCATCTGAGGCTTGTGCGGTTTCTTAGCAACGCCCTTTCAACAAGGCATTCCGTGTGTCTCACAGAGCTGGGTCCTCAACTGGGCTCTGTCCTTCTCAGCCCCCAGTCCAAGGGATGCCAAGCTGATCTGCTATTAATTCACTAAAGAGGACTAAAGAGCGCTAACTCCCACCACAGGAAATCCTCTGTCAGTCCCTCCTGCAGGAGCTGTGTCACCATCATGTTGTAGCTTCCCAGAGCAGAGCAGTGTCTGAGCTCCTGAAGACTTGTCACCCCACACCGTCACTCCAGCCCTCCTTTGAAGCACAGACTCTGAGCTCAAGGCATGGGCTTCTTCCACTTGCTTGCCTCTTACATGACCCCTGACTGCAAATGCCATTTGTGGAAAGACCCTTGGGAGGCTTTCAGGGACAGGACCCTGTGTGGTCTCCATCAGGGGACAGAGCACATATCGCTTTGCTGTTGATGAAATGTGCTCAGTGCCACTAGAAGAGGTGGGTTTCCTTAACTGGCTGCCTTGGCCATCTTGTGTGGAGACTAAAGTGGCTTGTTGACAAGGTACTGGTATCTATTGTGCACCTTTATCTGCCCCAAGGCCGCTCTGCAGGAGATGCCTTTGGTGGCATTTCCTCAAAAGATAAATATCCTCACTCTGTGCCACTCAAGGGATCCGCAAACCTGTCCCCCAGCCATATCCCATCTTCCCACCTATGAGCTACACCTCACCAGCCTGTGCAAGTGCCTTTTCTGGAAGATAAAGCAGATTACCAAGTGCTTCTGGATTGCCCTCTGCCAAGGCTTCTGAGCGTCCCCGGAGAGGGTTGCTCTACCTGGGCTGTGGTACCGGCTTCCTTCAGACCCTTGCTTGCCTAGACCAGTTCAGTGTTTTGTTTTGCTCTTTTGTTAACCAGCCGAATGGGCGCCCCATGAGGCCGCACACATACCGAGGGAGCTGAGGGTAAGCAGCAGGCACCAACACCAGGAGGGGGACCATCTGCCACTGCAGTGCTGTGTGTCTTCCATCCCCACTCGGGCCTGGCTTATATTCAGTTTCCCTTTAATGACAGGAACGCTGCTGTGCGTGTTTAATTTTATGTTTGTGTGGATCAAATATCACCCTGTGAGCCATGAGCAGCTCACAGAGGCAATTGATGTTTGGAGTTCGCATCTTCTGGATCCAGTGGTCAAGACAGAGCTTGATTCAAATGAACAACATTTGAATCAAGAGAGTAGGGTCCCTCTCCATCCTTCTAGCATCTATTCTCCTGTTAGGATAGATGATTCTCCTGTTAGGGAAACACCCAGAATCTGCATCTTCTCTGGCTGCTCTTCCTCCTCGAGGTCTCAGGGCTCTTGTAGCAGGACAGCCTGAATACTGGCCCGAACCCACAGAAAAGCTTGTTCTTGTTCAGTTCTTACTGCAACCAGAATCTTCACCTGCTGCCCTGGAGTGAGGGGGCGCTGGAAGCCTCCCAAATGCCCACACGCACCACCCACTGACTTGTTTCTCGGGAAAGAGGACACAAGTTGTAACTATTCGCCTCTCACCTTGTGGGGAGTGGGTAAGTGGAGCCCTAGACGCATCACCACCTGAGAAGTCTGTTTGTCACATTCTGGTGCAGTCTGTCTTACTAAGGAGTTTAATGGCTTGTCACTTCCCCAGGATCAGGTCCAAGTGGAGTAACACAGAAAAGGACAGGGCTCCATGAGTGTAGTGAAGACTCTGTAAATTGTTCTGACAGAAGGCAAGAGGTGACCCAATCCTGAAACAAGGTCACCAGGGTGGGCCGATGCCCCATACGGGGAAGGAAAATTCTTTCTGATTGGCTGTATTAATTGAGACTGGGGGGGGTGGGGAGGATCAAAGGTCAGTAACTGTGTACCAGGTGCCAAAAAAGGTGGTTCTGTATTGTGTACAGGTGCACACCTATAACGCCAGCACCTGGGAGGCTAAGGCAGGAGGACCTTGAGTTTGGGACCAGCCTGGGCTACAGAGTGAGCCTAATAAATAAGAAGCATCTGGACAGCTGCCATTGTTGGAGCCTGACTGGATCTTTGGTGGTCTTCTGCCACACCAGCCCTACCCATGTGTCACAGGCAGAACCACACTGCAGCTACGGGGGTGTCTGTGAATTTCCTACAGCTGCTGAAACTAAAGTCCACAAACAGAAGCACTGCATATGGCCACTTCATTCTCTTCCTCTGGGGATTGAGGAGACTAGAACCGAGGTGCTGAAGGGCTGATCCTGCTGGAGGCTGTGGAGAGAGTTTGTTTCCTTCCTTCCTAGAGGCTCCCCCAGGCCCTTCTTGCAGATCACGGAGCTAAACGTGGACTTCATGCCAGCTGCCACATATGTCTACCTTCAACACACTTCAGATCCAGGGAGTTAACAGGCCACATCCAAGAGTCACTAGAGGCCTATGGGAGGACTTGAGACTTTTGTCACTTGATGGTCACAGTCTTCCAACCTGACTTTGGAGATGTGATGAGTCCCAGTCATCAGAATCAATTTAAGGCCAGAACATAATGACCCCAGAAAACCTGGTTACTCTCCCCTAGTCCACAGTCACCGGGACAGCCATCCCAGACAGCAGTCTTTGGTCCCTGAAGAGGCTTGGAAGGATACCCACAGAAGACACCAGGGAGTCCATCTTAGTATCCCTCTTCCTCGAGTCCAGCCTCTGTGGTAGTTAAGGGGCTTTAAGTCTGTTCTAGTTTACTTTTTGTTGCTATGATAAACACCATGACTAAAGCCAACTCGGCGATGGAAAGGGTTTATTTAGTACACACTTCCAGGTCTCAGACCAGCATTGAGAGAAGTCAGGGCAGGGACTTGAGCATAAATCATGGGGGACACTGCTTACTGGCTCCCTCACTCTCTGGCTCATGCCCAGCTGGCTTTTTTTTTTTTTTTTTAAAGATTTATTTATTATGTATACAGTGTTCTGTCTGCAAGTATATCTGCAGGCCAGAAGAGGGCACCAGATTTCATTATGGATGGTTGTGAGCCACCATGTGGTTGCTGGGAATTGAACTCATGACCTCTGGAAGAGCAGCCAGTGCTCTTAACCGCTGAGCCATCTCTCCAGCCCCCAGCTGGCTTTCTTATACAGCCCATACCCACCTGTCCTGGGATAGCGCTGCCAACAGTGGTTCTCCTTCTGTCTACCAGCCAAGCAAACTCCTCCCTCTTGGTGGTGAGGCTTGACCATTGTCCACACGGGCACTCCAACAGGTGCACTCAGGAAAGCATTTGGCCTGTGAGGCCGTCTCCTCCTCTCAGTCTGACTTTACAAGAACTTGATTTCACAGGCTCCAACCAACACAGAACAGCAGACTCATGCAGGTCACTTGGCACATATGAGACTCTGCTCATGCTGAGCTGAGACCTTCACTGTTGACAGAGAGGCAGCAGCGGTACCCTGGGTCTGAGGAAGCCAGGAGTGCACAGCCGCAATAAGGCGGGAAGGCCAGACCTATCCTGAGGCTGCTCCCCACGGGCAAGGAGGCTCTAGTAGTTACTGTTGCAGTGCTGGGACAGAACACAACACCTGACAGAAGCAACTTAATAGAGGAATGTTTTATTTTGGCTCACAGTTTTTGAGGGTTCAGTCCACTGTGTCAGTGAAGGCATGATGGAGCACAGTAGGTCGTGATTGATGGAGGGGATGGAAGAGGATGTTCACATTATGGACCAGGAAGCAGAGGACATGACAGGACATGTACAACCTCCAAAAATCCCACCCCCACTGTCCTACTTCCTTAGTGCAGCGGTTCTCAACATGTGGGTCACAAGCCCTTTGGGAGTCGAAAGACCCTTTCACAGGGGTAACCCGAGACCATCAGAAAACACAAACATTTACATTACGATTCATAACAGTACCAAGATTACAGTTCTGAAGTAGCAATGAAAATAAATGTATGGTTGGCGGGTCACCACAACATGAGGTACTATATTGAAGTGTCACAGCGTCAGGAAGGTTGAGCACCACTGGTCTTGTCATGCCTGACCTCTTATTAGTTCCATGAAGATGGCCTATGATAGAGCACCACCAACTGGTAACCAAAGTTCAAAGCACCAGCCCCTGGGGACACAGGCTCCAAGCACACCTGAGGGCTGAAAGTTCATAGTGTTATGCATGTCCCCTAATGTCCCAACTCCTTCTTAGGAAGTCTCCTGGCCTTGGCCTTGATGATGTCGTGATCTGTTTATATTCAATTGTTAATTGATTGTACCCTGCCACTCTTACTATGATTTGGCACTCACATATCCCCCAAAATGACATTTGTAATTCTTGCCTCCCTAAAACTTCTCTGATTGGTTGAATAAAATGCCTGCAACCTGGATTGGGTAGAAGAGAAGTAGGTGGGGTAAAGGTAGGCAGAGAAAAGGTTGGGGGGGGTTAAAGAGAAAGGATCATGGGAAGAAGCAAGGAGGAGGAAGATGGAAGAAGAAGAAGCAAGGGGTTAGATGGAAGAAGATCATTCCACATGGCCTGGAACATCAGCAGAGTGTGGAGAATAACAGCCCAAAAGCCTATATCTATATCTATCTATCTATCTATATATATATATATATATATATATATATATATGGGTTTTATTTGGGGAAAGAGTTAAAAGCTAGCTTAGGTGGGCTTAAATTACATAATCCAGGGTAAGGCTTGTTAAAATCCTTCAGGTGTTTCTGTATGATCATTTATGATAGCGGGCTAAGGATGAACACTGTTGACCAATTAACTATAATATAAATAGCGGTAATAATTTAATATCTACTTCTACACCATGAGACTTGCTCACACAGTGCACGTGAGTGCTTGCAGTTCTTCAGCCTGCGTCTCTTGCCTAGAAAACATGGGATGAAGGATTGATGGGAAATCCCCACAGTGATGAGTGAGTGGCAGCAACATGGCTGCCCAACTGCTCCTGAATTCTCAAGCCTTGCCTTTCAGCATGCTCTGCTGTGGTAAGAGTTTTGTTCCTTAAAAAACCCAGTTGTGATATGAGAATGTTTTTGTTTGAATCCCAGGTGTGGGAAATGGGGCTGCTTCAGTTAGTCCACAGGTGTTAATTATAATTGTCTCTTGGGCTCATCAGGGGCATGGTTTAGCCAGTTGCGGAAAGTTTAGTTCTGAGGACTCTGGAAAAGGGTGCAAATGCCAGAGCCCCAAAAGGGACAGGGGTGGAGAGGTGCTTTGAAGAAGGAAGAGGTTGCTGCTCTACCTGCTGGTGCTTCCCTTGAAATGCTGGTTCATCCTGCTGCTGTGTTTGCTAGCTTGTTGTATTGACTGTTACTGGTTTGATGGACTTTGGGATATCCTGACTACTGAATTTGGTTTTACCCCTAAAAAGAATCTAATGACCCTAATCATCAGGAAGTAGTTAAAAGAGACATATGTCCCTTTCCCCTCTACCTCCCTTTCAACCCTTATTTGTTCCAACCCCGCAGTCCTAGGTAGGAGAGAAAGAAGGTTAGAGGGGTAAGTATAGTAAAACAAATTAAACTGCGTAATAAAACATAAATAAAGTATCACTTATAACACTCTGCCACCTCTGAAGAGACAAGTACCTTCACTGTAGCACACCATGGCTGTGTCCCACTGTGTTCCCATCAGCGACTCCACAGATGTGAACAACGCGGTCCCCAAAACCCATTAGGAAGACCTCTCTCCTGTGGCTGCTTCTGTACCCCAGGGCTGGCCAGTGGGTGCTTCTGGGAAGCAGTGTCCACCACTGACACTGACGGCATTGTAGAGGGGTGCTGCATGGAGGTGTGTGTAGATGGATGAATGGAAGAGTGGACAGACAGAAGGACGGATGGATGTACAGAAAGAAGCATTACTGAATTAGGCCCATTTTTGCCCCCTCACTACACAGCATGCTAATCAATGAAACGACAAGTTTTTAAAAATAATAG
This sequence comes from Lophiomys imhausi, assembly GCA_907164525.1. NCBI lineage: Eukaryota > Metazoa > Chordata > Mammalia > Rodentia > Muridae > Lophiomys > Lophiomys imhausi. The sequence continues at coordinate 19,116,840 of CAJQZJ010001511.1, forward strand.
AATGGTGCTCCAAGAGACTTAGCAGCTGACCACGTCTAAGTTCATTTAGAGGTATTAACTGTAGTCATCTAAAAGCAAATAACTGGGACTGAAAGATGGCTCAGCGGTTCAGAGCACTGGCTGCGCCTACAGAAAACTGGATAGAGCTCAGTTCCCAGCACACACATGGAAACTCACAACCACCTATAACTCCCGTTCCAGGGCTCTGCCACCCTGGAACTGCCTCTTCTGCCTCTGTAAGCACCAAGCATGCATGTGGTGTGCAGACATGCACACAAGCAAACATCCGTCCACATAAAACAAACAAGCCTTAATAAATAGTAATGAAAGCAGGCAACAGCAGGTGCTGATGGGTTTGCTCAGGAACCAAGAGCAGGTGTCTTCCTTAAGTTTCCATTTCAGAAGGAAGAGAAAGAAGGCACCCAAAGCGACTACCTAGGTGGATGTCTGGGGTTGAGTTTATGAAAAGGTGGTCTGGTGATTGGGGACTGGCCAGGGATTGTCTGAGCACAAAACAATGACAGCTAGCTGTGTGGATAGAGGTATCCTGCTCTGTCCACAAGATTTTGGTGCGTGCTCCGAGAGACATGGTAATCTCTGAAGGGCCCCATTTTCTAAGTGGCAGGATCTCACCAGGCTTCTGACTGCATGCTGCGTGGAGGAGGGCACTGGGCAATTAAGAAGGCTTGGGAGGCCTTACAGGGGGTATGGCCACCTCGCAGGACCTCAGCCCAAGGGGAGGTGCTGCGGTCAAGGTACGCTCTGAACCAAAGGTTTTGTCTTCTGAAAAGCTGTGCGCCCAGGACAGCTTGGGTGGGGAATCCCAGTTTATCTCAGTTCTAGCCAGGATCCCGACCTAGAAAACCCTAGATTGGCCTAGCACATCCCGGGAACTCCGGCTCCGCGCCTTGCCCCCGAGTCGCCATGGCCGGCGCGACCCCTGGCGGCGACATGGCGCAATTGCGCCCTGCCCAGATCTCCCTTTCTTTGGATGATGGTCCTCCTAGCTCCCTACATTCTCCAATACTTCTCATGCACCCCTCCCCTCTCCGGCGCTGAGCTCCAGAGAGAATGTAGCCCTTCCTCACCATGAACGCCGGTGAGACCTGCATTGGTCTGACGGCTCGCGAGACCCTGAGCACCCCCGACTCCGAAAGAGATAAGCTGGAGCAGCAGCAGAGGCCTGCGGAGAGGTGCGTGAGCTGAGGTGCTCAGAGCATGAAGAAGTCCCCACCCCGGGGGAGGATTACAGCACAGGCTAAGACCTGCTCCACAGCAAGCAACCAGAGGCAGGGGACCAAAGAAAGGGCTGCAGGGGAGTGGGGTCACCGAGAAGATGGAGGGATCTTTAGATTTTAAGCAGGAATGAGACTCAGCTCGGTTTGCTTCAGGGAGGAAGCTTTGTACACTCTGCAGAGAACGTAGATAAGCGAGAGCCGACCTGGCCCTAGACAGGCAGAAAGCCAGTGGCCATGGGAAGGAAGGCTGCGGTCAGGAGGCACTGAGGAAGGGTGGCAGGAGCGGTGATCCTGTGTGGAGGAGGATAGGACAGTGAGGAAGGTGTCAGCTAGAAGGGAGGCACTGGTTGTTGACCTCAGACTAGCTCCGTAGAGGGAGTTAAGGAGCAGAGAGAGATCTGCGTGGGGACTGGAGTTCAGGAGCTATAAGCATAGTCTGGGATGTGGGCCTAAAAATCATTAAGTTTGCATTTATTTATGTGTGTGGGGATGTGTGGGTGTGCCTGAGTTGGTCACAAGCACCTTTGCACACTGAGCTATCTTGTGGACTGTATTAGTTACCATTCTATGCTGTGGAAAGACACAGTGACCAAGGAAACATAAAATAAAGCTTGGGGGCTTGCTTACAGTTTCAGAGTGTGAGTACATGGCATCTTGGAGGGAAGCAGGCAGCAGGCATGGTGCTGGAGAAATAGCTAAGAGCTTACATTCTGATCCATAGTCCGAGGCAGAGAGATGGAGACTGGGCCTGGTGTGGGCTTTTGAAACCTCAAAGCCCACTCACAGTGACCCACCTCCTCCAGCAAGGCCTCATCTCCCAATTCTTCCCCCAGACAGTTCCATCAACTAGGAAACAAGCTTTCAAATATATGAGCCTGTGGGGGCCATTCTCATTCAAACCACCTCCACCACACTGACCCATGTTCTCTCTCTCTCTCTCTCTCTCAAAGCAGAGTTTCGCTGTATAACTCTAGTTACTGTCCTGGAATTCACTCTGTAGACCAGGCTGGTCTCAAACTCAGAGATCTGCCTGCCTCTCCCTTCTGAGTGCTGGGAATAAAGGCATGTGCCACCATTGCCTGGCCCATTCTGTTTCTTAATTTTATTTATTTATTTTTTAGATTTATTTATTTATTATGTATACAGTATTCTGTCTGCATGTATGCCTGCAGGCCAGAAGAGGGCACAAGATCTCATCCTAGATGTTTATGAACCACCATGTGGTTGCTGGGAATTGAACTCTGGACCTCTGGAAGAGCAGTCAGTGCTCTTAACCTCTGAGCCATCTCTCCAGCCCCCTCTTAATATTTTTTAATAGCACACAGACTGTGCTCTAATATTAAGCAGTGCATGGCATCAGACACCTGTAGCTCTAGATCCTTGAGGAAGTTAGAACAGGAAGATCACTTGAGCCTAAGGATTCAAGGCTAGCTTTATGATTAAAAAAATAAAGTATCTTAGGGGCTGGGGTGATGGTTCAGCAAGTAAGCTCTTCCACATAAGCATCAGCACTGGAATTCTGATTCCCAACACCTACGTAAAAGCTGAGTGGATGTGGCAACCCGTTTGTGCGCTGGAGGCAGGAACTGAGGATCCCAGGAGCAAGGGTCAACAAGATTAGCCACATCAGAGAGCTCTGGGTTCAAGTGAGAGACTATCTCAGTATGGGTACAATTGAAGAAGACGCCTAATGTAAACCTGAGGCCACACACATTCAAACATGCACACACATGGACCCACACCATATACAAGAAAAGAGTATCCCCCCCCGCCCCCGCCTTTGGTTTATTGAGACAGTTTCTCAGTGTAACAGAGCACTGGCTGTCCTGGACTGATTGATTATGTAGACCAGATTGGCCTCGAATCACAGAGATCCACCTGCTTCTGCCTCCCAGGTGCTGGGATTAAAGGAGTGCACCACCACGCCTGGCTGGTCCTTGCTTTTTACTCTAAAAAACAATGTTTTAAAACTGTCTGGGAACTTGGTTCAATAGTTAAGAGCACTGGCTGCTCAGGCTCCAGGTTCAGTTCCCAGCACTCACATGGTGGCTCACAACTGCCTGTAACTCCTGCTGCAAGAGACCTTCTGACCTCCAAGGGCACTTGCACACATGTGGTGCCTTCTATATATAGACAGGCAGGCACATGTATACATAAAATATTTTAAACAGAAAAAGAGGGAGGACAGAGAGCTCACACCCACCCTCCCTATGTCTGCCATCATAAGTAGGTAACTCTTGTTCCTTTGGACCCTCTGTTGACTCATCCCAGATCGTGGCAGAGAATGGTCCTGGAGGTTCCAATTTTCTAGAGCACAGCAGAGGGCCCACCCTAGGGTCCAGACAGAGAGGTGCTGCAGCTTGAGGGTGACAAGTCCCCTTCCCTGTGCTGTGGGGTCAATAGGGCCGACTCTCACCCACTGAAGAATAGAGCCCTACTCCTCCATTCAGCCACCTTTGCTCAGGGCCCTGAAGGACATATAAGCAAGCTACCCTGCCCCTAGCCAGAGGTTTTGATGTTTGCTTGGAGGCTGAGGTTTTTTTGGGGGGGTATCCCAAACCCTTTAGCTGATTAAGTGTGAGTGTGAAACCCCAAACCCCAAGCCAGGGGGAAGAAGATGAAGCTTCCAGGATTCCACAGAGGAACCAAGCTAGCTGTACTGTGCACACTGGGTTCATCTAGAGATCTTCACTCAGTTGTTGCAATCACCTGACAGTGTGGGTGCTGTCAGTCACGATCTGAACACTGTGTCTTTGGCCCCACAAACTGCTAAGTTGAAACCTGCTCCCACAGCTGTGGTGTTAGGAGGTACTAGGAGGTACAGTCAGAGCCCTCAAGGAATTGCTACTAAAGTTGCCAAAAGAAGGGCCTTGTCTCTCCTACCATGGGAACACAGCAAGACACCAGATCTGCTGTCTTGGACTTACATGTGGGGCTCGCTCTGACTGGTTTTAAGCCAGGGGTCGTGGTGCTTTGTTACAGGAATGCAGGGAGATGTTGGGCATGGGAGCATGGAAAATGGGCCAAAAAGATGGCCACTGTGGGCAAGAGGGGATAGGGAGATGTGAGGCATGTGGATCTTGGGGTGAGGAAGTTGACAGTCTTACGCACTAGATGCCTCCAGCCCATACCCGAGAACTGTCCTGAAGGTGGGTGTCAAACCCCACACTTTTGGCTAAATTTCATAATTTCACTGTGACCAGACATACACTAGTTCAGTCTCTTAGGGTTGGTAGAAACTTCCTTAATATCCAAGCTCCTATCTCAGAGCTCCTCTGTCCTTCCTGCCCAGGGCCCACTCCTGATAGGTGGCATGACCCCTGTGGCAGGTTCTGGCAAGCTCTGCCAGGGAGCACTCTGGGTTTTCTGGCTTGTGATCTGCTGGTCTACTGTGTGGAATGCCGCAAGCACCCACGTGATGACGTATGATCTCCTATGTGAGTTAAAGGGGGGAGAAACCTAACCTCATTACAGAGAAGGGGGCCTAGGAAACGTGACTAGGATTAAACAATATCATGAGGACAAAGTCTGTAATTGAATGCCATGGCTTTCTAAGGAGGCCATAATGGGCACATGGGACCAGAGTATGCACATATATGTTCCCTCCCTCTTACCATGTGGGGCCCTGTGCTGCCTAAGGACTCTTGACATCAAGAAAGTTACCACAAGATGTAGCTGGAGCTTTGACTTTCAAAACTGTGACCCAAAATAAACCTCCTTTCTTTATAAAACAGCCCTCCTTGGGTATTTTATTGTCTGTGGTTACTCCTGGTTAAAATCTCCTCTTCTCAAACCTGGCATCTCTACAGAAGATACTACTGACATCATGGCCAGGAGTTGTAACTGCAAGGCAGGGGTGACATGCTTTTATTTTAAAACATACACTAGAGTAGACTTTTCACAAAAGAAAAAAGGAGCATAGTTTGGAGAAAGCTGAGCTAGCATGCTCTGCTAAGTTAAGACAGCGTCTGACAGAGGAGCGTGAACCTCATAGGGTCCCCTTCCCCTTTCATTTGTGCCAACCTGGGTCAGCCACAAACTTCAATCTAGATTTGCCTCTCTGACCTACTACAGGTTCTCTATTGTCACAAGATGGCTTCTGCAGCTCTGAGCATCGTGGCTTGCCCAGAAAAGGGGGGTAATGCAAGGAAGTGCCTTTCTTCACTCCATCTCTCTGCTGGAGTAGCATTCCCAAAGTGACACCCAAGCACCACAATGGCAGCTCATCACACTGGCCCTACATTGGCCATGTCCCTGTGGCAGCTGAAGACCTGGTCCCTGATGATGGAAAGAACTTGGCTGTGAGGAAGAAACAAGGCAGACAGAGCTTAGGGGTAGGTGGCACTAGTGACAGCCATGCTGGAGAGCACAGAATTTTCTACAGCAACTTTGTCCTGTTGTCCTTCTGTGTGCCTTGCCCACCTGGGGAATTGCAGGGTTCTGTATGCCTATATCTATCTTTATCTACCTGTCTGTCTGTCTATCTATCTATCTATCTATCTATCTATCTATGGGGTGGAGGGATGGGAAGAGTGGGACAAGACTGAGAGGACATGGGTCTATGATCACCCTTAGGTTCCAATAGAGCCACAGGGCTACCCAGCATGTGACTTTTCCAAGATCAGCATTGTCCCACAGGGTGCTCCAAGGCAGAAGAATAGAAAGCCAGAGCCCAGATCACAGAAAAATGGAGGGGAATAGAGGAAGCGGCAGAAGTGTGACTACAGGGATCAGGAGCTGTGTGGGTGCTGGAGAAACGGGTGTGAGACTCCAGAGTGGACACTGGGTGAGAATGCAGGGAGCAGTGAGCATGTGACTTTCAGGGCACCAACAGTAGTGAATGCTGGGTAATAAAGGAGGCTGAAATACAGGGGGCAGTAGAGACATGAAAGCAGAGAACCCCGGAAGCATGGCTTCTGAGAGCCGGGCTCCTTCCATTCTGAGCGCAATGGAGGTGTGAATGTAGTCACTCTATGGATACACTCTGTGGTCAGTATTATTGTCTCTGGGTCTCCCCCAGCTAAGGATAAATACCCTGGTTCTTTGGGCTGTGATGGTGGCTGAAGTGTGGGCAGCATTTAGTCTTTGTGCAGTTAGCAACTGAAAACAAATCCAAATCAAAAGGATACTTGTGGGTCCCACAATCCCAAAGCCTGGAGAGCAGAGTTTGGGGTTCATGATGGGAACATGAGTCCCCAAGGGTGGACCCAAACTGAGTTCACAAGATACTGCTTGCTTCAGCAGTTTCAATAGGCCACAGTGCTCTGAGGCTGTGGAAAATCAGGGGCATCTGGTCCCCACTGCACCCCACTCTCCTCTTCTGCTCATCCCTGGGCACCACCACCCCAACTTCCTGGAGGCATCTACATTGTAGTCCTCAAGCTGCAGCACCATCTGAGGCCCTGGCCAGTTCTGAAGCCACAGTGCCTTTCCACATGGTCTGCTGGACACCCCCTTGACTCTGCTTCACTCCTTGGGGGAACCCCTACCCTCCTGATTTTCTCCTAAAGAATACAGGGAAATATTCTGAGCAACAGAGTGAAGCCATGCCTCCCTGTGTCCCCACTGAAAGAACAACACACCTCTTCTATCAAGGAAGATTCCTATCTAGACCTCATACTCACACTAGCAATTAGAGGTGTATATCCGTCCCCAAATCTGACAGGTGGACACACTCTCCCGGATAGCACCAGTGTGCAGTTCTCTAATCATGAGTAATGTCAAGCCGCTTCTAAGAATATGTAGATTTACCAACATTTAAATTCCAGAAAAGAGTGTCAGATCCCTGGGAGCTGGAGTTATAGGTAGCTATGATCTGCCCCATGTGCATGCTGGGAACTGAACATCACTGTCTGCAAAAACACGTGCTTTTATCTGCTGAGCCATCTTTCCAGGCCCATGAGTGGGTTTTGTTTTTTCTTAAACAACTCGGGGGGACTCTCAGGTAGCCCAGGCTGGCCTTGAACTCCTGGACATTATAGGCATACCCAAGATGAGCATCTTGAGGCAGCAGCCTGATAGTCTGCCTTTTCCAGGTGTTTGGCAGGTTTCTGAGGTCATTGCCTCCCTTCCATTTTACTTAGTTCTATCCACAACCAGCGCATTGTGGAGCATGAATTACAATGTTTCTCTAGTTTGTTGCAATCCTTTGATTTTGAAGCAGTTCTCTAGGCAAATGGTGCCATGTGTAACTTAATTGAATTTAGGAGGCCAGTGCTCTTACCTGTGGAGCCATCTTGCTGGCTCACATTCAGTAATGTCTTGCTCCTCATACATTCTGAATGCTGAAATAATCACATACTAAGTGCACAGATCTCATGTCTGTGTTTCCAATAAATTATCCATGGAAAGATGCTCCAGCTGATCTTATAATAGATTCCACAGCCCTGGCAAGGCTGGAGACACCCTCTCACCCCACCTGCCGCACTATCTTTTTCAGAGGTCTATACATTATTTTCCTCCTCCTCCTCACTTTGGTGGTAAATACACACCACATACTGTGATGGCTAATCTGATTGTCAACTTGATTGGTTTGAAGAGCTTTAGAAGATTGTAAAACACATACCTGGGAGTCTATGAGACTTTTGAGAGAGGATTTACTAAGGGGAGAAGGGTACTGTGGAAGTACCTCTTCTCATAGGCCGAGGCCCTGGTGGAATGAAACCGGAAAAGGAGGCCATCTAACCACAGCTGCCCTGCTCCACCACACCCTCCACTGACACGGGCTGAAACAGGGACAAATCCTCCTTCCCTCCTTTCCGATGGGCATTTTGTCACGGCATCAAAGTCTAACAGAGACTTGGTACCAGCAGCAGAATTACTGTCAAGATGTGGAGTTGTTGCTATGACTACCTGGCCATAGGGTGAAGGGCCTTTGGAGGTGCTCTGTGGGAGAACTTGGGGAAAGGTTAGGGGTGTGGGTGTAATGGTTAATCCTGGCAAGTTGATTGGGTCTGGAATCAACCAAAAGACACTGATTTAGGCTGTCTGTGAGGGTGTTTCCTGGAAGGGCTGAGGGGGAAAGGATGATGTTCTCCCTAGAGTAGGTGGCTCCTTCCCACAGCAGCCCAGATGTAATGAGGCCTGAGGGAATATCTGCCCGCCTTCCCTTCTTGCTCGTGAGTATATCTATCATTGCTGCTCCCATCAGAACCCAGCCTTCTCGGGTGTTCAATATGGACTGAAGACCAGCAGCCCTCCAGGAACCCTTCAGGCCTTCAGTACCAGATTGGGACCACTGAGACCTCTAGCCCCGTGGACTGGGCAGACACTGGGTTCTCAGCTTTTTCAGTGTGTTGGGGGTCATTGTTGGATTACCCAGGCTGTGTTGTGTAAGCCAGTGTAATAAATTCCCTTTGAAACACATATTCACACTGTCAGTTCTGTTTCTATAGAGGACCGGGCAAACACAGCAGGATAAAGAAAACCCAGGGGTAACTTTCAGTAGCTCAAAAGAGCAGAGAACTGACAGGAAGGTGGAGGTTGATGTTTCAGGGGGAGACGAGGGAGGCCTCAGGAATTGGAGTGGAGCCCACACATGTAGTAGGGAGGAGTTTGTCTGTGGTTAGTCCACATGCAGACTTTGAAGGTGCCACCTGATGGAGGAAGTTTCAGGGTAGTCCAGAATCCAAGTTGTGACACAAAACTGCTTTCAGCCAAATTTTGAGTGAGAATCCAGAATAAAACACAGCAAGGAAAAGTTCAGAAAATGTGTACTTTGCTCAGAAAAGAAGTGTGTGAGAAATTGAGGCTGAGGAAAGTGTGGATGGATTAGTGCCATTAAGAAGAAGAAGGGTTGCCGGGCGTGGTGGCGCACGCCTTTAATCCCAGCACTCGGGAGGCAGAGGCAGGTGGATCTCTGTGAATTCAAGGCCAGCCTGGTCTACAAAGTGAGTCCAGGACAGTCAAGGATACACAGAGAAACCCTGTCTCGAAAAACCTAAAAAAAAAAGAAGAAGAAGAAGAAGAAGGCTCATGACGGAAGAGGTGGCTCTGGAGTTGCTTGCTCTTCCAGAGGACGCTGGCTCAGTTCCCAGCACATATGTGGCGGCTCACAACTGTGTGTAACTCCTCTGACACCATGTTCTGGCCTCTGCAGGCACTAGGTATGTTCACAGTGCATAGACATACATGTAGGCAAAGCAGTCATATGCACAAAATAATTTACAAAATAATAAACCTTTTTTTTTTTTAAAGGTAGCTTGGTTTTGGGGAAATAGCTCTGTTGGTAAAATGCTTGAGTTGCAAGTGTGAGAATCCAAGCTGAACCCCCAGGACTCATATAAAAATACCAGGCACATAGGCAGATATTTCCTTGTTATTTGTTTGAGATAGGATCTCACTATACAGCTGGCTGACCTGGAGGCTCACTCTGTAGACCAGGCTGGCCTTGAACTCACAGAGATCCTCCTGCCTCTGCTTCCTGAGTGCTGGGATTAAAGGTGTGCACCACCACATCCTGCAGCAGCATACATTTGTAATCCCAGCACTGGGGAGATGGAGGCAGGAGGATTCCTGCGACTTACTGGTCAGCCAGACTTCTTGGTGAGCTCAGGGACAATGAAAGGCATTTGTATCAGAAAAGGTGGGTGCCGTTCCTGAGGAGGAGGCCTGAAGCTATCCCTGGGCCTCCACACACACCGCACATTAAAAAGGAGGGAGACTTGGTAAAGTCCATGGTGTGTGTGTGTGTGTGTGTGTGTGTGTGTGTGTGTGTGTGTGTGTG
>CAJQZJ010001511.1:19126812-19171544 GCA_907164525.1 Lophiomys imhausi
GTGTGTGTGTGTGTGTGTGTGTGTGTGTGTGTGTGTGTGTGTGTGTGCAATTCCACAGAGGATTGGCTAAATGGGGACAGCCTGCCCAGGATGTGGGGTCACCTTCCATAGGCTAGGAAAAGACAAGTGATGCCTGAGCTCGCTTCGTCTACTCCAGGCTTTGGGCCATGGCACGAACTGTTCTGCTGTGTCATACTTTTCCTGCCAGGATAGACGGAGGCCTCTGGAACTATGAATGAAAACAAATCTCTCCTCCCTTAGACAGTTATATTAGGTGTTTATTCATAGCCCTAAAAACACTGAACCATTTCAAGGACACAGTTCAGAGGCATTAACATGCACGTGCTGCATAGCCATTATTCATCTCCAGAACCTCTTTGTTTTTCCAAACAGACCTCTACTCCTATAAAACACTAACCCTTCATTTCCCTCTCCCAGCCCATATAAGCCCCTGCTCTCCCTCCTGTTTCTGTGGCTCTGGCTACTCTATTAGATGATGGAATTACAAAGTATGTGGTTTTTGTTTTGCTTTTTAGGTCCACTCATGCTGCAGCATGTGTCAAAATTTCTTTCTTTTTAAAGATTAATAATAGGTTATCACACATGTTTATCCACTCGCCTGAATGTAGACATTGGGTCTGCTTCCACCTCTTGGTTGTCATGAATCATGCTGGCTGGAAGGTGAATGTGCTGCTGAGGAAGACCCCCCCCCCCCAAATTCCTTCAGCTTCATTTGCTCTCAGCTGGCTTAAAAGCCACTAAGTTAGCCGGGCGGTGGTGGCGCACGCCTTTAATCCCAGCACTTGGGAGGCAGAGGCAGGTGGATCTTTGCGAGTTCGAGGCCAGCCTGGTCTACAAAGTGAGTCCAGGACAGCCAGGGCTACACAGAGAAACCCTGTCTCGAAAAATAAAACAAAAAACAAACAAAAAAAAAGGCACTAAGTTTGGAAGTCACACAGCTAGGCAGTACAGTATTTGTGTCCCAGTAACTTCAGTAGTAATAGCTCAGACTGAGTCGTGATAATGGTGGCCTGAGTTAGCCTTCAGAGATCTGAAGGCTGTTCCTAAAACCACTGACGCCTGGGCCTGCAGATGTCTGAGGGGTGAATGAAAAGATTTGGCATCTGTCTTCCCCTTTGCTTCTTTAACTTCTAACTTGTGTTTACCCTGCAAGGACTCACAGTGATCATGATGGATGTCCCCTTTCAGCACTTGCAACAATGTCCTCTGATAACACCCTCCTCCTCCACCAACCCATCCCATACTCCTGAGCACATAGAGTCCTTCAGGCAAAAATGACTGGGGCTGTTAACCTACCCTAGCAAACAACTAAGGGCTTAGGTACCAGAGCAGCTTGGTCTGTGGTGTTTCCTCTCCACTCAACAGTCAAGGCCTCATTAAAGCCTGGCCCATTTTCTTATACACTTCCTCATTTCTATTGTTTCTGAGCCTTTCAAAATCCCCAAGTCTACGGTGACAGGCATGCCTGTGTGTGTGTGTGTGTGTGTGTGTGTGTCTTTATGCCTGAACTTCCAGTTCTTTCAGGTGACTACCCAGAAGTGGGATTACAGGAGCACATGCTAAGTTTAAATTTTCTGTCATTTCTGTAATAACTGAACCATTTACACACAAAGTCCCCAGTTCTGCACTTTCTCCTCTGTGATTGTTCTGTTTAGGGAGCAGCCATCTTGGTAGGTACAAAGTGGTCTCTCATTGTGGTTCTGGTTTGCACTTCCATAGTAATCAGTGGTGTTGGCCATTTTCTTCATATGCTTCTTGGCCATTTATGGTTATTTTAGACATGTCTGATGTGGTGGTTTGAATAGGAATGGCCCCATAGACTCATGTATTTGAATACTTGGCCATAGAGAGTGGCACTATTAGGAGGTGTGGCCATGTTGGAGGAAGTATGTCACTGTGGTCTCCTGTGCTCAAACTATGCCCAGTGTGGCACACAGTCTCCTTCTGTTGCCTGTGGATCAAGATATAGAACTCTTAGCTCCTTCTCCAGCACCATGTCTGCGGCCTGTACACTCCCATGCTTCCCGCCGTAACAATGATGGACTAAACCTCTGAACTGTAAGCTCGGGAAAGGGTTATCCCCAGATCCGAGAGATGACGAAAGGGCCCTGGTCAGGAGTAGGGGCTCAGAAGCAGGACAGTCTGTGCCCACTAGGGAAGAAGCCTGGGAAATCCCTATACAGTTCCCAGAAACTGGTGCTGGGGCTAACAGCCCTGGCAAAGGCAAGTAGAAGGGAGGAAAGTACCCCGCCCTCTTCTTTCCAGTACCTGACAAGTCCACCCTCCCCTTCCCTTCTCTGCCCTCCCCTTCCCTCCTCTGCCTCCCTCTCTTCCAGCTCCTGACCTCTCCTTGGAGTTCTGGCCTCCCCCTCAAAGTACTCCCATTCTCTCACGTGGACATCTAGGGCTCTCTCCAGTGTCTTTATCTGATCAGGTCTCAGCTGGCAAAAACCTCCTGTGCCCCTCTGTCCTTGGCATCCAAAGCCCGGCTCTACGTTCCTTCTCTGCCCATATCGCAATCCAGGCTCCCGTATATTCGGGCCTGTGCTGTAAGCCCGCAGGGCCCAACAACCTGGCACATTCGCAAGAAGCTTTTTCTACCTGCCTCTTCTTGGTGGGCTTACCTCTACTCTCAGGTTATGTGGGAACCCCCTCGACCTCCTTCTCTAGGGCAGGGCTGGGCAACTGTGATAGCAGGCTGTGGAGCCTGGACTCAGGGCCGGGTGGACTGGGCACTTGCAGCTCCTATACCCGCAGGATAAAGTCCACATTCCCAGGCCTGAAGTCCTGCCCTGTATTCTACTTCCGCCAAGGTCCTCATTATTACCGTTCTACAGGAATGTAGGAATGCTCTCCGAACAATCCTTCCACCACTTCTCAAAGCCGCCCCGCCCCGCGCTAATCCCTTCCCCTTGGCACTAGAGGGACACCCGATAGCTCCATTGTTGCACCTGGCACCAGCTAGCGGCCAGTGAGAACTTACCTCAGGAACTGGGAGCGCCTTCGGAGTTCCCCGCCCCTCCCCGCCTAGCCCACTGCGACATCCAGGTAGGTAGGAGTCTTTGCCCACCATCCTGTCCGTGGCCTGTCCTGTAGCATTGAGGGTGCAGGAGGAAAAGACCCAGTTGGGCGCACAGGCTTCTGGGACTCATCCTACTTCCTTCGCCCTGCACCCTTCGACTGGGCTGAAAGGCCAAGGGTTGGGGCTGGGAACGCGGAGGGAGCACTGGCTTCTGGAATGTGGTTAAGTGTTAACTATTCGGCCCTGGGACAGGACGCTGGGCAGCTGTACGCCGGGTCTCGCAACCCTGGCGGAGCCGAAGCCAGAGGGAAGGGAGTCTGAGTACACAGGGTGGGGAGACGAGCTGCCTCGAGCCGGGGACGAAGGTGATCTTCAGTGCGCCGGGGTCCGGTGGACGGAACGGGAGAGGGTGCGCGCAGCTTCTGTAGGGGGCGCTGGAGAGTCCAGCTCACCTGCTGAGGCTGGACCTCCCTAACCTGGTTTCCGGGGGCAGGGCGACACGGGGCGGGGCGACACGGGGGCGGGGCGCGCCGGGGCGGAGAGTGCCGCCGCAGACGTCAGGGGACCCGCCGCGCGAGGCCGCGGTTCGGCGCTCTGCCCGTGGGCTCGGCCGGGGCTGCCGCCAGCGTGCGGGCCGCGCCGGGCATGTCCTAGGCGGCGGCCCCGCCCAGCGCTCGGCCGGGCGGGCGGAGGGCCGGGCTGGGCCGGGCAGCGACCGGGCAGGCGAGCCGCGGGCCTAGCGGGAGCACAGGTAGGACGCGGGAGGGGCCGCGCCAACCCTGAGCTCTAGGCGGCAGGGCCTCCCGCACGGCACCTGCGCGCCTCGTGGCCACACGGGAGCGGGGCGGGTCTGGATAAAGCCCCGGGCGAGGAAGGCGCCGGGCGAGGGCACCCGGCACACCTGGCCCGGCCAGTGCCCGCTGCCGCCGCGGATGCTGCCCAGGTCTGCGGGCGCCCGGGAGGGGCCGCATGACACCGGCGACAAGGCCTGGCCCTGCGCATGTCTACGCGGCCTGCCGAGCTGGTAGACCTGGGCGCCGGGTCCCCGCCCGGGCACTGCCAGCGCTGATTCAGGAGACAACGCCACTCCCTCCCCCTTCGGGCCTGGCGCGCCTGGCCGCCTCCCCGCCTCCTCCCGGCTGTCTCCCCCTTCTGCGGTCCCTCCCTCCGTCTTCCTTCTCTTCTCTCCTCCTTTCCCTTTAGCCGCCACCGACTCCCTTCTTTCTCTGCCTCCTCTGGGCCCGTCCGCTGCCGAGAAGGGACCTCGTTCTGTTTGCTCCTTTCAGCCGCTGGGCTGCTGCTTGACTCCTTTTGCCCCTCAGCATCCGCATCCACCTCCTTGCCACCTTCTCCTTCACCTTCGGGTGGTGGCTCTTCTGGCTGAGTGGCCGAGGGGACAAGTTTAGGGTGTTTATTATTCTCCCTCCTAGCAACGATGGCCGGGCTAGCCCAGCCCCAAACCTCCTTCAGCAAGCCCTGGCTCCAAAGCCTTTCCAAGTTGGACTGGCAGTGGCAGTGGTCACCCGAAGACCAGGAGTTTGGCCCCCCTCTCCTCTGAGGCAGTCCCTGTGCTCGCTGTCCACAGTGAGATGTCAGCAGGTGATGTCAGAGTGGGAGACATCTGGGCTGGGTGGGGCTGGGAGGCTCAATGAACCTCTGGAGGCCCCCTCGACAGCTCTGACACCTTTGCCAGTAGGGTTCGGTCTTTCTATGAGTTAGGGTATGGAGACCCCATAGGGTCTGTGTCCTGGGGGCTGCAATGACATTGAAATCTTGCCCCTTTAGTCCTTGCCTCTCTAGCAGCTGGGCCCTAAGGAAAGGGAGACTCCAGCGTGGGATAGGGGGTATGTTCCTGGGCACCTGGAGCTATTTTCTACTGGTGCAGGTGGTTTTTTTGTTGTTGTTTTTTGTTTTTGCATCTTTTTCCTGCTTCCTAGTGGAGTCCTATGTGATGCATGGTCACTTGGGCCTCCACAGATGGGCAGAGCTCTGTGTTCATACCTGCTTCTTACCTGAAGGGAACTGAGATGTGGGTGAGCAGCCCTGTATTGAGGCCTCTACGCATGGCTACTGGGCATTGCAGGACACGGCTTGGGGCCTAGGGATCACTAGTGTGACCTCTTGAGTGTGTGTGTTCACACTTCCAGAGAGATGAGGGAGGCCTTGTATGGCTGTTCCTTCATCAGTGATGACTTCCATCTGACCAGCCCTGTGGGGGACCCATTCTTTTTTCTGTACTCCTGCCTCACATCCAAGCTCAAACTCCTGCATGCCATGGCCCAGCCTTCACCTGTGCTGCTGACTATCCCACACCGCCACCTTATCCCTCGATGAATCTTCCCCTTGTCTTTTAGTTTTTCCTTCTATTGCTTAGTCTCCTGACTTTCAGCTGTTTTCTTGTGAGGCACTCACCTGGCAAGTGCTATGCTACTGAGCCGCACCCTGGGCACTCACAGTATGACTAGCTTGTGATGCCTGAGCTCTAGACTGCCCTCTTGGACCAGTATGCCAGCACAGAGCACTGCCCAGACCTGTGCTTGGCTTCAGGCTCTGCTCCTGAAGTTAATTTCCTGTGTTTGAACAAGGCTTGGATTTTCATGTTGAACTGGGCCTGTAGTGATGGAGCCAACCCTGTGCTTCCAAGGCTTCTTTCTTGCCCCAGGATTTGCAGAGCGGCCCACTGGGGGAAGTGCCAGGGGAAGCAGACCCTCTGGTAAGGGTGTACATCCTGAAGACCTCAGTGGGCCGTGCTAGGTACTACATGGGAGCTGTTTCTCATAGCTCACACTGACATGTGGCTCTGCACTTGGGCAGCACAGCCAGAGTCACTGAGAGAGAAAAGGGTGGTAGGGCCTGGAGCACAGAGGAGATTCTGAGACCTTGGCTATGGGTTTTAAGGAGCAGGTCTGTGATAGACTTAGGCATATCCAGGAGACCAAAGTCCAGGCTGGGGAGCTCCACTGTTGGCCCTCTCTCCACAGGGCCCGGCAGGCCTCCTCAGTGCCAAGATGAGTGTCACATCGTGGTTCCTGGTGAGCAGCAGTGGCACCCGCCACCGGCTCCCACGAGAGCTCATCTTTGTGGGACGTGATGAATGTGAACTCATGTTGCAGGTGAGTGGGGGCTTCTTCCATTTGGGAAAGTAGTTCAGTAACCTTAAAGCCAGGGAGAGACCCTCATTACCTGGGCCCTAGACCCACAGGTGCCCATGAGTAGAGGTGTTGAATGTTCATGGGCCTGGGTTCTTGCTCCTCATGTCAGACCTACTTCTGACAAGAAAGTACTAGGGTTCCAGGAATGGTGAGAAGGTGGAGATGGAGGTGAGGAGCATCTTGGAAGGTGCTGGAAAGAGGCTCATCTGTGTCCTTATTGCTCTGCCATAGGGGCTGCCTGAGGGCTGTCCTGGAGGTCCTGTGCCCAAATGTGTCCAGATGGTGGCTAGTGCTGGTGACTTTATCATGTGCCCTGTGACAGGATGGGTCCCCTCTCTGGGCTAGAAAGGTTGATATGGCTGGGCCATTTGAGTTTCAGAGCTTGAGTTGGGTGTTTTGGGGTTTGTGTATCTGGCTTGGAAACAAAGGGTCGGGGTGGGGTACTGACCTGCAAGGTCCATCCTGGCCTTGGGGGAGTACAAATGAGTTGGGTTCCTTGCAGTCCTGAACTGCTTCCACCCCAGTAGAGCATGGAATCCTAGCCTCAAGCTTCTGGGCTCCATACCCCGTCATGGAACTCTGAGAAGGCAATGAACAAACATCCTGATGGGCTTATCTGGTCCAGCTAAGGGGTCTGCTCAGCTGTAGAGTGGCTGCCTAATGCCCCTAGCTGGGTCTTCTTTGTACTTATTTTCCCATGGACAGTGTGGCCATGTTGCACACCCCCAGCTTGTGTGAGGTTCCCAAGAGTGGGCTGAGCCTGAGCTAAGCACAGACAGCTGGACAGCAAGCTTTGATGCATCTGTCCACGGCTAGAACAACCCAGGCTGCTTTCTGGGAGTTTATGTCCCTCAAAGGTTACATATTGGACGTGGACCCTACTGGGATGATATTAAGAGGTGGGGACATGAGAGTCCTCAATGCTTGGGTTAAAGTCTAGGTTTTTATTGTTGTGATAAAAACCATGACCAAAGGCAACTTGGGGAGGACACGGTTGTTTCACCTTATAGTTTATAACAGAAGGAAGTAACCCAGGAGCAGGGACCGACTGAAGCAGAGGCCGTAGAGCAGCACTGCTTCCTGGCTCACTCTTCATGGCTCGCTCAGCTCACGTTCTTTACTGCTCAGGGCAATACCACGGTGGGGGGGGGGGGGGGTTCCCTGTCAACTAACAATCAAGAAATGCTCCCAGACTTGTTTGCAGGGAATCTGATAGATTGATTTTCTCAGTTGAGGCCGTTCTCTAGCTTGTGTCAAGTTAACCAAAGCTAACCAGGACAAGCCCTTTTAAAAGATGCCTGAGGCAAATTGTCTACTTCTTAGGCCAACTTGGGGCCCAGGCAGAAGGTTCTGTCTTTGAAGTTGCCTGTCTTTGTCACCTTAATCATGGGTACCTGCCCCTTAGCACCATCAGCAGTAAGTTTCTATCATTTATGAAGTTCATGTGGAAAGAAAGCATTTGTCACAGCACAAGCTAGACTGAGTCTGGGTTTTCTGGTTTTTCCCCAGATGAGGTCTGGAGAGCTTCAGCTAAACAAAAACCCAGCTGCTCCTCCGCGGGGGACTCCTAGGTTCCCTGTGTAGCCCTCTGTCCTTCATGATGCTACAGGGGGAGAGGAGCCCATACAGGGCTGTGTGAGGCATGCAGTTCCTGCCAGGCACTGTGGCCTCGTTTGCGTAGTATGAGAGAGTGCAGAGACTGTGAAGCTTATTTATTTATGGACATTGGTTTCATGAAGCACGAACTAACTTTGGATGGTTCTTAATCATTTGAAAGCATAAAGACTATGGAACAGGTGGGAACTGTGGGCTGTGCTCCCACCTTGTACCCACAGCTCTAGCTGGCTGGTCGTTCCCTCATGGTATGATCCACATATAGGCATGACCTTGGCAATGGCTTTTCCATCTTCCCCAGGGTCACCAGGTTGGCTCCATGGTACAGGCAACACTTTGGGGCCTTGTGGGTGGGGGAGCTGGAGTGAGCCTGGAGTACTGGGGTCCCACAGCAGGCACTCCCTCCTACCTGGACCTGGCCTCGCCCCTCCACCAGGTCTCCAACTCAGGGGTCATAGTACACAGAGCAGGTTTGGGGTCATGTTCTTAGTTTCCAGGCTTGTCAATGGTAGAGCCCTGGACAGGACCAGAACAGCAGCAGCTTTCCCATGCCGGGTAGCCCCTGGTCTGGATGCCTCTCATTTCTGTTCTCCCTGTCCTTGAAGGATGTGATTATGAAGGGGTGTCTCTCTTTTTATACACAGCTGAGACTTAGGAGGTCATGCAAGTGTGGAATGAGTGCTGAGCTGAACCCCTCCTAGCATCCCACAATAGGCCTTGCCCCTGCCCTGCCCCCACAATAGGCCTTGCCCCTGCCCTGCCCAGCAGGCCCTTGTTCTCTGTTTCCTCCTGGCTTTCTAGACCCCCCTCACTCTGTGGAGCTTCCCCTACTAAGAAACCCCAAGGTGTCTTTCTGGTACCTGCTCTAGTCTCTCTGGCCTCTTGGCTGCTTGGTGGATATGCATATCATTTGTACCTGCCCTGACCCCAGCATGTGGGCTGCTCCATTGCTGCTCTGGGACTTTTCAAAGTAGCCCAGGCTTGTCATCATCCTCTGTCCCTCTCTCTACATTGCTGCCAGGGGCCACCATTGCCCCCTGTTCCCTTACGTGCATTGGGAACCCCCAGTGTTCTCGAACCCCACGCTACACCATCCTGTGTCCTCCAGAATCCGATTCTACATCCTACTCCTGCTTTCCGTTTCTCCTTGTCGCAGCCATGGCCGCCCCCAGCCAGCTCTTGGAGAGCCTTCTTCCCTGTGGGTCTCCCTCTGGTGTCCATTCACCCAGTTCCTTTTCTTTGCCAGCATGCACCCTTGACCAGCCACAGTAATATATTCTGTTTTAATCCCTATGTGGGGAGAAATATGAGAAGATGCCACTATGGGTAGAATTTGCAGGACCTAAGACTGACCAGACACACCAGCATGAGTGAAGGGCAGTGGGAGAAGAGGTATCAACAGGGTTGTGTGGAAAGGACCTCTGTTCAAGGAGCTGGAGAGTCCACTGTAGAGAGGGTTGACTATGGGAGGTCAGAGGAGTAACTAGGGGAATCAGGCAGCCTCAGCAGGGTCATGGAGAGACTAAAGCTTGGACGAAGGCAGGCAGAGGAATTTTTGTTCTGTGTTCTAGGGGCAAGGGCAGAGCCATCGACAATAGCCACATGCCACCAATGGACTGTGCTCTCCAGGACCTGCCATTTGTTCAGCATAGCACTCCCAGGGAAGGCCTAACCCTAACCCTCTAACCTCCGCCCTCTAACAGAGCCAGCATCCATTAGTGACATGCTATATCATGTAAATATGAGCACTTGCATACACATGTGTACATACATGTGGTGTTTGCAGGTTTTTTTTTTTTAGTGTGCTGTACAAGATACATGTGTGTGTCTGCATGTGCTGTGAGCATGCACAGCTGGCTTTTGCCTCCACCTAGTCTGTTCTTTTGCTGTCCTTGGCTGTGTGTGACACCCTAACCCAGAAAGCATATCCCAGAGCTCCGGGTGTGGCCACTGCCAGGGTCAGCACAGCCAGGACAGGGCTTTTCGAATGGAGGGTGCTGGGTGTGAATTTTAGAAATCTATCATTTTAACATTTGAAGTAAGCACAGGCCGCTGACCTCTCCATTAGTATGTGTCTGGTAGTCTCCTGGCCATCTCACATGCCTGTGTTTGTCCAACTCTCTGTATCACAGTGCTCCTTTCCAGTCTCTGGATGAGTCTAGTCCTGAGTGCTGGGCCCAGAACTTCATCTCCTGGCTATGTTGGCTTCTACCTTCTGAGCATGTGGGTGTGGCTGGGTGAATATTACTGCTGCCCCCCAGGTGTTGGTGCTGGGAACTTTCTGGCTAGGGGTGACAAGGAAGCAGCTCGATTCCTTCCTTTCCTGTAATCAGAGAGGGACTTGTCAGGAGGGATAGTCCTAAGAGTTGGTAGGCTTCCAAGCCTACTGTAAGTAGGGGCTCATGGGAACCCTGTGTCAAGCCAGAGGTTTTGGAAATAGGTCAGAGTAGGAGTAATAATGTGGGGAGACGAAGGGTGGGTGCAGGGAGAGGGTGGGCCTGGGTGGATGGCAACATGAGGACTGGAAGCCAGGCTAGGTGAGGATGTGGCATGACTAGAGCCTGTCTGTCCTGGCAGGGAGAAGGAGGTGTGGAGAGGCCTCTGGGGCCTTGGGCCTCTGGGGCCTTGGGGCTCTGGGTGTCCAAGCCGAGGGGCCTCAGGACGTTACTCAGGACCAGGCAGGGTCGGGATGTTGGCAGTGAGGATGATGGCAAGGACTGTCAGGCCAAGATAGGGAGAGAGCATGTTTTGGATGGAGACTGACACCTGCTGAACACAGAGGCTAGCAGAGTATGCCCCTAGGAATGGCCAGGGGCATGCTTGGTGGGCATTCCTGGAAGGATCCTGGAGGGTAGAAAGGCCTGAAGCACCTGGAGGTGTCCAGGATGAGTAGGGCAGGTGCTCGGCAGGTGTAGGGTTTGAAGCTTCAGGCAAGACACTCTTTAGTCTGGAGGGGTCTGCCTGAAGCACCTCAGGGATCAGTCTAAGCTGCCACTTCAGGCCAGCAGAGCCTAGGGCTGTCCTGGGCTACATCCACATCCCTGCCCTTTCTGGACCCTGGTCCCAAGTCTGAGCTTCCCTGAAGCAGCTGGTCTCTATTCTCGGGAGCCCTTGTGTCTGGTTGCCACCTATGCACAGGGCTAGGTATAGGCTGGGATTTTGGTGAGCGAGGGAAATGATATCTGACTGACCCTTGCCCTGTGCCCTCCACTGCAGGAGAAAGGAGGTATCGCTAGGTACAGCTGTAGATGAGAAGTTTGGACAGGCCCAAGATGGGCCTGGGGAAATCTTAACCTTCATGACCCTAGTGGAAGCGTGGGCTATGCTGGAGGAGGCAGCTAGAAGATGGCCACCCCCAGACACTGCCCTCCTTATCTTGCCCGTGTATCCCTCTCTCTTCCAGAAGGAACTCAGGGTCCTGACAGGGTGAGGTGTGGCCCTCTCCCCCTGCCCCTCAGAGCCTGTCTCACCACAGCCCAAGCCAGCCACTCTGAGGCTGCTGAGTGCTTATTCTCTGGGTGGCAGTGGCTGTGGGGCATAGAAACTGAGCCAGAGCCCTTGTTCACTGTCTCCCCAGTCTCTGGTGTGTGCCTGGCCCTGGAAGTGTGTTCCCCTGAATGGGTTAACTATTACTGGGGACAGGGCAGGATGATGCCACCTGAAAAGAAGAGAGCCCAGGCTGTAGCGGTGAGCAGCTGGAGGGGGTTGCCTGGGTCATATGCCTCATCTGAGCTCAGTGGTTTTCCTGTGTTGATTGATTCTGTTGTCCTCTCTTAGGCTGAGCTCCTGGGCCAGGCAAATACCACTGCTCCTCACAGTGCGGTGCCATGTGGTGTGGAGATGCGGTGCTAGGCACTGACATAGTCAGTCTTGTAGACTGGGTGACGTGGACCCACATTGACAGTGCCTAAGCAAGTAGCATGACCTTGTTCCTGCTTAGGTCCTGAGCATAGCACGTAGGAGCTCAGCCATGTGAAGAGCTGGGTGACTATCCTTGGGAGGGTCCTGGGCAGGTTGGTGGTCAGGAAAGGTAAAACCAACTTGGAATGGAAGTACCACATATATGTGAAATGAGTGCCTGGGCCCAAGCGTGAGCAGGTGCAAGCCAAGCCCTGCTGGGGTGGGGGAACCAGGTGATAAGTGAGTACTGTCAAGGGTGTGTGCACCCATCACACAGGTTTTGTGTGCTCCTGCAGGCTGTGCCAGGGTGCAGCCCACATGTCCCCTTTCCCTCTGGCCCAAGGGGAAGTGGCCTGACCTCCTCTGCCTGCCATTGGGAGGGGACAGCATGTCTCAGATGAGTAGAGGGTTCCCATGCCCTCACACACTGACCCAGGAGCCAGCATCTGCACTGGAAACAGGGCACTGGGGACAGTGTTTATAGAAGGAGGAACCAATAGAGGATAAAGCAGCCCTGGAACCTTGCACAGTCCTGTTGCTTGCTGTGGCATCTGGGTGGCTTTGACTGCACACTGCGGGGGGCTCAGGAGCTTTGAGGCCCAAGGATGTTGATATTATGATAGGCGTTGGCAACATGGAGGATCTCACCCTGGAATGGGGCACCTGAGGGCCATGTCTATTCCCTCCAGTCCCGTAGTGTGGACAAGCAGCATGCCGTCATCAACTACGACCAGGACCGTGATGAGCACTGGGTGAAGGACCTAGGCAGTCTCAATGGGGTGAGTGTACTGAGTTCCTGCTTGGTCCCACCCCAGCCATGATCATGCCCACCTCTGGCTCCTGCAGTCCAGAGCCTTCATTGGCTGAAGACAAGGCCTTCTTCAGCTAAAGCCAGAGCTCTGTTGGGCTAGGAAGGCACAAAGCTAGAAATGAGTCCCTCAAAGAGCAATGAGCTGTGCCCAGCTCCACCTGGGAAAGGGAGTGTGTGTCCTTCCTTATGTTCTTTGAGTGGGACTAGGGAAAGGGGGAGGCCCTGACTCTACGAGTGAGGAGTGGGGTGAGAGGAACTGGCTGTGGGGTAGAAGGACAGGGATGGTCTCTTTGGGGTTTCGTGTGTCTGTCCTAAATAGACATGTTTCATTTACTCTGTTTCAATAAGAAACAGACTCTGAGCTGTTCCTACTTGTGTGGTCCTGAGCAGGTATCTCACAGCCACCCCAGTGTGCCTTGTCTGCAGTGTGAAGGTGGGACCAAGATGTGGCATCACCTTGGACTCCCCTCCTCCCTGGTCCATCCTTCATATATTGCAGTCCTTTCTGCAGGGGCTTTGTCATAAGTAGGCTTTTCCCTTGCCATCCACTGGGCTGTGCAGAGTGGCTAGGGCATCTGGCCCCAGTCCTATCAGGTTTTCCCACCTGGGCCCTGCAGAGTCTATGACCTGAAAGGCCTGCTTCTAGGACAGTGAGCCAGGAGCACAGGAAGGCAAGGAGGGTTTGCCTAGGGCTCCTCTTCCCCTTTCTTTCTTAGACGTTTGTGAATGACGTGCGCATCCCAGACCAGAAGTACATCACATTGAAGCTCAATGATGTCATCCGCTTTGGCTATGATATCCTTCCCTGAAAGACTCTCCTGCTTTGCTCCATCAGGACCAAGGCCATGGTTACCTGCTGTCTTAGTGCAGATTAGGGGATTTGTAAATCACAGCAGGTCCTCAGGCTTAGAGGTTACATGAGGTTGGGCTCCCTCTGCTGGAGGGGCGGTCTGTGGGACACCAGCCCCTGCTGCCTGTCTCCAGCCTCAGCCTGTCTGTCTGATGCTCACCTTGAGGTCACAGAGGGGCTGAGGAACAAGCTACCATTCTGTGGGACCCGGAGTCCTGGTTTGGCCTTGAGTCCTGAAGTCTGGATACTCTGTGCTCTTGAGTGTGGTGGGGCATGATTGGCCCTCCCCGAGAAGGAGCCCTCTGCCCACCTCCAGGAGTGTTTGAGTACACCTTCACACCACTGAAGATTACAGTGCTGGCTCCGTGCTTCAGCCATAGGCCCTTCCTGCTCCTCCTGTTCTGTGTTCCCCTTAACGCATAGCCACATTCCAACATGTACGTGCTAGAGCGTGTGCAGCACCGTGTTCCTGAGGAGGCGCTCAAGGTTAGTGTCAAGGAGGCCAGAGGCTAAGAAAGCTCCACTTTGGGACCCTTGGTTGTGAGGGCTGAGCCCCATAGCCTGCCATTCTCTACATCTGCTTTGGTCTCTCCCTGGGACACATTCCCCAGACTCCTGAGCCACCCTTTGCTGACTGCAGGTGCCATGAATCAGGGCTGCTTGGCCTGTCCTGCTGGATGGCCCAGTCCAGCTGGTGAGAAGTAGTCATTACCCTCAGGCTTATACAGGGACAGATGGTAGGGACAGCTGGGGAGGGAATAGTGAAGGTAAGGAGTTGGTAGCTGGCCTACTGGAACAGTTGGGGCTTTTTAGCCTCACAAGATATAGCCTTGGATTTACAAGTCAGGTAAATCCAAGACTGGGTGGCCACAGTCTGACTCAGGAGATAACCCATCATGCTAAGTTGGGAAGCAGTGGATGTGGGTGGGCCCTGGGATCTCCTAACAGGATGCCAAGCTCCACTGGGAGTAGAATATTATACCAGTGGGCCAAGCAGTGTGGAAAGCCAGACCACACTCTTTCTTGGGTCCTGGATCCACCCAGGGGAGGATACAAGGAAGGATTTAATCATACCACCAAGGGTTGGGGCAGGAAGTGGAGAGCAAATGGAGGCCAGCAGTGTGTCCTCTGGGTTAGTGTCTTTGAGACTGCTGAGGTCACATTGGTTGGAGCTTCATTAAGAGAGTTAGGACCAAGGGACAGGCCAGTGTTTTCTTTCTTTTGTTTGTATGGTTCATGGAGCTTCAAGCTCTCATGTGAACCATGTGAGTGGTCTGTCCTTATCAGTTTTCCAAATGAATTTGTAAAGTAAGGGGTGTTGTAGCTAGGTCCCTGAGTGGCTTACCCTCCCAAGGGCTTGTTTCAGGTAGGGCCTGGAGGATGATGGTCTCTAAGGCTCTGCTCCTGTGACTCTTGCCTGCCTCCTCCCCTCCAGACAAGCAAACTCCAGGGCTGTGCCTAATGCTGTGAACTGGAGCATCCTCCACAGGTCCTAGACCCCCAGCTGTCCACCAGATGGACTAGTCTCAGAATCTTTCTGTTCTTTGTGGAGGAGAGGCAGGGCTGCCTGGGAGGTTTTCCGCGGCTGGCACACCACCCCAGCCCTGTGTGCATGCCCACAGCATGAGAAATACACCAGCCAGCTGCGGGTGAGCGGCACGGTCTCTGCGCCCAAGAGGGGTGAAGCGATACCAGAGCACACACCCTATTGTGAGTCCTCACAGTCCAGGCCAGAGAAAGGGGACCGAAGACATGGAGCAGGTAGGCCATGGGTGTGGGGACCAGTGTGGGGAGGGGCAGGGCAGAAATGCAGAGCCATCCAAGGCCTGTCTGTCTATCCCTGCCTCCGCTTGCCCGTCTGTACCATCTTCCCCTGCTTTATCCATCCCTCCTTCCCATGTGACTCCTCACCACAGCTTGCACTCCCCGTTCACAGCACAGCTCAGTAGTCAAGGCCAGGCTTGCTTAGCCCTGGCTTTGTCTTTTGTATATGCTTATACCTCCCCAGGCATGCCCACTTGGGTCAAGGTGGGCACAGAAGATAGGATAGCACAGTGAGAGGAGGTGTGAGTCCTGTCTGGCTATGCAGTGGTAGGCTAGGCAAGTTCTAGGTGGAAGGAGGTGTTTCCAGGAAGCCAAGGTTCATGTTCTTCCTGCATCAGGAAGGTCACCTTGCTGTCCCAGCCTTGACAGACATCTGCTGTGCTCTGTGGGTCAGCCCATGTGTCCACATGTGATGTCTGTCTGCCTTGAACTGCTGGTGTGTGGCTGGGATGGAGGTGTGCCCTGAACAGTGACCTGTGCTTGTGTTTGGGAAGACTGCTGGGGACTGGGCAGGTGTCCAGAGAGTCATCTGACCTGCGCAGAGCACTATCAGTGTCTAGGTTGTGAGTACACACAGCTGGTGACAGTGGCTTGGAGCTGTCCCTGAGGTTATAGCAGGTGCAGCCAGCTGCCTGAGTAAGTTTATCAGTCCTACAGAGCAGACACAGCACATTGGAGGATCCAAGATAGGCTTGGAGCCAACAGCTCAGAGAGCACTGCTCAGCAGCAGACACCTGCTGCATACAGCACTGGGTAAAGAATGAGGTCCTTAGGTCCTTAGTGGTCAGAGCGACAAGAGAGGGGTATGGATGGTGGAATAAGGTCACTGCATATGGTATACTACAGGGGAACGGCATAATGAAACCCATTGTTTGTTGAGGAATATATGGTAATTTTGTAAAGCATGGAGTCCCTAGAGAGGAAGGAGACAGGCACAAAATACCAAGGGATGGCCTCCATTCTATAGGGACAGTTGTTGACTGATAGGTAACCCGGGCTTCAGACCTTCTTGCTGCCTGCTTGTGTGAGTAGCTGGGCCAGTAACCACGGATTCTGATGGCTATTGGACCCAGCAGAAATGGAAAGGTCTTGTGAAGGACAACTCTATTTGTACATCATAGCCAACTCCCTGGCCTGGAGCACTGGACTCTGCCCTTCCCCAGCTAGGAACTCAAAACCTAGATTCGTGGGAGATAGAATGTTAACTTCTAGACTGGGATCCAAACATTAAAACAACCTCACCAAACTCTGGTGGCCCTCAGCCCCAGGGCCAACCGTTGTGGCAGAACCATGTGTAGTACCTCATTCACGAGCTTTTCTGACTCGTGTACTGGAAGGCACAGAATGTTGCCTCCTTGGCCACTCCAGTACCCTAAAACCAGCCTTCCTACATCACCACCCGAGAGAGGCCCAGGCAGGACTAGTGGTCATCTTTGCCCACAGATGTGGAAACAGACCCGGACTGGTCATCAACCGGCCAGGGACTTATGTAGCTGCAGGTCCCAGCTGGGAGGTAAGACCAGGGCCTGGTCCATAGACTGGCCCTATTCCAGATCTGTATGTTGTGGGCCGTAGCAACCTAAGTTCCAATCTCCCCCACAGAGGCAGTAGCTTATCGCACACCCCTGTATGGGCAGCCCTCCTGGTGGGGTGAGGATGACAGTGCAGTGCCACCTGAGGACCAGCACCAGGAGGAGCCCTACCCAGGTGAGTCTCAGTGCTCCAGCCATGACTGGCCTAGAGGGTAGCAGGGTGGCTTTTGAAAGGCTTGGCCTGAGGACCCCTCCCCACAGAGCGTCCCAAGGACCTGGCACAACAGGATGGTGATCGAGACAGTTGCCGTGCTACTGCCGAACCACCAGACTACTCATTCAGACGTGAGCCCAGCTACTTTGAGATCCCTACAAAGGAAGCCGCACAGCCACCACGGCTCCCTGAGGTGCCAACACAGGAAGTGCCCACAAAAGACCAGGAGGCAGGTGGTAGTGGGATGGCCCCTGTGATTCAGAGCCACGCCTCCTTTACCATTGAGTTTGATGAGTGCAGTCCAGGCAAGGTGAAGATCAAAGACCACATCACCAAGTTCTCCCTGCGCCAGCGACGGCCCCCCAGCAAGGAGGCCACACCTGTGGAGATGGTCTCAGCCGAAACCAAGGTGGCTGACTGGCTGGTACAGAATGACCCAAGCCTGCTGCGCCGGGATGGCCCAGGGGATGACCGCCACAGCACCAAAAGCGACCTTCCTGTCCACACCCGTACTCTGAAAGGTAAGTGCCTGCTGCCACCTGTGCAAGTTCTTACGCTAGCAGGTGATCTGCCTGTCCCCACACTCACCATGTCTGGGAGGGCCCAGGTGGCCTGGCTGGTTTTGGTCAAGAACCACCTGCCTGGTCGGGGGGAGGGGAGAGTGTCTACTGGTCCTCTATATCACTGAGCCCATGTGCTAGGCCCCCAGTGGTGCAAGACTTCCTTCAACATGGCAGTCAGTTTGGATCCATTCCCTGTGGGCATGGGGTAGTGAGGCTCCCTAAGACTGCTCACTGTATGCTGATGAGTAAGGATTCTCTCAGGCCACAAGCATGAGGATGGCACCCAGAGCGACTCAGAGGACCCTTTGGCGAAGGCTGCTTCGGTGTCTGGAGCCCCAACAGAGGCCAGTGGGGAACAGGGGCGACTGCAGAGGCAGATCAAAAGGGACCCCCAAGAGTTGCTGCACAACCAGCAGGCCTTTGTCATTGAGTTCTTTGATGAGGATACACCTCGTAAGAAACGCTCACAATCTTTCACACACACCCCGCCTGCAGACCCCAAGGCTGACAAGCGCCGGGGCACTGGCCTTGCTGACAGGGAGCGTCCTGGTGTCACCATCCCCCGTGCTTCAGGCAGCAACTCAGGACCACAGAGGGCCAGCTCACTCAAGCGGGAGAAGACTGAGGAGCAGTTGGGCAGCACTTCTCCCATCCCCCGTGCCTCCACCCGCCCCTTTGGCAGTGTGGGGCGCCGCTCCCGCCTGGCCCAGGACTTTATGGCCCAGTGTATGCGGGACAGCTCCCCATCCACCAGACCTGGCCCTGAGAAGATGCCTCCAGTGTTGCCTGCCCCCTTGACACCCCGAGGGGCCAGCCCTGTGACCCCCTCAAACACCCCACCACCTCCCACTGACCCCCAGCTGACCAAGGCACGTAGACAGGAGGAAGATGATAGCCTTAGTGATGCTGGCACTTACACCATTGAGACAGAGGCTCAGGACCGAGAAGTGGAGGAGGCTCGGAAGATGATCGACCAGGTATGGTATATGGCCAGATGGCACCCTCATGGGGCGTGTGGGGCAGGAAGGGACTCCAGGGCTGATGGTCATGTTGGGAAACCAGATGTTGGCCTGCTGCTATCAAGTCATGTGACTGGTCTAGCTGGGCAAGAGGACCCAAGGAGGGAGGCCCTCCTGGGCTCTGACTCTTACCTTGTCACAATGGGGCCTGTTTCCCATCCACCATGCTCAGGTGAATAGCTGGCCACATCTGTGTGGGGGTGGACATCCAGATACTTCTGACCCTTGGTACTATCTTGTTTTGACAGGTTTTTGGAGTGTTTGAGTCCCCTGAACTCTCCAGGGTGTCCTCAGCTACCTTCCGCCCAGTTATCAGAGGTGACAAAGATGAATCCAGTGATGGGGTCATGGCCCAGCGGATGGCTTTGCTGCACGAGTTTGCTTCCCGAACACCAGGCATGGCTCCCCAGATGGAGCAGCAGGTACAAGGCTGGGCAGCCACCCCAAGAAGAGTCAGGTTAGAAAAGGGCCATGGCTACAGATCTGGGACTGAATCCTGATACGCTGGCAAAGCTGACCAATTGGTGGTGACATTGGGGTCACACAGGCCTAGGGCAGGCCACTGGGCCCTCCTGGCTGCTTTTGCAGAGGGTGTTGTGGCAGCGTGAATGGGTCTCTTCTAGCCCCTGGTTTCCATTCTGGGCTTGTGCCTCCCAGGCTGTGGATACATTTTCTTGCCCTTCTCTCTGCAGAGCATCTTGGTCCCTGGCTCCCCTGGCAGTCAGAAGTGGGTTTCCCGATGGGCTAGCCTGGCTGACAGCTACTCAGATGCTAGTTTGGCAGGTATGTGAGCCCAGAATTGCTCTAAGGTTGGGGTCCATACTAAGGTGGTCTCAGGGGGCCATGAACATAGTTTGCCTCAGCCTGTGCCTAGAAGAGGGTTGGGCTCTGTGTGTATGTGGGGCCTGCAGTTCTGTGGCCATTCTAACTGCATTGGCCTTGTGTTTTGCAGAGGATGGTCCTGGGCACAGAGCTGGAGAGCCTGAGGGGCCCCTGCCTGTACGCACTCGGCGACTCCTCCCTCAGTTGCCCAGTGATAGGGCTGACAGCCCTGCAAGCCTTGAAGTTGCCAGACGGAGTGGCTCAGGGCTGCCGGAGCTTGGCAGTGAGCAGGCAAACCGCCTTCTAGGCCAGGAAGACCTGGACCCTGATAGCCTCAGTGATGCCAGCGGGTCAGATGGTGGCCGGGGCCCAGAACCAGGAACAGAGTGGCAGGAGGAACTAGCATGGGCCAGGGGTCAGCGCTCACCAAGGGCCCCTGGGGATCTGGCCCCCACCTCTTTCTTCATTGGCGATCAGAATGGGGAAGTCACCTTCCCCAAGAAATCATTTGTGGCTCCTGGGGATGCGGGTGGCTCAGGGCGGATGGTCCAGACCCGTCCTACAGCAAGGGATGGTCTCTACGTCAGTGCCAATGGAAGGATGGTGATCCAGCTACGCAGTGGTCGGTCCCCAGAGCCTGATCCGGCCCCACCCAAGGAGGCTCTGGCCTTTGCCCGGCAAGAGAGCTTCACCAAGGAACCAGCCAGTGGCCCCCCAGCACCTGGCAAGCTCCCTCACATTTCTAGCCACCCACTCCTACAAGACTTGGCTGCAGCCCGGGCCTCACGAATGGACTTCCACACGCAGGACACCCACCTGATTTTGAAGGATACCGAGACGGCCCTGGCCGCCCTAGAGGCCCGACTACACTCCAAGTCTGCAGATGAGTGTGAGGGGGGCAGCACCCCTAGGCCTCCAGAGGACTCCTTATCTGGGGATTCAGATGTGGACACGGCCAGCACCATTAGCTTGCTCAGTGGCAAGAATGGACCCAGCCCTACAACGCCCCAGACTCCACGGACACAGAAGCGGAGCCTAGTGTCTCCACCCGCAGTACCAGACCCAGGGGGCATTACCCAGGGCGGTGCCCGAGAGCAGCTCTCAGAGAGACAGCATTGCCCACCAGGCGCTGCAGACTTGGGCCACGGAGAGCCATTGAGGCGCCTCACTATGCGGCGTGGACATGGGTCTCGAGGATCCCAGGACTGGCCCAAAGAGGAGCGATGCTCTGGCCTTGGCAGTTCGAACCACGAGACCCCTGAGGCCGCTGTAGCAGGTCGACAAGGGCCTCGCCGGAAACCAGTGGCTCCTCCACCATCCCCAGCTGCCCGGGAGGAGCAAAGCCGTTCCACCACTGCTCAGAAAGTACAGCAGGCCCTGACCCGCTCCAACAGCCTGTCCACCCCAAGGCCCACTAGGGCCTCCCGACTCAGGCGGGCCCGTTTGGGGGATGCCTCAGACAGTGAGGCTGTGGATGGTGAACGAGGGACTGCTGCCAACCCTGAACCAGCAAATCGACCAGCCCCTGAGCAGGCCAAGAAACTGACTCGCTTGGACATCCTGGCCATGCCCCGGAAGCGGGCAGGCTCCTTCACAGGGCCCAGTGATTCTGAGACAGCCTCTGCTCGCACTGGCTTCTCTGGCCGCAGTGCCGAGCTCTACAGTACCAGCCGTAAGCCCACGATAGCCGAGGCCCGTGCTGCTGCCAGAAAGACTGCTGCTGCTGCTGCTGCTGCTGCTGCTGCTACCAACTCGGGCCCCCGCCAACCCTTCAGCAGGGCTCGCCCAGGCAGTGCCAGATACTCTTCCAGTGAGTGTGGGGTAACAGGTATAGGCTGGCGGGTGGGGAGGGTGGCCAGCAGCACATGCACACGTGCATTGGCCAGATGTGCCCATGCCTCCTATGTGGCAGAAAACCATCCCAGGGTGCCTCCCATCACCCCAGGGGCCTCAGTGCCTGGGGCTTGAGGTTGGCCCTGTCACTCTTGTTGTCCCCAGGCCAGCACTTCTGATAACTCTGTAGAGGCCAAGCTGTCTAGCTGAGGGCCTTAGGAGGACTCTCCCAAAGTTCTCTGCTCCCTGTCCCCTGTGCTGAAGCCCAGTGCAGGTATCTTATCTAATGGGAATCTTTCTGATACCTTGGATGGCCACAGAACCCCTGGCCTGAGAGGGCTGTTGGCCCACATGAACAGTGACCTCTGTCTCATCTCATCCAGAGAGCTGTGTGCCCTAGTGGATTGGTTTGAGCCAAGGTGCCAGCCCCACCCCTTGGCCTTGCTGTTCCCGGCTGACTCCACTTACCTACCTACCCCTCTGCCTCCTAGCATCTTCTCATAGACCTGCCTGCTGGGCCCACTGGATGGGGACCTGATGGCTGCCTGGATTGAAGGCATCTGCTTGGCAGAAATTGCTGTCCCTAACCTGCCAACACTGCTTAGCATGTCCCATCCACCCTTCATTCAGTGTGTATTTCCTATCAAAGCTGCTTGGGTCTCAAAACAGCCCTGAGCTGATGAGTTTAAGATCCTACCCAGGCAGCCATACCTGAGGATGTGGGTCTGATGGAGGGTGTGGGAACCTGGCTTGGGCTGGTAGTGGTCTGACCTACATGTACCTGTGTGATCCGGCTGTGCCATAGCTGGTCCTTGTTTGTGGCTTACCTCAGTTTCTGCCCAGCACCCTTTCCTGGTGCCTAAGGAGGAGCTCTCATCTTGTCAGGCACAGCTGTCTACCCCTCTGACCCCTTCCCTGCCCCCGGATGCTACACTGGCCTCAAGTGCCTGGTCCCTGGCCCTGCATGTCTTCTGGGCTGGGGGTGCTTCTGCTGAGGGTTTCTGGGGACAACAGTGATACAGCCTGTCCTATAGCACAGGGTCCTCATCCTGAGGGACCCTGGGGCTACCAAGGCACTGAGTGTTCTCTGTTCTGTTCTCGCTTCTGAAACCAACCCACTCACTCAAGGTGCGAGGCGGCGGCAGCAGGGTTCGGATTACACATCCACCTCTGAGGAGGAGTATGGATCCCACCATAGCTCCCCTAAACACACCCGCTCCCATGCCTCAACAGCCACGCAGACCCCGAGGGCCAGCGGCTCTGCCCGGGCTCGTTCCCAGGCCCCGGGCCCCCGGGACACAGATGAGGAGGAGGAACCTGACCCCTACGGCTTCATTGTGCAGACAGCAGAAATCGCAGAGATTGCAAGGTTAGTGATCAGTCTGGGCCAGACCGTAGATTCCTCACCTTGGCTGAGGGAAGGAACTAGGCTGGGCTGGGCTTCTGACCCTTATGCTTGGAGATTGTTTGGTGGGTGGATGGGTAGATGGATGAGTGGGTGATAAATGTGCTGATAAAAGTGGATAGATGAGGCCAGGCATGGCACACCTTTAATCCCAGCACTTGGGAGGCAGAGGCAGGCAGATCTCTGAGAGTTTGAGGCCAGCCTGGTCTACAGAGTGAGTCCAGGACAGCCAGGGCTACACAGAGAAACCCTGTCTTGAAAAAAACAAAACAACAGCAAAAGGTGGATGGATGAATGAGTGGGTGCAGAGATGAATCACTAGGTGATGGCTTAGTTGGTAAGGAGATATTTGGATGGATGGATGGATGGATGGATGGATGGATGGATGGATGGATGGATGGGTAGGTGAACGGGTGGATGTCTAAGAGGTGGGGGAACTGTGAGTCGAAGGAGCTAGCATGACCACCAGTTTGTAGTCTAAAGTTCCTCACATGGTCATTCTCTGCGTGTGTTCTGGTGAAAGGTGTGCAGAGATGGATCTGTTTTGGTGGCCAGGCACGGAAAGACTAGTAGAGGATCCTCCAGGAACTATGTGGATATCAGGGGTTTGGTTTTGTTTTGTTTGTTTTTTCAAGACAGAGTTTCACTGTGTAACAGCCTTGGCTGTCCTGGAACTCACTCTGTAGACCAGGCTGGCCTCAAACTCACAGAGATCCACCTGCCTCTGCCTCTCGAGTGCTGGGATTAAAGGCGTGCACCACCATGTCCTGCTTTTTCAACCCACCAGAAAGAGATAGACTGAAAAAGAGGGTCCTCCTGAGAGGCAGGTGTGGGCTCAGAGGATTGCTGCTGCCTCCTTTGTCCTCTCCTGGCTGCCCAGGAACCTCACTGGGGCAAGCCCAGGACCCTTCCTTGTCAGCATAGAGATGTGTCTTCCCCCATGATGTGATCAGAACTTAGCTCTCAGCCATATTGGAAGAGCCACAAGGTCCCACTACCCAACTCTCCCCCTTGGAGTCAGAAACCCAACCTGCTAGCTATGATGTCTCCATTCACTCCTCCCTGCCCTGTTTCCCTTCTGACTAAGGTGGTGCCTACACATTCTGTGGCTGGGTTGTACCCATGCTGGGAGAGTGGCAGCCACAATGTGTAGCTCCGGTATGCAGGGAGAGGATAAAGTCCAGGAGGGTTCTTACTTGCTCTTCCCAGGGCCCAGCTCTGGCAAGCCATATACCTCAGCACTGCCTTAGACAGTGGAGTTGGACCTACTGCCCTAAGTCAGTATGCATGGGGTGTTTGTGGGTCCCCACCACCCTCTGTGTGCTGGAGCTCTCCCAAGAGGACCTCTAGTGAACTTGTTTTTTCCATTGGCCACAGGCTAAGCCAGACACTAGTGAAGGATGTGGCTACCCTGGCCAGGGAGATTCATGATGTGGCTGGGGATGGGGACTCACTGGGCTCACCAGGACCCACTCGCAGCCCATCTCTTGGGAATGTGCCCAACACCCCTGCCTCAACCATTTCAGCCCGTGAAGAGGTGAGCTCCAGGCTTCTCGGGTACACATACTCATCTGCCAGGGTTGAGGTAACACCTTGTGCTTCTTGATTTGAGGGCTATAATAAGAGTCAGTATCCAGCCTCTGAGAGCGTGTGATGTGTCCTCAAGTTCAGCTGTCTCCTTCCAAGGCAGTGGGTGATGGGAGGGATCTTGAGCAGGCGGGACCTTGTTTTATCACTTGTCTGTTTGGAGGGATGGAGGGGTTCCCTCTACCCCTTAGTGGTCCCTCTGCATCAGATGAGCCAGTGGTGTCTCTGGCTCTATTCTCTGCAGCTGGTACAGCGCATTCCAGAGGCCAGCCTCAACTTCCAGAAGGTGCCACCTGGCTCCATGAACTCTCACAACTTGGATCAGAACATGAATGACAGCCATGAGGATGCCCTGGCCAACAAGACAAGGCCTCGGAACTTTGAGGAGGCACGGTGCCCCTCCCATGCTGTGTAGCTACGGGTTGGGTCATGTCTTGGACAGTGTCTGGGTTGTGAGATCTGGGGTGGGGGGATGGGGGAGCTGCAGCCATACTAATGCCCAGGTTCTTCTAGGTGATCTTTGATAATCTGATGCTAAACCCAGTGTCCCAGCTGTCACAAGCCATTCGTGAAAACACAGAGCATCTTGCTGAGAAGATGAAGTAAGTGGGTAGCTTCAGGGTCACATGTGCCCAGCCCAGCATCAGTATCACAGTGTGCCTCCTATGAGTCACATATGGGTAGCCAGGTTCTGCATGCCTACACTGCTCTCTGAGGTTGGCGCCCTCTTGCCTCCTCTCTCCAGTCCTTGTCTCCATCTCAGGTACCCCTACCTGAGTTGTTCCCACCTTGAGCATCAGGTAGTTGTGCCCTTGCTCTTGGCTTCAGTTTCCCTCTTAACTGCAGCAAGAGATGCCATCAACTTTACTATGGTGAGAGAGCTGTCTGGGAAGGTGCCACTCTCTGTTCTCTGTTTCTGTCCTTGTCTCTGCTCCCCTCCCAGGATACTCTTCCAGAATACAGGCCGGGCATGGGAGGACCTCGAGGCCAGAATCAATGCTGAGAATGAAGTGCCCATCCTGAAGACATCCAACAAGGTGAGAGACAGAGGGACCCTGTCCTTGGGCCTGGTGCCTCAGCCAGTGGGCATTGCTGAGCTGGTCTGAGCCACATCCTCAACCTTGCTCCAAGTCTACCAGGAAGACAGGAGCCCCCTGTGTGTTCCTGCTCTAGCCTACCTCCTCTCTATCCTTCCCAGGAAATCAGCTCCATTCTGAAGGAACTTCGACGTGTACAGAAGCAGCTAGAAGGTGGGTGTGGCCCAGGCCTAGGGCAGACAAGGGTAACCTTAAGGACTTATAGCCAGATTCTCAATTGGCCTGACCCCTTCCCTCTCCCTCCAGTCATCAATGCCATTGTGGACCCCAGCATGGACCTCGACCTGCTCATGGGAAACAGGGTTCCTGCAGGGTCCATTCAGCTAGGACTCGGGAAAGCCCGGCCAGCAGCTCAGAGTTCAACTTCACCGGCCTCGGTGGACACCTTGCTGCCAGCCCTGCCTCTGAGGAGCTTCCCACAACGGGCGAACTGTGGGCCCCCCAGCCTCCCGGAGCCTGCCTTCCTTCCTGATGCTGAGAGGTTCCTAATCTAAGCCGTGAGGCAGGCAAGGCCAGCCTTCTTATGCGTGTGTGTCCTGTACCTGCCCATGCATCCCATGGCCCACCTGCCTGGCTGCAGGAGGTTCTCTGTGAAAACCCCATATGTGCCATAACCCATGGATGGGTGCCTCCCATGCCCAGGCCCCTCCTCAGCCAGCACCCAACCACTTCATCCAGCTCATGGCTATCCCACCTCCACAGGCCTCCTAGCCTAGCCCCTGGGGTGTCCACTGCCAAGGGCCAGGCCACAAGGCCACATATTCACCTCTTCTCCATCACAGTTGTTTTTGTCATTAGCTTTAAAGGAAAGAGTACTTTGCACCATTGCAGGACTCCTCCAGGCCCCACTTAGGTGCAGCTCAGCCTGAGAGGCCCTGTCTCAACCCTGTGTGCTGGCTTGAGGCCAGACAGAGAAAGGGGCTGGACCCTGGGGCCAGTCAGTGCCAAACACAGAAGCTGGATGGGCTTGGCATGTCCCCAAACTGTCCAGGAGGGAGGCCCCTTGCTTTTTGACTCCTCCCTGAGCCCATGGCTGAAGCTGCCGCAGAGTCCATCAGCCTGGGCAGATGAGTGAGTGGCTCATGAAGGTATCTGGGGCAGGAACCCCACGGCTCTAAGCCTTTGGTGCCAACACAACTGCCAAACCCACTGAGTTTGGATACTGCCCAGCAAGCCCTTCTGAGTGGATTCATCCCAACTAGGATCCTGGGCTTCCTTACAGTGGGACTGGGTGTAGCTGGGTAGGCCAGCACCCCCTTTGGTTGTGGTGAGTGCTTTACCAGAGTGGCAGAAAAAGATTTGGAAGCTCCTGGCTTTGTGATCTAAACCATGTACCTGTCCCTGCTGTTCTAGATGGTGAGGGCATGAAGTGGTAACTGCAGTGCGCTCCTGCAGCCTGGTTCTTTTGGGGGCCTGGCAGGGACAGGCCCACTCCTGGTTATGCTTTCTCAGGATTTGTTCAGCTGGGGCCTGCCAGGTGGGCAGTGTGGCTGCCCTGCTGCTGCTCCTTGCTGATGTTTCTGGAGGCACTAAGCCAAAGAGCCCGTTGGCTGGAATGGGATGGGGAGAGTCCCATATCGACCAGGCTGGCATGGGTGTGCTCTGTGCCCTGCCTGATGTTTGTGTGGCTGTTGCTCCTGAGCAGGACCTATCTGCTGAGAGGAGAGATAGCTGCAGTGGGGGACCCAGAGCCCTCAGGGGTAGCATGGGTCCACCTGTTTACACTTAGCTTATAGTCTTGCACGGGTCCTGTGTGCCTCTGCCCAGCCCACCTGATGTTTACGTGTATATGTGTGTGTGTGTGTGTGTGTGTGTGTGTGTGTGTGTAAAGCCTGCTGTTTGTCTGGAGGAGGTGCCAGCCCAGCCTGTTGGCTGCTCCCCATGCATGTCCCACACATTGCCCACAGCTTGCTCCCCATAAGTAAACAGCTGTCCTTCTGCAGAGTCCATGCCTCCTGCCCCTGGTCATCACTGTACAATTTTTTTTTTAATGCACAAATTGGTGTCCCTCCCACATTTAGTTCCTTTGTCACTCTAGCCTTCAGCCTGGCATTGGTATTGTGCCTGCCTGGCTTCTTGAAGGTGTTTCTGTACATTGTTCTCAGGTGGTCTTGTGGATGTCTTTCAGAAAATGGTTATTTTATATGATTTATCATGGAATGTGTTCTAATAAATCATTCTTTCATGTGGCAGCACACCAGTATTTGCCGCCTTGGCTCTCTTCTCTGGATATGGTATTAGGTGGCTATGTTGTCTTGGCACAAAGAGTCTGTGTGACTGAAGGCACTGAAGGCAGCAGGTGTGGTGGCATGTGACTCTGGTCCAAGGACTTGGGAGGCAGGGATCTCTGTGAGCTTGAGCCAGCCAGGGCTATACAATGAGACCCTGTCAAGAAAGAAAAAAAAGGAAGGAAGGAAGGAAGACACTAAATTCAGATGTTGCCACCAGGTGGCAGCCTAAACAAGGAAACACCAGATGTTTGCTTTTGATTAAATTATGTGTATTAGTGCTTTGCCTGCACTTTTGTGTGTAGGCTCTACATGTCTAGGGCCAGGGAAGAGTAGTTGGATTCTCTGGAACTGGAATTACAGATGTTTGTGAGCCCCCATGTGGTACAGGAAACCAAACCTGGTCCTCTGCAAGAGCAGCCAGTGCTTCTAACCACTGAGCCGCCTCTCCAGCCCCAGCTCTCCACTTCATGACAGATAAGAATGCAGAGACCAGACCAGAACCAGGCTGAACTGTCACCTCCAAGGGCCTGCCCCTGCTGCTCTACTGCTGCCAACCACACCCCACCTCCTAAGTGTTCACTGGCTCCCCAGACAGTCTTAAAAGGAGCCGAATGTGAGCCTGTGAGGGGACATTCCAGATTCAAACCATAACAAGGAGTTATGAGGATGACAGGATAGATCACCCCCTGACCTTCAACTGGGAAAAAAAATGTACAAAACAACAGCTTTCAGATACGAGACAACAGGAAGGCAGAATAGTGATCCCTGTGAAGGGACAAATGAGCTGATAGCTGTCCCGTACTGCATGGAGGGGACAGTTACTCCAACATCATGGTATACCGCTGAGTACAGACACAGAGATCACAGTAGGAAGGACAAAGCAGAAAGCAGCTAGGATTTGCAGGGCCCAACAGGCAAGAAGAACATGAGAGAAAGCAAGCTCCAGGCTGCACTGATTGGCCATGACCTGCCCTTGTGGGAGAAACTTCAGGAGGCGATGGAAGCGGTCACTGAGCAGGACGGAGGCTACATGTACCTCAAAAGTGCTCCAGACCTGGGACTGTGTGTGTCACCACCACTCAGAGACAAGGGAGCCCATGGCACACAGGACATAAGTCTTCAACAGGGTAACAAGCAGATCGCAAAAGAAAAGCTTCAGCAGAATAAAGCCAACATTCATCAAGGGATACAACAAAACCCCAGCACCCAGTGACAGGATGTCCAGTGAAAAGTGACCCAGCATGCAGAGGCACAGTGAGAAAATATATTTAAAAAAATTTTAATGTAGTATATGTGAGTCCAGTAGAGAGACATGGTGCAAGAAAGCATCATTTTGCTGTTTTTGTTATGAGTGGGAAGTCATCCTCCAGGATTCCCTGCCACCTCAATCTTAGTTCTGTGTGCTCCTGAGGGAGAACTGGGCACAGATAGAATAAGCTGTAGTTAGAGTTCTGTTTTAGTAGATAAGAAAGTAGACGTGGAGAGTACACCCTTTCTGGGTGGTAAGCAGCTGGAGCCAAATGGCAACAGCAAAGGGCTATGTCTGGTTCTGAACTTACAAGCCTCCGTTTACCATTTCTGCCGCCTGCATCTATTCCTGTGGTGGTCTCAGTGGTCTCCTTCCTGGAATCTCAGAAGCCTTCCTTACCCACAATTCTGTTTGTTACAATTAGATACACTGGTTGCAGGAATGCATATAATGGTATATAGAAAAGTTAAAGACCCAGAAGTTGAGAAGTTTGCTAGAAGAAAGGGCAACAGAGCTCCTGTGCTCCCAGGAAAGGAGCTGTCTGGAGTCAGCCAAAGCTTGCTTTATAGTTTTCCCAGAGTTCTGACCTTCCTCCTGTCTGCTTGGTTTGGGTTTCTCATGTCCAGTTGAAGCCTTACTTATTTTCCCATGTCCCTGACCTTGCCACTTAACCCCATGTGTTTTAGCTGTAACACGTTCATGTGTTGGAGACTGTATCCTCAGTGAAACTTACAGCTCTGAGGAAGGTATCCTGGGACTTGTGAGCCCAGGAATCACACAGCTCTTTTAAGTGAGACAGTGGCCCAGTGGAAGGGCATCCTGAGGCACGGGAGCCCAGGAACCACACAGCTCTGACAGGAGACCTCCTCAGCACAGATGTTGCAGCTCACGTGGGAGAGTTTCCTCAACCCCAGCTGAACTGAGGAGCCCGAGCCTGAGCCCTGCTCCTCCTCCTCTTCATGTTTCTTGGCTTCTCTGCTTCCTCCAATGATAGTTTCAGCAGGCAGCAAATCTCATAAGAGAGATTTATTGGAGGGTCCAGGGTGTGGAGTGATGAATCCAGGGTGTGGCGGCCCCTGCTCCTGGGAGAGGACAGAATTGAACAGAGTGCAGGGCTTATATAGGATTTCTTGGGGGTGGAGCTTCCTAGGGCAGGCATTTCCAGAATGAGGATTGGTGGAATTTCAAGTCCTGAGCTTGGAGAGCTCAGGGATTGGTGGGTTCTCCTACCCAAGGTTTGTCAGAAACTTATGGATTGGTGAGTTCTCCTGCTTAGGCATTGGTGGGTTTCTGTCAGATTTTTCACCTTAAATTAGCATAATCTGGGATGGGTCCTATTGAGGGTCTAGAGAGGACCTTTGTGACAGTTACAGAGGCTAGAAATGTTGTGACAGAGAGGTCTGGGGGAGGGGCTGAGCTGCTGGAGTTCCTTAGACAGGGGTCTGGCCAATTTCCAGCCAAAGTTTATGGAGTTGCCAAGATTACAAAGGGAGTCCATGGCAGGGAAGCCTTTCCCTACAGCATGAATAGCTGACAGACTGGAGAGGAGGTGCTGCCTTTGTGGACAGCTCCTTCTCCTGACAGTGGTAGGCTGAGGCAGGAAAGATGTCAATCACATGGACAGCTCCCTCGGCCTCAGCAAGCTGAGTCAGGACAGCTTCCAAGTAGGTGCATGCCATTTTCACGGGAGCGGCCACAGGAGCCGCCATTTTGACTGCTCCAGGGGCACACAGGCTGGGGTGAGAAACAGAGACACCAACAGCTTTGGTGGCACGCCACTCAGGGACCACACTGACAGTTCTGGGAGGCAGTGGGCCACTATCACTCCCATGGCAGCTGGAAGCTTCCTCTCACTGAGTGACTTCTAACCTCCATCAGGGATCAACATGAGTCAAGTGCCCGTGTGATGTGGTACGAATCGTCTGACAGCACGGCCCATCCTGCGAAAGTGTGGCCTGTTCTTCATGCATAGCATGTTGTACTTGGGGTGATGATGACGAGGATGTCACCTTTATGGAGTCCCGGTGCTGTGTTCTAAATCAGTTCTAGAGTGTGCTCCTTCAGCTTGTAAGAAGACAAAACAATACTGTTTTACCTGAAGCAGCCTCTACAGGGTGTGTGTGTGTGTGTGTGTGTGTGTGTGTGTGTGTGTGTGTGTGTGTCTATTTTGTCCTGAAATTTGCTGTGTGACCACTTTGTCCTATGATGTGCCATGATAAAAGACAAATCAGTGTCCCGACTGTTTAGATCCTGTATGATGAAGCTGAAGGCTGCTGAGAACCTCAGGGTAAGGAGAGAAGTGAGGCCAAGTGGGTCTCACTTTGGTTCTCATGGACAGGTGTGTCTCCTTCAGTCTCCATGATCAAAACCAGTCTGGTTGTCTGAGGTAGGCTAATGTGGACACCCCTGCTACAGCCCGCAAGGAGACTCAGATGTGTCTGACATGCTTGTCATTGGCTCTGGCAGCCCTTGTTTATTAGCCCGCCTGACAAATACTGAGACATTTCCTCCCAAAATACAAGTTTTGAAATAGAAAAGAAATTGAAGATAGAGATACTTTTATAAGAAATCTCCAAAGTCCATCTTTCCCACCCCAGCCCACAGGGTGTGGCCACTTGGGAGGAGCTAGTATGGTGCTCCGTACTTCCAGTATCAAGAGACCCGTGCTGGGTGTCCAACGCTTATAGGTCCCAAGATCCCCTTAGATATACTCAAGCTGAGTCTGTCCCAAGGCGATGCTGCACTCCTTGTGCAGTCCTGGCCTATGGTGTAGCAGGGGAGAGGAGTTGTGGCAGGTGGGCTTGGGTTCCCTTGAAGCTGCAGGGCTAGACCTCCTATACCTGTAAACTATTTGTTGAAAGCTTCAGGGTAGTTCAAGGTTTCCTTCCTGGCCTGCTTTTAGGTAGGAGGAAAGACTGTCCCACTGACCAATGCAAGAGGACGCCGAGTTCCCTCCTGCCATGATTATTTTGATCCACCTCATTCAGAGTCCCTGAAGGCCCATCTCTCAGGGTAGGTACCTGGAACACAGTGACACTCAGGTATGCAGTTGCTTAACCTGAAGAGGCCACCTTCTGTGTCCTAGAGAGGATAACCAACCCTATGACAAGGCCTCGAGACAACTGACCCCATGAGGGAAGTTCCATTCAGGCTGTAAAACTCAGCATGTAGACAACCATCCCAACACTAAAATACCTAATCCATCAAAGCCCATAGTTCTAGGAAAGTCTTCAAATGTACTAACCTTGCTTTTTGGCTTCTGTAATTCCTCTGAGTAACTGTTCTTGCTAGCTGAAGTATGACAACCCAAGACATAGTTTTTGTGCTTAAAAGCTCACCCTGAGAAAGGCTCAGGGCTACACTGGGATTCCAAACACCCAGTGTAGTCGCTGGCTGGCTAATAAAGAGTATCTACTGGCTTAGACCCATGTCTGAGTCATCTTCTCTGGTGGATACCCCACAACAACCCCAAATCAAGTTAGGACATTATTCCAAAGGGAGTGAAGGATAGGATTCTTTTTTACTCACTTTCTGGCCCAAGCTGGACACAGGTCAATGAGGTTAGGCCCTGCCCTCAGGAATTTGCCCCACCCTGTAAGGTTAGCATCCTTCCCCTGAGGACACTCTGAGGCCAGGCCCCTGAAATGAGATCCACTGCCTGCCAAGGAGGAGGGAGGTCAACCTGGACCCTGTTCAAAGTAGGGGCTATTCCCAAGACCCTGATCTAAACACAAAAGGTTTGGTCTCTAGTGGAGATCATTCCTGGGTTATGAGGGGAGATAGAATCCCTGTGAGGAGCCCCTAGTCAGTCTACTTTTATGGCCAGGCCAGGGGACAGCC
The DNA here is from genome assembly GCA_907164525.1 of Lophiomys imhausi. Classification (NCBI taxonomy): domain Eukaryota; kingdom Metazoa; phylum Chordata; class Mammalia; order Rodentia; family Muridae; genus Lophiomys; species Lophiomys imhausi. Next base: position 19,159,399 of record CAJQZJ010001511.1, read on the forward strand.
ACACCTGAATTCCTCAGCAAGGTGGATCATGGCTGCCTACACATCCCAGATTCCCTTGCAGCTAGGTATGGCCCTGTAACCAAGTGTAGATTGAATTGGTGATAGAGAAATGGAAGTACCCTGTTCTGTCTTCAGAAGTCCTCTGGGGGTACTTCATTGGCTCCCAGGGACATGGAGGTGATGGTTGAGCATTAGAAGCCATTTCAGGGCTGTGAAGCTTTGATTCCAGGACTTGGAGGCCAAGAGCTAGACTTCTGTGACTCTGGCACTGATAAATTCTGCAGACACTGGTCCCTAGGTATGGTTAGTGGCTTTTTCAGTTGGTGGTCAGTCAACTTTTCTTCACTGTGACACAGGTGTGAGATAAACCATTTAAAGAATGAGGGACTTATTTTGGCTCTCAGCTTCAGAGGTTTCAACACATGGTCATCTGTTGCCATTGCTCTGGGACCTCTAGTGAGGGCAGGCATAGTGGCAGCAGCAAGGCAGAGGGAAGCAGCTTGCTCTGACAACCAGGAAGCAGAGAGCAATGAAGAACCCAGGTACAAGATATGACTGGCAAAGTCCTGCCCCAGAAACTCACTTCCTACAATCAGACCCCACCTTTCACAGTCTCCACCTCCTCCCACTAGTCTACCCATCATGAATGTATCATTGGACCAATTTGTCAATTAGTTCATAATGCAATCTACTTTCAACAATGCTCCGAGCCTTCAATACATGAGCCCCTAGAGGACATTTGAGTCACTCTTGCTTGAGTCTCCAGTCGGTGCTCACAGTCAAACTTAATTCTGACATTCGATATGTGACTGAGGGACCCTCTCAAGGAGTAGGCAGAGTAGATTTTTCCCTAGAGGGGAAAACTCTCAGTTCCTCCCTCTAGAGGCCCACTCAGTCCTGAGGTGGGGGTGGGGTGCTCAGAACAAAGAGGAAGTGGATGGAAGGGGAAGCAGCAGGTCAGAGAGGAGGCAGATGCCTGCACAGGCAAAGGCTGCAGACAGTGGCTGAAGGGAGGACAGATGACAAGCCAGGGCACCCAGAGGTAAGTGTCTGCCAGGGTAGGGCCAGACAGAGGGCCTTGAAAGGGGTGTCTGTTTACCTCCCACAGCCCCATCCTCTCAGTACCCTAGATCCCACAAACCACCCAGGTTTTTGAATTCAGGATCACTGGATATCAAGGTCTCCATCCACTGGGCAGCCAAGTCCTGTCCCTGCCTGGAGCCCACAGCGTAGCCCACAGGGCAGGAATGCTAGCTCCTTGAGGTTTGGGAGGCTCAAAGACCCATCTCCCGGCTCACTCCACTCCTGAGATGCCAGTGATAGGGAGGGATTCTCTCTAGGCAGACAGTACCAACCCGAGGATTCGAAAGATTCACAGGGCCCAAAGATGGAACAGATCTGCAGCTGTTTGGAGCCACTCTTCATGGGCCCCCTTCTTGACCTCAGAGTAGTCCCCGGTGGCCAGGAGGATATCAGAGGTCTGTGACCCCGAGTTTCTAGATTACAGCTGCTGTGCTCTTGCCTTTCTGTCCGTCCAGGTACTTTAGGGGTGAGAACATTTCTCTCAGAGGAGCTGGAAGAGGTGGGCCTGCAACTCTTTGAGGGATAGCCCTGGTGACCCTGGTCCAGAATCTCATGTCTATGCCTTCCCTAGAAGTTATAAAGATGGGTCAAAGCCAGAAGCTAGGCTCCTGGAGCTGCCCTGAGCCGTCAACTGAGCTGGTCCCTGTGGGTTTGGGTGGGGGATAGATATCTCCAAGGGCGTGAGCCCTGCTCTGGGGTGGAAGTGATCCCTTGACTCCCTTCTTCAGGGAACTCTGGTAAGAGGGTGCTGGGCCTTTGTGGGTGACTCTGCCTCAGCACCCCCCACCCACTTCATGCTCTTACTGTGGTCTCTAGGCCCACTTCCCTGTAACACTGGACTCCAAGGGCAGCCCCAGCCCCAGTCCTGGCTCATGTAGTCCATTCCCTGTGCTGAGGCTAGCCACAGTCTCTGCAGACTGCTATCCAACACAACCCCTAGAGGACAGTGGAACTGGACTTACTGCTTCTTGGTATGATAGCCTGACCCACAGAGCTGAAGAAGCTCCATCTTTCATGCCCAGCTACCTACAGTCATACTAAGCCTTAGGCTCCAAATGGCATCCAGGGAGTGAAGTCAGCCCCTCTTCTTGGGTCTCTGCCAGTGGGTGGGTGACCCATTTTCTGTGCCCAGGGCCTTCTGATGGGTTGGCCCTGCTCTTTATAGAGTGACCGCTCCAAGAGCACACAGTGAGTTCTCCATCCCAACTAGCTGGCACCTTCCCTTGTACTCCCCAGACCAGGACAGCAGTGCAGGGCTCCAGACTCAGCTCTCGGTAGCCCTTCTGTCATGTCCCACTTCCCAGCCAGCTGCCCACCCTGGGGCCAAAGTAGGGACTAGCTAGAGAAGGGAAGCAGCTGTTTATGGCTAATAAGAATGGACAAGGCAGGCAAAGCAGAAATAGCACTTTCAGAACTGGTTTCACTTGTGGTTGGAACAAGGAACTGAGACTCACACACTCCAGATACCCTCACCCAGTGGGTACACTTAGCACACAGCCCTGGGAAACATGTGGGCTCAGCCTCCATGGGATCCACAGGAGGCCACATCTGTAGACCACCTGCCTGAGGTGTGGCGTCTGTGCTGGTCCCATGTTTGATCTCTGACTGGTGTCTCAAGGTTGAAGTGTGCGTCTATAGGGACCGCCTAAGGAGGTGACACCGTGGAGCTGGGGTTGCTGGTGACACAGACTGTTCTGTACAGATGCTGATACCTCTACAGACATCAATGGAGGTCCCCAAGTGGCCTTCCTCCACTTCGCACCATGATCCACACAACAGAGTTGGCATGGTAGGACAGGAGAACCTAAAGGAGGGCTGGCTGGGGACTCAGCACTCTAAAAACAAGTTTGGACCCAATTTCTAATCAGAACCAAGTTCGATTTTTTTTAACTTTCCCAAATATTAGGTCTTGGGGCTTTAATAGAGAGTACAAAACCAGCCCAATGGTGTGTGTGTACAGTATCTGTTATAGTATAGGAAGGCTGTCGGGGATATCTCCTCCTGCAGGTCCTGGTCATGCTAGCTATGCTGGGACTTACTTCCGTGACTCTCACCTTGTTCCTGTGGCAAGTGCCCAGTTCTTTCACTAGTCATCAGATATGCCCTGAGGACGTGCCCTCCTGGTCCTGGAAGGTCCCAAGAGGAGACCCTGGGCAGCAGAGTAACTGCTGTCAGTGAGTGAACATCAGGGGTTCTCATGGGGTTGCAGGGCATGTGTCTTGGCTGGGTGATGCCTCACTGGGTCCCTGAATGGGTGATATAGGTCACAGGAAGCCCTAATTATCCCAGGGATGAAACTTGGATATCCTCCAAGAGAAGTCCTTGTGGCCCCCTCTAGGCTGAACATGCCCATCCCCCAGGACCCTCACTGTATAGTCTTCTGAATGTAACACACTTTGGGTTTGTGAGGCTCAGGCTAAACCTTCCCACTTCACTGTCCTCTCTTTGTCCCTTTGGCCTGGGTTCAGGCCCTGGAGTCACACTGGGGTCAGTCCCTCCCTTCGACTGGGCAGCAGGGATGGAGCAAATAGTAGCAATAGCTGACTAGTGACTCCCACAGTCACACCTGGGTCCCCTTTTGGTTCTGTCCCTAGGCTCATCCTTGTGGAAAGTGTCCCACAGGACCTGTCATTTGCAGCTGGCAGCCCCACTGCCCAGCCCCTGGCCAAGGCTTGGCTGCAGCTTCTGGATACTGCTCAGGAGAGCGTCCATGTTGCCTCATACTACTGGTCCCTCACTGGGCTGGACATCGGCATCAATGACTCATCTTCCCAACAGGTCTGTCCTTGACTTTGCTCTCTGACTATGAGGCACAGGCTCTCAGTCCTTCCCTGGTGCTGAGCTCTCAGCAAGCCAACAAGCTCTCTGTACAGAGCTCAGACAGTCTCAGGGCTCAGCTCTGGGCTGGGGCTGGGGTAGAGCACAGCCAGGACCCCTGGATGGCTCTTGGAGGATGGGCAGAGGGACTGGGCATAGGGTGTGCATGGTGTCATTTATTTAGCCTCTAGTCATGATCCAAGACTTGGCCTACCCTGGGCTGTAGGCAGAGGACCAGTCTAAGGCAGCTTCTCATGCTAGCCTGGCCTTACAGGGAGAGGTCCTTCTACAGAAGTTTCAGCAGCTCCTGGTCAGGAACATCTCCGTGGTAGTGGCCACCCACAGCCCAACATTGGCCAGGACATCCACTGACCTCCAGGTCTTGGCTGCTCACGGTAGGTATCTGCATACTGAATCTCTGCTGTGCTGTGTGGCTGGCAACATACGACAAAGCCAAAGACTAATAGGATTGCCAGGGCGGGTGGGAAAGTTTCTATGGGATCCTAGAGGACTTGAACTCAGGGCCCACAGGGCAGAGAAGGAAGACTTAGATAAGGCCTTGAGTTAGAGGTTGCAGTGAAAATCACAAGGTAGTAGGTGTAACCACTCCCAAGGTTCTGGAGCTGGACTGTCTAGAGGGGTCAGCATGTGCCTTTGTTTCCTCATCTGCAACAGCCTTGATCGGTAAGGTCACCCTGAGGGTAAAATGAGTGAACTCAAAGACAGATATATTAGGCTGTTCTGAAGCCAGCATTAAAGAGCCAGCTCTACTATCTATCACATATCTATCTATCTGTCTGTCTATCTATCTATCTTTCTGTCTGTCTATATATCTATCTGTCTATCTATCATCTGTCATCTATCTATCTATCATCTGTCATTTATCTATCATCTGTCATCCATCTATCTATCTATCTATCTATCTATCTATCTATCTATCTATCACAGGTGCCCAGATACAACAGGTTCCCATGAGGCAGTTTACTGGGGGCGTCCTACACTCCAAATTCTGGATCGTGGATGGGCGGCATGTCTATGTGGGCAGTGCCAACATGGACTGGCGGTCCCTGACTCAGGTGGGTCCCAAGGCCCAGGGATGGGAGGAGGCCTGGGTGCAGCATCTCCCCTCTCCATCTCTAAGGGCTGTTTGTGTCCCCAGGCACCTGAAGAAAGCTGGTATTGTGAGAAGTTAGCAAGTAGAAACTTAGGTCACATGCCACTTTTGTCATGTCACCATAATAGAGACCAATCAGAGTTGGTTCCACTAGTTATAGGATTTTATATGACCTGAACTCAGGCCCTGGAACTGTTTAAGAACTTGGATCGATGCTCAGACCACAGCTCACAGGGAAAACACAGCTTATGGGGTTGGGGCGACAGCTCCATCAGTGACATGCTTGCCTTGCAGATTTATCCTTAGAATCCACATAAAACTCGGGGTGTGGTAGCACACACTTGTACTTTCAGTGCTGGAGGAAGCGGACATAGGTGGATCCCTGAGGCTTGCTGGCTAGCCAGCCTATCCTAATCAGCAAGCCCCAGGTCCCAGTGAGAGGCCTTGTCTCAAAAAACAAGATGGAGGACTGAAGAGACGGCTCATCAGTTAAGAGCACTGGTTGATCTTGCAGAAGACTGAGGTTCCATTCCCAACAACTGCATGCCAACTTACAACAACTGTAACTCTAGTTCCAGGGGATCCGATATCCTCTTCTGACCTCTGCAGACACCAGGCACACGTGGACATACACGTAGGCAAAACATAGTCATGCACATAAAATAAAATAATAGTAATAATAAAAACCAAGATGGACACTTCCAGAGGTATGACACTGAGTTTCTCTTCTGGCTTCCACACATGCACATGTATTTGCACACACAGGAACATGCTTGCTTGCATGTGCACACACATGTACACAAAGAAATGGTAGACTACAAAGCCTGAGACGTTTTAGAAGTGATAAATTTCAAAGGCCTGAGTTGTGGCTTAGTAGGACAGTATGTGATGTATGTGGTTAGCGTCTGCACATCCTTAGGTTCAATCTATAGCACCATGAGCTCATACACACACACACACGTACACGCACACACACACGTACACGCACACGCACATGCATGCACACACACATCTGTTAGTGCAAACAGTGGATATAAACATAACATCAGGAGTTACCACTTGACTGCATTTGACAATGGTTTTGTTTTTTTATGCACGTTCTATTTTATTTGCTTTGAACACTGGGATGGTGTTAAGGAAAACGGGCACCCTCGTGCTCTTATACCACCCCAGAGTTGATGGTTCCTAGTGGCTGCCAGCTGAACAGGAAGTTCACCCTGCCTTACACCCTGGCTTCCACACGGCCCCCTGGGATCTTTGCTCTCCGTGTGTACTGACCCTGATCCTTACAGGTGAAGGAGCTTGGTGCTATCATCTACAACTGCAGCCACCTGGCTCAAGACCTTGAGAAAACATTCCAGACCTACTGGGTGCTAGGGACTCCCCAAGCTGTTCTCCCTAAAACTTGGCCTCGGAACTTCTCATCCCACATCAACCGCTTACATCCTTTGCAAGGTCTCTTTGATGGGGTTCCCACCACAGCCTACTTCTCGGTAAGATGGCTAGTCCGTTATGGCCCCAATGATGCTGGAAGAGGCAGGCTCCACACTAGGGCAGGATGCTGTGCTGGTGCCAGGAGTGAGAGAGAGGTGCCGGGAGGTGACAGACCTGAAGTCCTAGGAATCTCCAGACTGTTGAGGGGGGTTGGGGCCAAGAGGCTGTGGCTGGGAGACCCAGAACATTGGTTACTCTTTACTCTGAGGGCAGGAAGACAATTCCAGAAGCTCCCTTTCCACCAAGGGAAGTCCCTTGATTGGCCCAGACTGGTTGGTCCACAGCAGACTGCACCAGATGGAGCCAAGCTGTGTAGAGCCCATCAGGAGAGAGTGCATCTCCTCCCCGGGCAGGACAGCCCCCAGAGCCCAGGATGCCTAGCTGCTTCGCTGCCTCCTACCCAGGCCTCAGGAGCACCCCTGGCCTCCCTCACCACATGGGGTTTCTTAGGTAGTGTGCAGGGGAGTCAGGAGCTCAGGAAAAGCCTGATTCAAGGATGGCAGTCAGTTGGCTGTGTTCTGAGAGATGGTTCTCCCCCTACAGGCCTCACCGCCCTCCCTCTGCCCCCACGGCCGTACCCGGGATCTGGACGCAGTGCTGGGAGTGATGGAGAGTGCTCTTGACTTCATCTATGTCTCGGTGATGGAGTATTTCCCTACCACACGCTTCACTCACCCTGCCAGGTGGGTCTGGGTCAGGTCCACCCTCCTGATTGGCAAGTCCTAGGCACAGTTCACCTCCAGCTGAGACCCTATTCATCTTGGTTTCAGGCAGAACCCTGATCCCCTCTTCCTAGGTACTGGCCCATGCTGGACAACGCACTACGGGCAGCGGCCTTCAATAAGGGTGTGCATGTGCGCTTACTGGTCAGCTGTTGGCTCAACACAGACCCCACCATGTTCGCTTATCTGAGGTCCCTGCAGGCTTTCAGTAACCCTTCGGCTGGCATCTCGGTGGATGTGGTAAGAAACTGACCTCATGGGTTGGGGTGAAAGGAAGTTCCTTCTCCAACCCTGCCCACCCTCACTCACTCCTGTTCTCTGAAGAAAGTCTTCATTGTGCCTGTGGGCAATCACTCCAACATCCCATTCAGCCGTGTGAACCACAGCAAGTTCATGGTCACAGACAGGACAGCCTATATAGGTGAGTGGCTGGGACGAGATGCACGGGGGACAAGGACTGGACAAGGGCTGGCTGCGCTGGGATGATCTGAGAACCACACAATTAGCCCAGCTTGCTGGGTAAAGCCCTGAGCACTGAAGCCCATAATGCTAGTAAGAACCAACTGCACCTACAGAAGGGGCTGCTATGACTGGAGTCTGGTGACAGCAGAGGGGTCAGTGTTCTGAGTTGTTCTTCAACTTGTAGTGAAGGCCACAGCAAAGGCTGGACTGCAGGGGACACAGGCCCAGGGACCAGTGTCTCTCTCCCCACGCCCTTTCTCTAGGTACCTCTAACTGGTCAGAAGACTACTTCAGCAGCACCTCTGGTGTGGGCCTGGTTGTCACTCAGAAGCCCTCTAGTGTCCAGTCAGGTGTGACCCCCGTGCAGGAGCAGCTGAGGCAACTCTTCGAACGTGACTGGAGTTCCCAATATGCTGTGGGCCTGGACAGACAAGTCCCAAGCCAGGACTGTGTCTGGCAGGAGTGAGGCTTGACCCCTTTGACTCTGATGCCCCCCAGGCTTCCATCCACCCAAGCTCAGAAACTGAGAAAGCAAAAGGCTGTGTCACTTGGGGCCTGAGATTGTCATCTGGTAAGCAGCTTCCAGCAGAGCTCTAAATAAGAAGCTAAAACAAGGCCCACAGTGACATGGAAAGAAAGCAACTACATAAAAGTGACCCCAGAACCAGCTGTTCCTCTCTGACCTACCTATGCATGATGAGTTATGAGGGCTCTCCCCAGATGTAATGCTGGTGCCGTCCAGCCGCAATCCCTAATAAAACCCTGCCACCAACTTGCAGACCCGACACAGGTCAAAAATAGGCATTTCTGTGTTCTCTCTCTCTCTTGTTTGTGGTGTGTATGTTTATATGTTCATCCAGGGGCACATGCCATGCAAAGGTTGGCATCAGGCATCTTCCCCACCTTAGTTTTTCAGAGTCTCCCTCTGATTCCAGGGCTTGCTGACTGGCTAGACTAGCTGTCCATCAGGCCCCAGGAATCCTCCCATTTCTTCCTCCCCAGCATTTGAATTACAAGGCATTTGGCTTTTTACTTGGACTCTAGAGATCCAAACTCAGGTTCCAATGCTTCCACAGCAGGAGCTTTACCTGACAAGCCATATTCCCATTGCCTATGTGCCATTTTCTCACTATATGATTTTCTGCCAGCCTCCAAGTGTATGCTGAAATGCTTTATCATGACTGAACCTGGAGACTTCTCCTTTCCAGGAGAGGTCTCTGCCTGAAAGTGTTTCCAGCATCAGGAAGACTTAACCCCTACAGTGGCCCACTTCCTTCAGAGATCCCTCAATATCCCTCTTTGGGTACCCCAAAGCAGCAAGGCTATCTCACCAGCAAGGTGTCCCACTGAGTATGTCTAGCACATACAGCAACCTCTTTATCCTCAGGGACTCCCAAAGACTTCATGAATATGGTCACGCCAGATAAGGCCTGTATTTATGAAAGGACACAGTTTGTTGAATCCCGGCCCTCAGAACTGGGGCTGGGTGGGGTGGGGATGGGCAGCATGAGCAGCTGAGGGGCCCAATTCCAGGCAGCCTCACCAGGAGCTGGAATTGTGGTTCATTGTGTGGGGACAGGACTGTAGCAGCAGGATAGGGTGGGGCTAACAGGGATGGGGCCAAGGCAACAGAGGCTGGCTATTATAGGGGTTGGATCAGGGGGAGATCCTGTAGTTTTGGGTCTGTAGAAGGTCCCCTAAACCCAGCCTGCTTCTCTGCCAATTGTGTGAGGGTCCAGAAGTGCGGCTACATGAGGCTCAGGACCCACACAGCCCTGCAGGACCCAAAAGGTGCTGGGGATGAGCAAGGCCAAGCTCTGCCATGGCTATGGCCTCCAGCTGGGTTGAGAGCACCTAAGGAGCACTTCACTCATGAGTGGACTCTGCCCTCCAAGAGGGCATTTGTGAGTTTGCTCTTTGGGGCTTCAATGGCTCTCAGACATGCTCCAGGGGAGATATAAGTTCAGGCTGCCCTGTTGGCTCAGCCAGAAAGGTCTGTTTCACCCACTGGTGTCAGTGCCAGACTTTGTGGTCTATTTTAAAAGAGACCCAGTTTGACAAGCTTAGGAGACTCTGTGGGATATGGTACTATGCCATGACCTTTCTTGATGTGGCAAACAAACTCTAAACGGTTCCACGGTATCCAGTTCCTGGTACTTATACCTCTATGTACTCCTGCCTTGAGTGTTTCCAAGGCTTATGCCTTGTTGTCTCTAAAAGAACACACAAGATAACGGGACATCATCTCCTCTTTTGAGGGACATGAGAGTGTACCGTTGTCTGCAAGTCTGTCCCTTGCTGGCTATGCAGGTAAGTCCATGTGATACAGTATCCAATGGCTTCCAGGCAACAAAAAGCTGAGGTCTGCTATGCTCACCCAGCTCCCAAGTAACTGACATAGACAATCATGGCAACTTCAGTGGCTCCTATCCTATCTGGAGATGGCACACCCCTACTTCCATCTGATGGCATCTCTGTGGAGCCTTGAGCAGAGGACCCACCTAAAACAGGAAGGGACTCCTGACCCCTAGAAGCTAGGAACCATAAATGTGTGCTAGACACACTCTCTGTAGTGCTATTTTTGCTTCTTTTTATTGTTTTTTTTATTTTGTAAATTTCACATCATGCACCCTGTTCCCTCTCTCATCTCCCACCCTCCACTCTTGAAACCTCTTCCAACAGAAAAAAAAGATTTCATTGTGTGTTTCTCAGTGTGTCTCACAATATTCCTTTTTGTCCACACTCTTTTGCTTGCAAATGTTCATTACAATTACTCATTGGTCTGGTACAAGGCCTCTGGTACTCTGACAAAGTGGCCTCTGCTACTTTGTCAATACTGGAACCTCACTGGGACTCAGATTCCTTGTTGTTGTCCTGTGTCATGGAGATCCTGTAGTCTTGGGTCTGTGGAACTGGCCTCTTCATGCACTCTAGCAGTTCATCCATGGGGTATATGGTGGAGTGGGGCAACTCAAAGGCCTGGTTCTGGGTCTGCAACCCCCACATCCAGGGCCAGTTCTACTGTGTTACCCAGGTAAGGTGCAGGGCCTGCTGTCCAGAGTGTTGTAGCATGTGAGGGGAAGGGACAGCTCTCCCTACTCTTGTGACCCCATCAGGGCCAGATCTCCTGTCCACCACTGGTGATGAGGGCAAAAGGGAGGGGAGGGGATCTCTCCCTCCCCAACACAACCACCACAAAGCAGACAAAAGGCTGGGCTGGCTCTCCCACACTCATCCCTTGGGGCTGACTCACTTACAACCCCCACATCCAGGGTTAGGCAGGGTTCTTCTAGTCTCTGAAACTGAACCTTTTTAATTATTCAATATGTGTTTATTGATAACTATATTCACTTATAAACACTTACATAATCACTAACCCTATGAATGACTACAACCCCTATAATCTAACCACTAAACCTATTGTTAACTATAACAACTATTTTCATAAACTTTTAAAAGGATACAGTTTCTGGGGCAGGTCCTCAGTCATCAGGAACACCTCAGTAGACCCTTTAATGCACTTAGCAGTCTTCTAGAATATCTCAGATGTAGATACGTTAGAGTAAATTGGCTATGGTAGCTTCACCTTAAATAAGGCTTGAGGCTTTCTTCTCTCTGGGAGACCTCAGCCGTCTGTAAGCCAATTTATCCCCTTTGTATCAGCAACTCTGCTGCTCTGCCTCAATCTTTGAAGCTGGCCACAGTTCCATTCAGGCCACTCTTTGGACTGGTCAAACCCCCCCCACCCCATAGGCAAAAGCTGAGCCTCACTCAGGGTTTAGTTCTTGCCCTTTTGGTGTTTTGCTGAGGGTTTCTCTGCTCACCAGCTTCTTTCTGCCTCAGGGAGATCTGACCATCAGTCTACCAGCACTTTCTCCATCAGACGATACAAACTACTTGTCGTTTCTAACGTGAGGACTCTCTAGCATTGGAGCTCTCTAGCATGGGCAGACTCTCCCCCCTCCCCTGGGCTCCATCCACTTGTCCTTAAATAGGATCTCTCCTTGTTCCACCTGCTTCAGCTTAATCTGGGCTCTGCCCACTTAGCAGCTGAAAACAATGCCAGGCCACCTCACCTGGCTTCAGCCTCTGGGCTCTGTCCACTTAACAGCTGAAAAGAATGCCCAGCCATAAGCCTTGTTTTTAGTCCATAGAGTCTCTCCTCGTTTCACCTGGCTTCATCCTTGTTTTTAGTCCATAAACTGATAAGCTAATTGCCCACAGCCAAGTTGATCTTCATGCCCCGGATTAAGAGACTGTATCAGAAACCCCTAGATATATTTACTAAATCTAATTTATATTTAATTTAACTCCCCTTACAAGTCTCTGACTTGTTTCCTGTCCATCTGGTGCTTGCCTGGTGCTGGACTGATGGTCATCACAGTCTAGCTCCCTGTCCAGGAACCGTGGCACTGAACTGGTGTTGGTCTCTGGTTTGCTTTTTTCCAGGAATG
>CAJQZJ010001511.1:19171554-19189342 GCA_907164525.1 Lophiomys imhausi
GCCACCTACTGATGCATATGTGACACAGCAGTTACATCTGCGATGCCTCTGGGGACATCTGTAGTGCTATTGGGCACATACCAACTTTGGCTGGCATTTATAAGTCAGGCCAGAGGGAGGCTGGGCATTCCAGGCAAGGAGTGTTATACCTGTTCCTGTCTGTAGGGCTGAGGTTTATTGACCAGCTTTCCAGAATATTCTATGACTCCTCAACTTGGATGACTTTCTCAGCCTGTGTGGCTACTAATGGGGACATGGAGAGAAGAGCCCAACCTCTCTTCCCTGGCCATAGCTCTACACATGTCAGCTGCCACCCTTCTGGTCCTCTGAGGGCAGCCTTGTCAGTGGCCAGTACTCTACCCCCCCAACCCCCACAATCTTCCTGGGTGGCTCAGTCAAGCCACAAGCCATCCTCTGTGAGACAAGGAACATTTGTTGCCAAGAGCCTCTGTAGGTCAGGAGGGAGCTGAGTTCAAGTTTCAGTGCCCCCTGGGAACAGTGAATACCAAAGAGGGGATCAGCAGGCAGTTAGGAGGTTGCTGAAAATCCCTGCCCTTGCTCTAGAATCATGTGAGTTCACTTGGATCTGCTGGAAGGTCCCCCAGGAGAAAGCCACTTCTGATGATGGGCCAAGCCCCAGCTAAGCCTACAGGTGAACTGGTCTCTGCTGTTCCTAGTCTGTATGGTATGCCCCATCCTTGCAGTGCTGTCCAACTGGGAGGAGGGGTGTGCTTGTATCCCCTGCCCTATCATGAACTCAGGTCCCCAATTTCTTCCTGTGTATCTATTGAGGTCTCTGTCTGTGGGTGTGGACAAACACACGAAGAATGGCAACCACTACAAGATGAAGCTCAGCTCTGATTTCTGGAATGTCGTAGTAGAGATGGAGACTGAAGTTCATGGGAGGAAACAAGAGTAGGGACAAATGAGGACCCCAGAACAAAAGACCCCAGCAAAAGACCACTTGGGGCATCATTTTCTTTATTGTCCAATAGGAGGTGACTGAATGGGGCTGTTTATATAGGCTGCAATCTGCACTTGAGGTGCTCCGAAACCAGAGTGTGGAACTTGTACACACCAAGGGAAATAGTTGCACACTGGCAAGCAGGTAGACAGACACACACCAAGGTCTAATGGCAAACCCCTGTGTGAACCCTACAGGGTATCCCACAGTTACCACTGAGCATAGTCAGCCACTGCTCAGATCTTTCTGCCACACATACACATCATCAAAGTCAACATCCCAAAGCTTGGCATTAGTGAACAGTCAATGAAGGAGGAAGTTCATCAGCAAGAAGGCAATGGGGTTTCTCAGGACACACTATATTCTGCCTGGTGAGTTTAGGAAAATTGAAGTCACCGGGAAATGGCAGCAGCAGGCCAGAGGTCACACCCAAAGCTGCTCCTACCACACACATGGGAACTTCAGAGACAATGTGTTCTCCTGGCATTGGGTGGCCTCTTGGGACTTATTGTATGAAGGCCAATAAGTGACTGGAAGAGTGAGACAATTTTTCAGCCTCTGTTGCTTCCAAAGCTTGGAAGAACTGTGTAATGGGTCACAGAAGTGCTATTCATTTCTGCTTTGGTTTCAAGTCTGGGATTCTACAGCATGTATTTTACAGCATGCATTTTACAGCATGCAGAGTCTGGTGCTTTCGGTGCCCATCCCCTAACTTTCAACTTAGGTTGCTTGTCTCTCCTGCCAACTCTGACCTCTGGCCCTCATTTGACCACAGGCCTGGGTGTAGATTTGTCACCAGTGTCCCTAACCTGTTCTAACAGTACTAGTTCTGTTCTTGCAGACGCCGCCACCATTGCTTTGGAACTGGGCCTGGCATCTGTCACCTCTGGCTCGGCTTCCTCCTCTTCTGGAGAGAAACTTTCTCGAGCATCAAAAAAGGTGATTGTTTCTTCTGAGAGCTTGTGTTCTGCCTGGCCTTCCTCATCTTCAGTGTTTCTGGTCTTCTTAGTAGGTGAAGAAGAAAATCCTAACTTGGGAAACTGGAACCAGCCTGCCTTCTCCTGTTTTCTGGGCAGTTCAGGGTCCAGCCGAGCTGCAGGCTGCATATAGACAGGAGCAGATGTTTGGATAACCGCTCTGGAATCAGCAGCTATCTCTTCCACAGAGGAGAACCCAATGCTTGGAAGCCAGGACCACAACAGACTGGCCTTTTTGCCTTCTGGTTTCTGTTTTGTGCCCATGTCAGGGGTCTTTACCTTCTGGCTGTCCTCAGGAAACTCAAGAATCTCTGCTGGCTCCTCATCAGAGGTGCTGTCTGCAAGCTGGGGCCCAGGAGGAACCTCAGGCATGAATGACAGTGATGGCATGCCACCACTGGAAGAGATAATCTCAAATGGTTCGCTGGTGTCAGGTGGGACATCATCAGACACTGTCAGGTGTCCCCCTGCATCAGCTGGCATGGGAGCTCCACCCAAGCCTTCTTGTGTCTGGGAGCCGGAAACTATCGTATACACACTAGCCTGCACAGGGGGCTCTGGGATTTTTGCTCTCAGCAAAGAAAATCCATAAGAAGGAGTCTGAACTGTAGAAGCAGGGATCTCTGATTCCCGCACAATCTGAGTAGAAAAAGTTTCAGGTGCTGAGGGATCAGCGCACTCTCGCTCTACCTTATGGCAAATAGTGACTCCTTGACTCTCACCTTGAGACCCCTGAATGTGCACTCTGACTTTGGAAATTTGGGATGCGTCCAAGGTCTGCTCAAGGCTTGCTAGTGGCCCTCTGGGGGTCTCAGCACCTGTCTTTAGAATGCTGGCTTCCCAGTGCCCAGGGACACCCTCATGCACAGTACTCCCAATGCTGGTCTCTGCACACTGCACTTCCCTCACTACGGGGAAGAACACATCAGCCTCAGAGCTGGGATGATGGAAGGAGAACCTGGGTACCTTTAGTTTGGGGAATGTGACAGTCAACACAGAATCCTCCCAGAGCTGACCCATGCTTACAACAGAGACCTGGGATGGCACGTCAGTGAGGGAGGCCTTTAGCCTCAGAGGCCCTTGGGGCTGGGAAGGCCAGCTTCCTGTTTTAGCGTCCACCTCAGCGAGAATGTTCCCTTCTGGGCCAGGATGTGGCTGCTTGCCTGTTCCTTCTGGAGGAAGCTGGGGTTCTAAGACTCTCATACCAGGCATCTCAAGGAAGAGGGAGCCCTCAGATGGATGGGTCCCAAACTCAGGGGTGGGCAGATGTATCTGGGAAGCCCCAGCGGTGGGGCTGGGAATCGTAGAGCCTGTTCCATGGAGGTCACGTTTTACAACATCTGCATATGTTGGGCTCTCTGGGCTCTTCGCACCGGCCCCTTCCTCTGGGGACCCCAGGGAGACATGTGCCTTTACCTTTGACTCGGGTACGTGGGACAGCTGCACACTAGCTGGGGCTACTGCTGCCTCTAAGGGTATGCTGACGACTGGAGTCTGTGTTTTTTGAGTGGCTTCCTGTTCTCCAGCGTGATCTTGCTCTTTGGATGAGGAGCGCCTGAAACCAGGAACTCGGAGCCTGGGCATCTTGAACCAGTGCTCATTGGAGTCTGTTGGCACCTCTTTTGCTGTGGGATCCTCAGGGAGTTCCATGGTGGGGGCGTTATCTCCTCGTCTACCTGATGGCTGGAGGGGGCCTTCAATTGTGGATGCTGTCAGTTCCCCAAAGGGCTGACTTGCAGAAATACCTACAAACATATGACTCTTGCTGTCACCTCTGACATCCAGGACATCTTTGGGAGGAGGAAGGTCAGTTTTGGACCCAACCACCTCGGCTGTGGTGGAGGAGGATCTGACACAGGGTTCTGTGGTGATATCTTTTGAATGAGTGCTGCCAACATAGGTACCACTGACAGCTGTTTCTTTGACTCCTGAATCACTTCCAGATGTGGTACCAGCGAGCAAAGGCTTCACATCTCCCTGTGGCACACCAGCCTGCCCCTTAGAAACCTTTATCTTGGGTAGTGCAAGACGTGGCATAGAAAAGCTCAGCTTCCGGCTTCTTCCCTTCTCTGTATCCTTCTCCAAAGAGCCATGCTGGTGTGATTCCACTGGGGGAACACAACTCCCAACTTGGGTGTCCATTTTGATTGTGGAGGAACTTAGACTAAGCATGGGGTCCTCCTGTTGGAACTCAGAATCCCCTACGGACTCCACATCCTTTTTTGGAGACCTATTAAATGGAGGTAGTTTCATCCTGGGCAATTTAAAGGAAGTTCCCTTTCCTTCTTGATTATATCCCTCAGGTGGAGGTGTCATGGAAGGTTGAATAGAGGATTCATCCAAACTATGCTGAACGGGCACATCAGAAGAGAGAAGCTCGGAGCCTAATGAACCTGACAGTGTCTCAGGACTTGTGCAAGAAAGTATGACACCTTCAGACATGGGAGGGTTGCACTCAGATGCTGATGTTGGAAGAGAAAATGAAAATTTTGGTTTATGAAATTTAGGAAACAATATGCGAGAATTGAAAGAAGTAAGTGTGAGATCAAGAGATTCATGTGATTGGTCAATGGTAGACGAACAGTGGACAACAGGAGAAAGGACAGAGTGAGAACTCTCCAGAGAGGGGGGCTGGGAAATATGTGGGAAACCAACAAGGGAACTTGTGACAACAGCCTCTGCACTACTGGCATTGACATCCACAAGCCCAGACTGGATGTCCACATCTATTCCAGGCAGAGACGCATCGAAATGGGGGATGTTCACCTCACCCTTGGGGCCTGTTATGTCCACTTTGGGTACCAGGAAGTCCACATGGGGGCCCTTGATGTCCACCTTGGGCATCTTGAGGTTGGGCACCTGCACCATGGGCAGGTGGCCTTTCAGACCGGCTCCAGCAGCAGTCTGTGTGGGCAGCTCACCCTCGGGCAGGTGGCCCTTGGGCAGCCTCACGCCCACCTGGCCAGCCTTGACATCCAGGTCAGCAGCTGGCAGCTGAATGCTCAGGTCAGGGGGCTTCAGGTCTCTCTGGATGGAGGACAGAGTCACGTCTGCCTCCACCTTGGGCACAGTCACCTCCAGGGAGGCGTCCACTGTGGGCTTGCCCAGCATGGACATGCCAGAGGAGAAAATCTCAAACTTGGGCATCTTGGACTTGCTGTCTTTGGTGTCCATGTCATTGTCAGTGAGGGCCTGGTTCCCCTCCAGCTTGGCTCCAGGCGCCTGGATGTCGACTGCCACACCAGGCAGGGGCAACTCCATGTCAGGAGAGCTCACCTCACCCTTGGTGGTCTTAATGTCCACCTCCACTAGGGGGCCCTTGAAGTCAATGTGGGGGCCCTTGAGGTCCACTTTGGGCATCTGGAGGCTGGACATCTGCACCTTGGGCAGGTGGCCCTTCAGGGAGGCTCCAGTAGCAGACTGTGTGGGCAGCTCTCCCTTGGGCAGCTTCATGCCCAACTGGCTGGCCTTGACCTCCGAATCAGTGGTCTGCAATTGAAAACTCAGGTCAGGGGTCTTTATGTCACCTTCGACAGAGGGCAGGGCCACATCAGTCTTCACTTTGGGCACAGCTATGTCCAGTGAAGTGTCCACAGAAGTCTTGCTGGGCACAGACACTCCAAAGGAGGGCATTTTGAACTTGGGCATCTTGAACTTGCTGTCTTTGGCAACCAAATCCTTTTCGGCCAGGGTCTGGTCCACCTCCAGCTTAGCACCTGGCACCTGGATGTCCACCTCCATGCCAGGCAGGGACATCTCCACCTTGGGGCCCTTCACATCCACTTTGGGGCCCTTAAGGTCCACCTTGGGCATCTTGAGGCTGGGCATCTGCATCTTGGGCATGTGACCCTTAATGCCAGCTCCAGCAGTAGCCTGCAGGGGCAGCTCTTCCTCGGGCAGTTGGCACTCAAGAAGTTTCACGCCCACCTGTCCAGCCTTCACTTCCAGGGGGACAGACGGAAGCTGGATGCTCAGGTCAGTGGTCTTTATGTCGCCCTGGACACAGGGCAGGACCATGTCAGTGCCCAGCTTGGGTGCTGCTACCTCCAGCGAGGTATCCATGGAGGTCTTGCCAGGCATGGCCACTCCAAAGGAGGGCAATTTAAACTTGGGCATCTTGAACTTGGAGTCTTTGGTGGCCACATCCTTGTTGGCCTGGGCCTGGTCCACCTCCAGCTTAGCATCTGGTGCCTGGACATCCACCTCTATGCCAGCTAGGGACACCTCCAGGTCGGGTTCACTCACCTCAGCCTTGGTGCTTTTAATGTCCACTTTGGGGCCCTTGACGTCCAAGTGGGGACCCTTGAGGTCCACCTTGGGCATCTTGAGGCTGGGTATCTGCACCTTGGACAGGTGGCCCTTCATGCCAATTCCAGCAGCACTCTGTGGGGGCAGCTCTCCCTTGGGCACCTGGCCCTCACGCAACTTCACGCCCACCTGGTCAGCCCTGACTTCCAGGTTGGCGGTCGGTAGCTGGATGCTCAGGTCAGGGGTCTTTATGTAACCCTGGACAGAGGGCAGATCCACATCCGCCTCCACCTTGGGGACCACCATCTCCAGTGAGGCCTCCACGTTGGCCTTGCTAGGCACAGACACTCCAAGGGAGGGCATCTTGATCTTGGGCATCTTGAACTTGCTGTCTTTGGTGGCCACGTCCTTGTCAGCCTGGGCCTGATCTAGCTTTAGTTTGGCTCCCAGCGCCTGACAATCCACCTCCACACTGGGAATGGACACCTCCAGGTCAGGAGTTCTCATATCGCCCCTAGGGCCCTGCATGTCCACTTTGGGCCCCTTGAGGTCCACATGGGGGCTCTTAATATCCACCTTGGGCATCTTGATGCTGGGCATCTGTATCTTGGGCAGGTGACTCTTCAGGTCATCTCTAGCAGCACTCTGTGTGGGCACCTCTCCATCGGGCAGCTGGCCTTCGGGCAGCTTCATGCCCACCTGGCCAGCCATGACCTCCAGGTCAGCAACTGGCAGCTGGATGCTAAGCTCAGGGGTCTTTAGGTCACCCTGGATGGAGGGAATGGCCACATCAGCCTCCACCGAGGACACTGTCACTTCCTGCAAAGCCTTCATGGGGGCCTTGCCAGGCACGGAGACCCCAAAGGAGGGCATCTTGAATTTGGGCATCTTGAACTTGCTGTCTTTGGTAGCCGCATCCTTGTTGGCCAGGGCCTGGTCCACCTCCAGGATGACATCTGGCTCCTGGACATCTACTTCTAAGCCGGCCAAGGACACCTTCAGGTCGGGTGTACTCACCTCAGCCTTGGGGCTTTTGACATCCACTTTGGGGTCCTTAATGTCCACATGGAGGGCTTTCAGGTCCACTTTGGACATCTTGAGGCTGGGCATCTGCACCTTGGGCAGGTGGCCTTTCAGGCCCATTCCAGCAGCACTCTGTGTGGTCAGCTCTACCTCAGGTACCTGGCCCTCAGGCACCTTCATGCCCACCTGGCTGGCCTTGATTTCCAAGTCACCTGACAGCAGCTGGACAGTCATGTCAGGGGTCTTTATGTCATCCTGGACAGAGGGCAGGACTACATCAGTTTCTACCTTGGGTGCTGCAACCTCTAGCAAGGTGTCCAGAGAAGTCTTGCCCAGCACGTACACTCCAAGGGAGGGCATCTTGAACTTGCTATCTTTGGTGGCCACGTCCTTGTCGGCCTGGGCCTGGTCCAGCTTAGCACCTGGTGCCTGGACATCCACCTCTATGTCAGCTAGGGACACCTCCAGGTCGAGTTCACTCATCTCAGCCTTGGTGCTTTTAAGGTCCACTTTGGGGCCCTTGAGGTCCATGTGGGCGCCCTTGAGGTCCACCTTAGGGATCTTGACACTGGGCACCTGGATCTTGGGAAGTTGACCTTTCAGGCCCGCTCCAGTAGCAGCCTGAGTTGGAAGTTCTCCCTCGGGTAGCTGGCCCTCAGGCAATTTTACGGCCACCTGCCCGGCCTTGATCTCCAGGTCATCAGTAGTTAGCTGGATGCTAAGCTCAGGGGTCTTTATGTCATGCTGGACAGAAGGCAGGGCCAAGTCTGCAACCACTTTGGGCGATGTTACCTCTAGCGAGGTGTCCATGGAGGTCTTCCTGGGCAGGGATACTCCCAAAGAAGGTATCTTAAACTTGGGCATTGGGAACTTGCTGTCTTTGACAGCCATGACCTGGTCCACCTCCAGCATGGCACTCGGAGCTTGGATATCCACTTCTCTGCCAGCTAAGGACACCTTCAGATCAGGTGCACTCACCTTGGACTTGGTGCTTTTAATGTCCACTTCGGGGCCTTTGACATCCACAGGGGGACCCTTGAGGTCCACCATGGGCATCTTGAGGTTGGGCATCTGCACCTTGGGCAGGTGGGCTTTCGGGCCACTTCCAGCAGCACCCTGTGTGGGCAGTTCTTCCTCGGGAAGCTGGTCCTCAGGCAGATTCACGTCCAACTGGCAGGTCCTAACATCCAGACTGGTGGTCGGAACCTTGATGCTCAGGTCAGGGGTCTTTATATCACCCTGGATAGAGGTTAGATCCACATCGGCCTCCACATTGGGTGCCGCCATCTCCAGCGAGGCCTCCATGCTGGGCTTGCTGGACACAGACACTCCAAAGGAGGGCATCTTGAACCTGGGCATCTTCAACTTGCTGTCTTTGGTGACCATGTCCTTGTCGGCCTGGGCCTGGTCCACTTCCAGCTTGGCAATCGAAGCGTGGACATCCACTTCTATGTCAGCTAAGGACACCTCCAGGTCAGGTGCACTCACCTCGGCCTTGGGGCTTTTAATGTCCACTTTGGGGCCCTTAAGGTCCACATGGGGTCCCTTGAGGTCCACATGGGGACCCTTGAGGTCCACCTTAGGCATCTTGAGGCTGGGCATCTGCACCTTGGGCAGGTGGCCCTTCAGGTCAATTCCAGCAGCACTCTGTGTGGGCAGCTCTCTCTCAGCTAGCTGGCCCTTGGGCAACTTCACATCCACCTGGCCTGCCTTGACCTCCAGGTCGGTGGCCGGCAGCTGGATGCTCAGGTCAGGGGTCTTTAAGTCACCCTCGACAGAGGGCAGGTCCATGTCAGTCTCCACCTTGGGTGCTACAACCTCCATCGAGGCATCCACAGAAGTCTTGCCAGGCACAGACACTCCAAAGGAGGGCATCTTGAACTTGGGCATCTTGAACTTGCTGTCTCTGGTGGCCACGTCCTTGTCAGTCTGTGCCTGGTCCACCTCCAGCATGGCACTCGGAGCACAGACATCCACTTCTATGCCAGCCAAGGACACCTCCAGGTCAGGTGCACTAACCTCAGCCTTGGTGCTTTTAATGTCCACTTTGGGGCCCTTGAGGTCCACATGGGGTCCCTTGGGGTCCACATGGGGACCCTTGAGGCCCACCTTAGGCATCTTGAGGCTGGGCATCTGCACCTTGGGCAGCTGGCCCTTCAGGTCAATTCCAGCAGCACTCTGTGTGGGCAGCTCTCTCTCAGCCAGCTGGCCCTTGGGCAACTTCACATCCACCTGGCCTGCCTTGACCTCCGTGTCCATGGTCTTCAAATGGTAGCTAAGTTCAGGGGTCTTTATATCACCCTGGATAGAGGGCAGATCCACATCTGCCTCCACCCTGGCTGCCGCCACATCCAGGGAGGCCTCCATGGTAGGCTTGGTGGGGACAGACACTCCAAAGGAGGGCATCTTGAACTTGCTGTCTTTTGTGGCCACGTCCTTGTCAGCTTGTGCCTGGTCCACTTCCAGCATGGCACTCGGAGCATGGACATCCACTTCTATGCCAGCCAAGGACACCTCCAGGTCTGGTGCACTAACCTCGGCCTTGGTGCTTTTAATGTCCACTTTGGGGCCCTTGAGGTCCACATGGGGTCCCTTGGGGTCCACATGGGGACCCTTGAGGCCCACCTTAGGCATCTTGAGGCTGGGAATCTGCACCTTGGGCAGCTGGCCCTTCAGGTCAATTCCAGCAGCACTCTGTGTGGGCAGCTCTCTCTCAGCCAGCTGGCCCTTGGGCAACATCACATCCACCTGGCCTGCCTTGACCTCCGTGTCCATGGTCTGCAAATGGTAGCTAAGTTCAGGGGTCTTTATATCACCCTGGACTGAGGGCAGATCCACATCTGCCTCCACCCTGGGTGCCGCCACATCCAGGGAGGCCTCCATGGTAGGCTTGGTGGGGACAGACACTCCAAAGGAGGGCATCTTGAACTTGGGCATCTTGAACTTGCTGTCTTTTGTGGCCACGTCCTTGTCAGCTTGTGCCTGGTCCACCTCCAGCATGGCACTCGGAGCATGGACATCCACTTCTATGCCAGGCAAGGACACCTCCAGGTCTGGTGCACTAACCTCGGCCTTGGTGCTTTTAATGTCCACTTTGGGGCCCTTGAGGTCCACATGGGGTCCCTTGGGGTCCACATGGGAACCCTTGAGGTCCACCTTAGGCATCTTGAGGCTGGGCATCTGCACCTTGGGCAGGTGGCCCTTCAGGCCCGCTCCAGCAGCACTCTGTGTGGGCATCTCTCCCTCGGGCAGCTGGCCCTCGGGCAGCTTCAGGCCCACCAGGCCGGCCTTGACCTCCGTGTCCATGGTCTGCAAATGGTAGCTAAGTTCAGGGGTCTTTATATCACCCTGGATAGAGGGCAGATACACATCTGCCTCCACCCTGGGTGCTGCCACATCCAGGGAGGCATCCATGGTGGGCTTGGTGGGGACAGACACTCCAAAGGAGGGCATCTTGAACTTGGGCATCTTGAACTTGCTGTCTCTGGTGGACACGTTCTTGTCAGCCTGGGCCTGGTCCACCTCCAGCTTAGCACCTGGCGCCTGGACATCCACCTTTATGCCAGCTAGGGACACCTCCAGGTCGGGATCACTCACCTCAGCTTTTGTGCTTTTAACGTCCACTTTGGGGCCTTTGAAGTCCACATGGGGGCCCTTGAGGTCCACCTTGGGCATCTTGAGGCTGGGCATCTGCACCTTGGGCAGGTAGCCCTTCATGCCAATTCCAGCAGCATCCTGTGTGGGCAGCTCTCCCTCAGGCATCTGGTCCTCGGGCAGATTCACATCAAACTGGCAGGTCCTGACATCCAGGCTGGTGGTCGGCACCTTGATGTCAGCGGTCTTTATATCACCCTGGATAGAGGTTAGATCCACATCCGCCTCCACCTTGGGTGCCGCCATCTCCAGCGAGGCCTCCATGCTGGGCTTGCTGGGCACAGACACTCCAAAGGAGGGCATCTTGAACTTGGGCATCTTGAACTTGCTGTCTCTGGTGGCCACGTCCTTGTCAGTCTGTGCCTGGTCCACCTCCAGCTTGGCACTTGGAGCATGGACATCCACTTCTATGCCGGCTAAGGACACCTCCAGGTCGGGTGCACTAACCTCGGCCTTGGTGCTTTTAATGTCCACTTTGGGGCCCTTGAGATCCACATGGGGTCCCTTGGGGTCCACATGGGGACCCTTGAGGTCCACCTTAGGCATCTTGAGGCTGGGCATCTGCACCTTGGGCAGGTGGCCCTTCAGGCCCGCTCCAGCAGCACTGTGTGTGGGCATCTCTCCCTCGGGCAGCTGGCCCTCGGACAGCTTCAGGCCCACCTGGCCTGCCTTGACCTCCAGGTCGGTGGCCGGCAGCTGGATGCTCAGGTCAGGGGTCTTTAAGTCACCCTCAACAGAGGGCAGGTCCACGTCAGTCTCCACCTTGGGTGCTACAACCTCCATCGAAGAGTCCACAGAAGTCTTGCCAGGCACAGACACTCCAAAGGAGGGCATCTTGAACTTGGGCATCTTGAACTTGCTGTCTTTGGTGGCCACGTTCTTGTCTTCCTGGGCCTGGTCCACCTCCAACTTACCTCGTGGCAGCTGGACATCCACTTCTATGCCAGCTAGGGACACCTCCAGATCGGGTTCACTCACCTCAGCCTTGGTGCGTTTAATGTCCAATTTGGGACCCTTGATGTCCATGTGGGGGCCCTTGAGGTCCACCTTTGGCATCTTTAGGCTGGGCATCTGCACCTTGGGCAGGTGGCCCTTCAGTCCCTCTCCAGAAGCACTCTGTGTGGGCAGCTCTCCTTTGGGTAGCGGGCCCCTGGGCAGCGTCACACCCAACTGGCTGGCTTTGCCCTCCAAATCAGTGGTCTGCAGTTCAATACTCAGGTCAGGGATTTTTATGTCTTCTTTGACAGAGGTCAGGGCTTTATCTGTCTTCATTTTGGGGTCAGCTAGGTCCAGTGAGGTGTCCACTGAAGTCCTAGGCACAGACACTCCAAAGGAGGGCATCTTGCACTTGGGCATCTTAAACTTGCTGTCTTTTGTGGCCACGTCCTTGTCAGCTTGTGCCTGGTCCACCTCCAGCTTGGCACTCGGAGCATGGACATCCACTTCTATGCCGGCTAAGGACACCTCCAGGTCGGGTGCACTCACCTCAGCCTTGGTGCTTTTAATGTCCACTTGGACACCCTTGAGGTCCACATGGGGTCCCTTGGGGTCCACCTTAGGCATCTTGAGGCTGGGCATCTGCACCTTGGGCAGGTGGCCCTTCAGGCCCGCTCCAGCAGCACTCAGTGTGGGCAGCTCTCCCTTGGGCAGCTGGCCCTTGGGCAGCTTCAGTCCCACCAGGCCAGACTTGACCTCCATGTCCTTGGTCTGCAAATGGTAGCTAAGTTCAGAGGCCTTTATATCACCCTGGACTGAGGGCAGATCCACATCTGCCTCCACATTGGGTGCTGCCACACTCAGGGAGGCCTCCATGCTGGGCTTGGTGGGCACTGACACTCCAAAGGAGGGCATCTTGAATTTGGGCATCTTGAACTTGCTGTCTCTGGTGGCCATGTCCTTGTCAGTCTGTGCCTGGTCCACCTCCAGCTTGGCACTCGGAGCATGGACATCCACTTCTATGCCAGCTAAGGACACCTCCAGGTCGGGTGCACTAACCTCGGCCTTGGTGCTTTTAATGTCCACTTGGACACCCTTGAGATCCACATGGGGTCCCTTGGGGTCTACATGGGGACCCTTGAGGTCCACCTTAGGCATCTTGAGGCTGGGCATCTGCACCTTGGGCAGGTGGCCCTTCAGGCCCGCTCCAGCAGCACTCTGTGTGGGCATCTCTCCCTCGGGCAGCTGGCCTTCAGGCAGCTTCAGGCCCACCAGGCCGGCCTTGACCTCCGTGTCCATGGTCTGCAAATGGTAGCTAAGTTCAGGGGTCTTTATATCACCCTGGATAGAGGGCAGATACACATCTGCCTCCACCCTGGGTGCCGCCACATCCAAGGAGGCCTCCATGGTGGGCTTGGTGGGGACAGACACTCCAAAGGAGGGCATCTTGAACTTGGGCATCTTGAACTTGCTGTCTCTGGTGGACACGTTCTTGTCAGCCTGGGCCTGGTCCACCTCCAGCTTAGCACCTGGCGCCTGGACATCCACCTTTATGCCAGCTAGGGACACCTCCAGGTCGGGATCACTCACCTCAGCTTTTGTGCTTTTAACGTCCACTTTGGGGCCTTTGAAGTCCACATGGGGGCCCTTGAGGTCCACCTTGGGCATCTTGAAGCTGGGCATCTGCACCTTGGGCAGGTAGCCCTTCATGCCAATTCCAGCAGCACCCTGTGTGGGCAGCTCTCCCTCGAGCAGCTGATCCTCAGGCAGATTCACATCAAACTGGCAGGTCCTGACATCCAGGCTGGTGGTCGGCACCTTGATGCTCATGTCAGTGGTCTTTATATCACCCTGAATAGAGGTTAGATTCACATCCGCCTCCACCTTGGGTGCTGCTATTTCCAGCGAGGCCTCCATGCTGGGCTTGCTGGGCACAGACACTCCAAAGGAGGGCATCTTGAACTTGGGCATCTCGAACTTGCTGTCTTTGGTGGCCATGTCCTTTTCGGCATGTGACTGGTCCACCTCCAGCTTGGCACTTGGAGCATGGACATCCACTTCTATGCCAGCTAAGGACACCTCCAGCACGGGTGCACTCATCTTGGCCTTGGTGCTTTTAACATCTACTTTGTGGCCCTTGGTGTCTACATGGGGACCCTTGAGGTCCACCTTGGGCATCTTGAGGCTGGGCATCTGCACCTTGGGCAGCTGGCCCTTCAGGTCAATTCCAGCAGCACTCTGTGTGGGCAGCTCTCCCTCGGGCAGCTGGTCCTTGGGCAACTTCACACCCACCTGGCCTACCTTGACCTCCAGGTCGGTGGCCGGCAGCTGGATGCTCAGGTCAGGGGTCTTTAAGTCACCCTCGACAGAGGGCAAGTCCATGTCAGTCTCCACCTTGGGTGCTATAACCTCCAGCGAGGCGTCCTCAGAAGTCTTGCCAGGCACAGACACTCCAAAGGAGGGCATCTTGAACTTGGGCATCTTGAACTTGCTGTCTTTGGTGGCCATGTTCTTGTCGTCCTGGGCCTGGTCCACCTCCAGCTTACCTCCTGGCAGCTGGACATCCACTTCTATGCCAGCTGGGGACACCTCCAGATCGGGTTCACTCACCTCAGCCTTGGTGCGTTTAATGTCCAATTTGGGACCCTTGATGTCCACGTGGGGGCCCTTGAGGTCCACCTTGGGCATCTTTAGGCTGGGCATCTCCACCTTGGGCAAGTGGCCCTTCAGCCCCTCTCCAGAAGCACTCTGTGTGGGCAGCTCTCCTTCTGGCAGCGGGCCCCTGGGCAGCGTCACACCCAACTGGCTGGCTTTGCCCTCCAAATCAGTGGTCTGCATTTCAATACTCAGGTCAGGGATTTTTATGTCTTCTTCGACAGAGGTCAGGGCTATATCTGTCTTCACTTTGGGCTCAGCTATGTCCAGCGAGGTGTCCACCGAAGTCCTGCTGGGCACAGACACTCCAAAGGAGGGCATCTTGAACTTGGGCATCTTAAACTTACTGTCTTTTGTGGCCATGTCCTTGTCGTCCTGGGCCTTGTCCACCTCCAGCTTTGCACTCTGTGTGTGGACATCCACTTTTATGCCAGCTAGGGACACTTCCAGATCAGGTGCACTCACCTCAGCCTTGGGGTTTTTAACGTCCACTTTGGGGCCCTTGATATCCAAGTGGGGACCCTTGATGTTCACCTTGGGCATCTTGAGGCTGGGCATCTGCATCTTGGGCAGGTGGCCCTTCAGGCCCACTCCAGCAGCACTCTGTGTGGGCAGCTCTCCCTCGGGCAGCTGGCCCTTGGGCAAGTTCACACCCACCTGGCCAGCTTTGACATTCAGGTCGGTGGTCTGCAGCTGGATTCTCAGGTCAGGGGTCTTTAAGTCACCCTGGACAGAGGGCAGGGCCACATCAGTCTCCACCTTGGGTGCTGCAACCTCCATCGAGGCGTCCACAGAAGTCTTGCCAGGCACAGACACTCCAAAGGAGGGCATCTTGAACTTGGGCATCTTGAACTTGCTGTCTTTGGTGGTCTCGTCCTTGTCAGCCTGGGCCTGGTCCACCTCCCGCTTAGCTCCTGGCACCTGGACATCCACCTCCATGCCAGGTAGGGACACCTCCAACTCAGGTTCACTCACCTCAGTCTTGGTGCTTTTAACATCCACTTTGGGGTCCTTGACGTCCACGTGGGGGCCCTTGATGTCCACCTTGGGCATCCTGAGGCTGGGCATCTGCACCTTGGGCAGGTGGCCCTTCAGGCCAATACCAGCAGCACTGTGTGTGGGCAGCTCTCCCTCGGCCAGCTGGCCCTTGGGCTGCTTCACACCCAACTGGCCGGCCTTGACCTCCAGGTCAGTGGTTGGCAGCTGGATGCTCAGGTCAGGGGTCTTTATGTCACCCTGGACAGAGGGCAGGTCCACGTCAGTCTCCACCTTGGGTGCTACAACCTCCAGTGAGGCGTTCACAGGAGTCTTGCCAGGCACAGACAATCCAAAGGAGGGCATCTTGAACTTGGGCATCTTGAACTTGCTGTCTTTGGTGGCCACATCCTTGTCGGTCTGGGCCTGGTCCACCTCCAGCTTGGCACTCGGAGCATGGACATCCACTTCTATGCCAGCTAAGGACACCTGCAGGTCAGGTGCACTCATCTCAGCCTTGGGGCCTTTAAAGTCCACTTTTGGGCCCTTGATGTCCACATGGGGGCCCTTGAGGTCCACCTTGGGCTTCTTGAGGCTGGACATCTGCACCTTGGGCAGGTGGCCCTTCAGGGAGGCTCCAGTAGCAGACTGTGTGGGCAGCTCTCCCTCGGGCAGCCTCAGGCCCACCTGGCCAGCCTTGACATCCGGGATGGTGGTCTGTTGCTGGATCGTCAGGTCAGAGGTCTTTATGTCACCCTGGATTGAGAGCTGAGCCTTATCTGCCTCCACTTTTTGTGCCTCCAACTCAAGTGAGGGTTCTCGTGTGGGCTTGCTGGATGCATACACACTCAAGGAGGGCATCTTGACCATGGGCATCCTGGTCTTTATTTGTCCCGCCTGTGTTGCCTCTTCTACATTCTCTTTCATCCTCTGTTCATTTTGCGCACTTGTTCTCTCAGCATCTTCTGCTTTTCCTCTAGATTCCTCTATCTCTTCCCTTGACTTCACTTGCCTTTGTGTCTTTATTTTCTCCCTGTCCCCAGACTCTCTCCACACCTCTTTCTTTAATCCACCTTCTTTTGTGTCTTTGTTTTTTTCTTCTATATTTTTGTTCGGAAATCCAATTTGTGGTGTTTTGAAGTCGTGTGATGACAGCTGTGTGCTGCCTTGGTCGGTTGTGTCTTGCAGAGACAGTCTTGCAATGCCAATTTCCAGACTCTGGACCTCCTCCCATTCGTCATGCCAGCTCATTCCTGGTGCTGCTTCAGCTCTTTGTGTCTTCTCCTTTTCTTGTTTTGTTACCAGCTTTTTCTTCCATTGATGTCTGTCTGTCTGTACCACCATTTCTCCAGGGGCCTCTTTGCCCTTGTTGGAATGGCTCAGCGTCGTAGGCGTCTGCATAGTTAGAGCAGACATGATCCCAGGTGCCTGTGTCTTGTCCTTCTTCCTGGCTTCAGCAGGCCCTGCTGTGTCCTCTGTCTCACCCTCCTGTGGCTGGGACTCTTCTGGAGCTCCAGCGCGATGTTGCCTGTCCTGGGGCTCTCTGTCTGTTTGCTCAGTTGTGACTGGGCCCTGCCCTGAGCTCATTCCAAATCTTAGGTTCAGGAATCTCCTTCTTCGTCTACCTGGTCCTGACTTCTGCTCCTGGCTGTCAGCTGTCAGCTGGGCCTCTGTGTCTGTGCTTGTGGGGGACACATCACGTGTGTCCCTCTGCTCTGAGGCTTCTGAGGAACTGTGCGAGCGTCGGGGGCCTGTTCCCCGCTTGCTCCTCAAGGCTTGAAATTTTGGCCAGGAGAGTCTGTCCTGGGGTCGCCTATGGCCACTGTCCCTGGACTTAGAAATAAGCCTTTCTCGGTCTCCATCTGCCTCTACTGTCCTTGAAGGGGTCTCCATGCATCCATCAGCAATGTCCTCATCCTGAAATAGGAGAGAGAAGAAGCTATTTGCCTTGGGTACAATAGCCTGTACCAGAGACACTTCTTAGAAAAGGAGTCTCGGGCTGGAGAGATGGCTCAGCGGTTAAGAGCACTGGCTGCTCTTCCAGAGGTCATGAGTTCAATTCCCAGCAACCACATGGTGGCTCACAACCATCCATAATGAAATCTGGTGCCCTCTTCTGGCCTGCAGATATACCTGCAGACAGAACACTGTATACATAATAAATAAATCTTTAAAAAAAAAAGAAAAAGAAAAGGAGTCTCAAGTGCAACTGGGGCCACCTTGGATTTCACTGGGCAGGACCTTACTGGGGCCACCTTGGATTTCACTGGGCAGGAACTTACCTGATTTTCGCGGCCTTTCAGGCGTCGCTGAGAATGCTGAGTGATCCATTCCTCTCCCTTGCTGGCAGAGAGTT